>CM050200.1:14208209-14215709 GCA_027475355.1 Coilia nasus | reverse complement strand
AAAACAGTTTCATCGTCAATAAACTTATCAGGAACAAACACCATCCCATCTATTGTTGGCAAGTATCCCTCAACATATCTGTGACAATTGGTGACAACCTGCACTAAAGCACTAATAAGTACCAATGTGTCTGTGTGGTCCTGAGCCATCACTAGTAAACAGTTTATCTTGCCAAGTCACTGCACAGCGTTAAGTCCCAGGCACTCAGCGGGGGGTTGTGCCGTGCTGTTGTGCCATGCTGGACACAGGCATTGCATGGCAGCCCGTGCGGTAAACAGGACCAAACCAGTCCACACACCGCATGAGGCAGCCAACATTTTTAAGAAATTTTACACAACTCAGCGTAGGGACGGAAGAAAGTAAAAGTGAAAGTCAGTCCCGTTTGCACACAGTGAAATTCACCCTCTGCATTCAACCCATCACACACGTGAACAGGGGGGCAGCCATGACAACGGCGCCCGGGGAGCAGTGTGTGGGGATGGCAGCATGCTCAGGGTGCCTCAGAGGCATGACACTGGGGTCACAAGTCCGTTACCTTAACCGCCACTGCCACCACTGCCCCAAGACATATTAGACATACTGGTTATGGTGACACAAAAGTACAGGTACTACTCGGAAAATTAGAGCTGCGAAGCTACTGGCAACCCGGGATTTGAACCTGCAATCCTGCGGTCACAGGGCCGACACTTTAACCGCTAGGCTACCACTGCTCCTGAATTCCTGCACACTGCCCATTCCACTACTCAACATGGCATTTCAGGCCCCTTCATCACACACGTCTGGCTTGATAGCATGACATCATTCTTAAAAAGAAAGTGGTAAATTATATGTGCAGTAGTAAACAAAACAAGGTAGGTTACATTAGCAATCATAAAGGAAAGCAAGTATACAAGGATACAAGGATACAAGGAGTTTTATTTGTCACATGCATAGACATACTGGGTAGTAGGACATGCAGTGAAACTGTTGATTGTGAGTCTAGACTGTGCATGGGGAGTGGGGAGTAAAGTGCGTAGAATGCATTTGGGGGGTATAAAGTATAAAGTATACACTTTGTAATTAAAATAACTGCATAAATGATGTGGGTGTGTGTTTACCTTCCACTGTCCAACTGCATAATATGAAAAAAAAATGTTGGTAATAAGATTGGTAATAAGGTTGTATTATCTGATATATAGGCTTTATCCCTTTTTTAACTGGCTGGCTGGCTGTCCTTACCCTCTGCCAAGCACCCAGAGCTTATCTGTCTGCACAAATGTGTGCTTTATGCTGATTTTTACTGTACATTCAACCTGGAAACTGCCAACACAGCTGGTAGATGTGTGATTTTTACATTTAACCTGCGACTGCCAACACAGCTGGTAGATGTGTGTGCTGTGCTGTGTGTGTTTGTGTGTTTGTGTGTGTGTGTGTGTGTGTGTGTGTATGTGCGCACGTGTGTGTGTATGTGTGTATGTGTGTGTGTGTGTGTGTGTGTGTGTGTGTGTGTGTGTGTGTGTGTGTGTGTGTGTGTGTGTGTGTGTGTGTGTGTTTGTGTGTTTGAGGTCAAGTGTGTGTGTTGGCACACACAGATGTGGCTCACAGACTTCCAGTGGCTCCATCATGCTGACTAAATGAAACCAAAGCTCTTTATACTTTCCTAATGAGCCTTGATATATTATTGTTACCTTCTGGGGAGAAAACATAGATGATCACAAGGTGAAATGGTTAGTTTTTTGCCATTGCAAAAAATCTGTCTTGTCAGCAGAGTACATTGGTTGGAAAAGTGATAGATACAGATGCTTTTTTGAGTATTTTACAGTAATGTTGTTAAATGGTGTTACAACCCAGCCAGTTCCTAGCAGGATCCCAGCTCCACCCCAGTTCCTGTTCTCCTTTACTCCCCCAATTAGCAGGTGGATTGGTGGCCAGATGTGGTGGGGGGTCCTACCTGATACCCTGGCTTACAAAAGGCTTGCTAGCCAAGAGTATGGGAGAGCTATCTTCCTTTTTGGTTTGACATCGCAACACTACATTCTTGCACTACACTTTTCTTTATTTCCATTACTGATGTTTTTTCCTTAAGTCTTTAATGAAAAATATTTTTAACTTGTAACTACATGTGGTTTCCCATTCATGTTGCTCACGCTTCGAGCCAGCATGCATAACAATGGCCATTTTGATATGCTTGCCCGCTCTATTGCTAATAACATATATCTTGTGGAAAGTGTGGCATGAGGTTGTCACTTCATTGCACTGATTGCAAAAAGTCTGGAGACTCTCAATAAGCTTATGTTTACTTCCTGGTGGGCAGATACTTCCTGTTGGACCTGCTTTTAACCAATCACAGCTGCGTGAATGCATGCTCAGCATTCATACTCAAAGTTCATGCTAAAGTACAACGTCATGTGACATAGTAGTGACACAGTCCTCCCTCGGTGGGGAAAAGCTTTTTGTTAACGTCAACCGAACAAAACATTTTAGGAGAGTTCTTAGCATGGGTTAGCATCCATCATATAGCTGGATGAGCCAGCGATACACCCAGTTAGTGTGACGTCACACTCTGCTGCTCTCTCTGGAGTACGCTCTCGGAGTGTCACACTCTGAATAAACAAACAACAGTTCCACAAGCCCTCGGAATTTTACAAAGGGTTTGAAAGTGTCAGAGTGTGCTCCGAGTGGCAGTTTAGGAATGCACCTATACACAGCACTGGGTCAGGGCACCTATAGATGCACCTATAGACAGCACTGGGTCAACGCACCTATAGATGCACGTATAGACAGCACTGGGGTCAACGCACCTATAGATGCACCTATAGACAGCACTGGGTCAACGCACCTATAGATGCACCTATAGACAGCACTGGGGTCAACGCACCTATAGATGCATCTATAGACAGCACGGGGTCAGGGCACCTTGGATAAAGGCAAGAGGCACTTTTTTTAAACTTCAGCAGAGTCCACACCTCCAAGAAATAGTTTCTGACGGTGTCTGGTCCAGACCCTCTGTACAAAATGAAACGAAGTATGAGGGGCTGGTTTACCAGGCTACCTATAGACAGCACTGGGTCAAGGCACCTATAGATGCACCTATAGACAGCACTGGGTCAAGGTACCTATACATGCACCTATAGACAGCACTGGGTCAAGGCCTGACTGAGCCTCCTTTTGTAACCAGTAACCAGTTCATCTGCAGCTAACCTCCAGCCACAAACACACCTCTTACTTACACTCACAGTCAATCAGTCTGGCAGTCTGGCACACATACACAGACACACACACACACACACACACACACACACACACACACACACACACACACACACACACACACACGTACAGTACATACCCATTTCCTGAGGCAAAAGTATTTTTTACGTCTCTGTAGATAGATCTCTATAGATAGATCTGTCTCTAGATATCTACGTATAGATCTCTGTCTGTCTGTCTGTTCGTCTGTCTATAGTCAGTCTAGCTATACATCTAACCCTTCACCCACATAAAGCCAATGTGTTGCATTCGACAGTGTTTGCATAACATAGCTAAAATTGCATAATTAACCTAGTAAAACTGCAACATGCTTGCAGTGTGTGTGTGTGTGTGTGTGTGTGTGGTGCGTGTGTGCGTCTGCATAGGTGTTCGGGAGTGTATGTGTGTGAGTGTGTGTGTGTCTGCATGTATATGTGAGTGTGTTGCGTGTGTGTGTGGGTGGTTGTCTTACATTATTCATTGCTATAGACACTCTGTGCATTACTCATTCAAACAGCTGCTTCTTCTACTGAACATCTCTGCCCAACAGAACACACACACACACAGAAACACACAGAAACACACATACACACACACATACATGAAGAGAAACACACACAGACACACACAAACACACACAAGTTGAATCCTGTCACATCAGAAATCATATATCTGCAATCCCACAGAGTCTTTGCCAGCACACAGTATTACCCATTGGTGCACACACATCAGCAGACACAGTCCCACACAGACACACACATGCAATCACACACACACATGCATGACAAACGTGTACACATGCAGTCCCACACAGACACATACAGTCTTACACAAACACATACAATCACACACACACACGAAAGCACACACACACACACACACACACAATTACACATAAACAATCACAAACACAAGCACAAACACACACACACACACACACAAACACATGCAATCACAAACACACATGTACCACCGCACACATACAGTCTCACACAAACACACACGCACACACACACACACACACACACACACACACAAACACTATCACACACAAACAAACACAATCACAAACACATATTTACAGTTCCACACCCACACACACACAATTCCACACAGACAAACACATACAATCACACAGACAAAAACATGCAATCCCGCACACACAAGCGCATACACTCCCACAAACACATACAATCCCAAACACACACACAGTCCCTCACAGGCAGGGGTGTAGTGTTAGAATCAGAGGTGGGCAAGCTATGAATTTGGTGATCACAGTGAGGTGGATGCACAGTGCAACACAAGATGTTTTAAACAGGCATGCAAAACATGTTTGAACAGTTACAGTGCATTGTAATGGTCTCTAGTGCACATGTAGAGGACATAGTGTGACTGGAATGTTATAAATTGTTTGGTATATAAATTCTACTATAGGGTAAATAAACTGTATGGATAGGTGGATAAACTCTTTTTTTCTGAAATTTGAGAAGCGAGTAAACTCCTGCTACTTGCGTTTATTCTCCACTACATCGCTGTTCACAGACACACATATATACAGTCCCATAGCCACACATATATACAGTCTCACAGACACACATATATACAGTCCCATAGCCACACATATATACAGTCTCACAGACACACATATATACAGGCCCATAGCCACACATATATACAGTCTCACAGACACACATACATACAGTCTCACAGACATACATATAATATAGGCCCATAGCCACACATATATACAGGCCCATAGCCACACATATATACAGGCCCATAGCCACACATATATACAGTCTCACAGACACACATACATACAGTCTCACAGACATACATATATACAGGCCCATAGCCACACACATATATACAGTCTCACAGACACATACATACAGTCCCATAGCCACACATATATACAGGCCCATAGCCACACATATACAGTATACAGGCCCATAGCCACACATATATACAGTCTCACAGACACACATATAATATAGGCCCATAGCCACACATATATACAGGCCCATAGCCACACATATATACAGGCCCATAGACACACATATATACAGTCTCACAGACACACATATAATATAGGCCCATAGCCACACATACAGTATATACAGTCCCATAGCCACACATATACACAGGCCCATAGTCATACATATACAGTCTCACAGACACACATATATACAGTCCCTTAGACACACATACATACAGTCCCACAGACACACATATACACGGTTCCATAGCCACACATACAGTATATACAGTCCCATAGCCACACATACAGTATATACAGTCCCACAGACACACATATATACAGTCCCACAGTCATACATTACAATCTCACAGACACACATATCTATGCATCACCCACAGTAATAATGTACATATAGTGATCCCCTATATATCCCCTGAGGAGGCTGAGGAGATATGCACGCACATGGTGTTGCACAGATATGGATGCGCTATTTTACGTTTGTTCATATGATTTACGATGTTGATTTTGGGGTATACTGTATGTATGCTGTCTTTTCCGCATCCAAGTCAGACGGATCGGACGGACAGAGAGAGAGGTCCACATAGGAAACTTCTGAATCCTGCTGAGTACTGCTGTCTTCAACCTTGCGGGCGAAGTCAGGGTAGCTCAACGTAGACTTAAGCTGCGTCCGAAACCTTAGTAGGCACTGTGTTCTATGCAGTGCTTACCACATGGCCGTTACAGTAGTAGCTTCTACGTAGCAAACTTTAGTAGCAGGTACAATTCGGACGTACAACAACACCGCCATCTTGCCCGTCCTCTGACCCGGATGTTTACATCAACGTCATGACTTTGCCAGAAAAGGGATAGCTACCACCACTAGTTAGTCATGCAGTCATGGCTATCTATGCTGCAGTTTCATTTTATCAGATAACCTTAACGTTTGTGTGCATTGGCGATGTGAACAACTATTTACATGGCTTTTATTTACTGAAGTGCACATTTGTACACCATCAGACAAGCAACCTGTGTCTCCGCCATCTTGGTTACTTTTGGCGAGCGGGAAGTTTTGGGTTCTTCTTCTACGGTTTTCAACCTCCCAGTGACTTCTGGGATAGCGTAGTGTAGTTCGTTTGCACACTGCAAAATACTACCTGAAATAGCAAGCCATCCAGGTACTTTTGGCCTGGCTTCGCCTACTACTGAAAGCCTACTAAGGTATTCGGACATTCTAGATCGTGGCTTCCTCATTTTTGGCTACTATGCAGGCGGCTAGTAAGGGTACTCGGATGCACGGCTAGACTCTGACTAAGAGTAACCGTTTCTCTGCTCCTTTATTTTACCGTTTTTATTACTCTTCATTGTTAATCAGTTCAACCAGATTAATTTTGTCATCTTTATGTAATAAATCGACGATCCTGATCAAGCAACGGAAACATCGGGTCTTTTTATTCAACTGAGAGTAATCTTAGTTTGTTGGAGAACACAACGCAATTCCCAGAGGGAAAATCCAACACCATGTTGGTTACTGTATAGTCTCACACACACACATATACAATTCCACAAAGATCTATAGTACAATGCCACTGAGACCCTTACTATTCCTCAGACACACATGCAATTCCACAGAGACACAGGCAATTCCTAACACATAGACATACATACAGTTCAATACAATCCAATACAGGTCGATGCAGTTCACCTGTCAATCACAGATACAGCTGACACATACTACATATACAATCACACAAAATCTTCTACAATCCTACAAATCTCACACAAACACAATGCAACTCCACACACACTCGTACAAAATCTTACACAAACACACATATTCCCACAGAGACACACACACAATCCCAAACACATACATACAGTCCAACTGAATCCCACACAAATCAATGCAATCCCATTGCTAATCACAGTGAAGGCTGACACATAGCTGGAATGCTAATCTCATATACCTACACAGAGGCGTGCTCCCACTGACTCATTGCCTTTCTCTAACAGATGAGCACTCTGATGTATACAGAAACACCCACAGGTATCTCACACAAATGTATACTAACTACACACACACACACATATACACACGCACACAACAACAAACACATACATGCCCACACATACACACACACGCACACGCACACGCACACACAAACACAAACGCACACAAACACACACATGCCCACACATATACACACACACACAAACACACACACACACACACACACATACCTACACATGCCCACACATATACACACACACACAAACACACACACACAAACCTA
>CM050200.1:14195709-14200709 GCA_027475355.1 Coilia nasus | reverse complement strand
GTCTAACAACGGTGTCTGAGCGCTATTTCTTTCCACCTGCCTTACAGGTTAGTACCGGGTAAATTGCCCATCATTGTTCTTTGTTTTCACCTCTGTGTCGCCATTTCCATGTGGATTTACATGTTATTGAAGTAGCCTACTGGACACGTTAGGTGCTGTCTTTTAGCTAACTGGCATATGCCTATTACCATTGTTGATTTATGTAACGGTAAGCCTAGCACTGTGAGCTCCCACACTCGGTTTCTGGAGATTGCCATCTTACATCTACGATGTTTGATGAGCATATCAACATAATCTGATATGATTGTTTAGTTTGAAGTACTATTTGTTTTATGATATACTTATTTTTTATGATAAATAAGTGCTAAAAATGTTTTTTGCTTTGCGCATTGATTATCTATGCCCCAGTTGTGCCCCAGTACAGTAATAGGACTAGTGACGCCCCTGGCCCTAAGAGGGTCTTGGTGGGATTGAGTCCTCTGCGTCTGTATCTTGCATGCGTGAGAAAGCAGGAGCAGAACAAAACAAAGCCTAAGAATTATAAGAGTGCGCAATTTGCAAAAGGACACAGTTCTAGACACTGCGATGGTGTGTGTGCTCTAGAGTGTGTCCATGGTAACCATCAGCACACTTCCATGAAGCTGTTAAAATTTAGCCTACAGGTTTTTAATGCAGTACAGATGTGCTTTGTTTGTGAACTTTAAGAAATCATTCGGTAAACCAAACCCAATATTTGTAAGAAGCGTCCTGACTTGATTTTGCCGTGGTGTAAAGATTGAAGGCTGAAACGTGGAAAAATGATCTGGACACAGTTCTGGCCTAGCAGTAAAGACTGAGTTTCTTTTTTTAATAGGCTGTTGGCCTCGTTTTGGATAAGCTGTGTTTTGCAAAACTATACTACACAATGTCAGACAGCACTGGCTGAATTAAAGATTATTACAGGGTTAGTAATAATAGTGTCCAAACACTACTCAAAAGTCATTTCAGCACTAGATCTCGTACATGTAATTCAGCCCCACTCATTGAAGTACTGCACTGCAAAGTCACACTCGATGTGAGTACAAGATACTTAGCCTGGGTGTGCCCATACTGCCTATGACGCTGCATTTTCATTTCGCCAGCAAGCTGCCTATCTAAACCATTTCTGCTCCGGCAGAAATATGGGGCCAATGAAAATCGAGCATTTCAAAATGGTAATGACGCGGTAGTTTGGCGACCGGAAATCTCTCTCAGTCACTGTCAACATGGCGAACGTGGAGCAAACGCAAGATTTCAATGCAGCTGTAGCTGCTGTTTTGGACGAATTCAAAGGGAGGTTCTCTCTGAAAATACAGCAAAGGGCAGCCCTTGAAGCATTTGTTGCGGGAAAGGTTTTTTCGCAATGCTACCGACCGGCTTCGGTAAAAGTTTAATTTAGCAGTTAGCCCCGCTGGTAGCCAAGTCGATTGGGCTTTGCGAGAACGCTGTTGTTGTGGTCATTTCGCCTTTGATCGCACTGATTCGTTTTTCGAATATCAATATTAAATGACCAACACCAGCCACTCTCATGTTCACCTCACAAGTCCGACAAAAATCATTTAACACCATTTCTATATGACTACAGGCTACTACTACTTTTTGTTTGGATCAAGCAGTTTCTTTTGCTAGGTATACGTCAGAGGGCAGAGGGGTGTGATTGATTGAAGCTTCGTCCAGTAGCAAACAGAGGCATTTGAAAGAGGCGGGTTAAGCCCGCCTTCTGAGAAATGGGTTTACAACACAGCTTGGCCAGACCAATGCTCGCAGAGCATTGACAAGTCGCGATAGCCAGGCTACAAGATACTGTCTTTATCACACACAATCAGAGCTTAATGTTCGAACAGGCTTTTTAAGCAGGATGTGTGTTTGTGTGTGTGTGTGTGTGTGTGTGTGTGTGTGTGTGTGTGTGTGTGTGTGTGTGTGTGTATGTGTGTGTGTGTCTGTGTGTGTGTGTGTCTGTGTCTGTGGGTGCGTGTGTGTGTGTGCATGTGTCTGTGTATGTGTGTATGTGTGTGTATGTGTGTCTGTACCCCTAAGCCCACTGTGTTTACAGTGATTACATTAACCACAATATTACCTAAACATTAACCATATAAAGTGCCATAGAGAGCTTCACACATACAGTGCAGGAGCAAGTGCAAAGCTGCACAGTTAAATAAAGATTAAGGCAGGGGTGTGTAAAGATGTGACTAATGAATTTCACTGCTTAAAAATGCACTGCATCTCACACTCACGCACACACACACACACACACACACACACACACACTCTAGACTCTCCTCTCCCCTTTTACCACATAAACAAACACACACACACACACACACACACACACACACACACACACACACACACTCACGCACACACACACACACACACACACACACACACACTCACGCACACACACACACACACACACACACACACACACACACACACACACACACACACACTAGACTCTCCTCTCCCCTTCTACCACATAAACAAACACACACACACACACACACACACACACACACACACACACACACACACACTCACGCACACACACACACACACACACACACACACACACACTAGACTCTCCTCTCCCCTTCTACCACATAAACAAACACACACACACACACACACACACACACACACACACACACACACACACACACAATCACCCACAAACAGGCAGCATACATACACAAACACATGCACACCCCACACGGCCCATTAATATTCATGTGAATTACCTGGCAGATGCACACAGTAAAAGGAACAGTAGGCTGTCTAAATGAGCAGTGATTCTGCAGACATGGACACATAATAAAGCAGACAGAGTCATCAATCTCTGACTACAGGAATGCAACTCACTCACTGATTCACTCACTTACTGATTCACTCACTCACTCATTCACTAACTCACATACTCCTTTACTCACTCACTGATTCACTAACTGATTCACTCAGCCACTCGTTCACTCACTCACTCACTCACTTACTTACTGATTCACTCACTTACTGATTCACTCACTTACTCGCTGACTCACTCACTCACACAATCACTGATTCACTCACTCACACACTCACTGATTCACTCACTCACACAATCACTGATTCACTCACTCACACACTCACTGATTCACTCACTCACACAATCACTGATTCACTCACTCACACACTCACTGATCCACTCACTCACTGATTGACCTACTCACTCCCTCACTCACTCACTCTCTACAGGAGCAAACAGGCATATCTATGCTCACTCACTCATCCACTCACTCACTCACTCACTCACTTAGTGATTCACTCACTTACTCGCTGACTCACTCACTCACACACTCACTGATTCACTCACTCGCTGATTTACTTACTCACTCCCTCACTCCCTACAGGAGCGAAAAGGCATAAATACGCTCAGTCAGTCAGTCACTCACTACAGGAACAGAGTACACAGGCTTACATATGCGCACTCTCACTCACTCACTCACTCACTCCCTCCCTCCCTCCCTCCCTCCCTCCCTCCCTCACTCCCTCCCTCACTCACTGGCTTGCTGCGGTGCAGACCTACATAGCAGTGTGTGTGGCTCTGGGTTAAAGAGGTCAGCGACGAGGACAGTGGCATGCTAGCATGCTAGCGACTAGCATCCTTCTTGGCCAGTAGGTAGTAGCAACAGAGGAACGTCGGCGTGTGCGCCGTAGATCTATAAGAAATGCTTCGCCCACGGCGTAAACCCCAAAAACATAAAAATAGCAAGTGGGAAAAAGAGGAGGTGCACTCAGAGGCTGATACTTACACTACTCGTACTGAAAGATGAAAATTTACAACAAGTCTTAGGGCCAAGCTGGACAACAAACTGCTACTTTCAAACTGCTATTTTCAGATAACAGTAACTGAATCACCACCAGAGCCACCACAAGTGTGTGTGTGTGTGTGTGTGTGTGTGTGTGTGTGTGTGTGGTGGTGGTGGTGGGGGGGTGGGGGTTGGGGGGGGGGGGGGCGGTGAAGATGGTGGTAGAATGGAGTAAATGTATCTTGCACAATATATTTACACATTACACATTACTTTATTATTCCAAACGTATCTTGCACACTACACTGCACTACTCATGCCAGTCACAGCATTTTTGGCTCCACACACACACACACGCACACACACAGGGACACAGAGACAGACACAAACACATACACAGACAAACACACACACACACACACACACACACACACACACACACAGACACACACACACACAGGGACACTTCACGTCCCACTTCATGTGTACTTGTTTTGTATATTATGTCCTACTTGTATACTACAGTATGTCCTACTAGTAAAAGATGCCTTTATGCCACTTGTCTATATGTATATTGGTGTCTCTATTGTACAGTATGTGCCTATGTATTTGTTAGAGCCCTAAATAAGAATTCTTATTGTTTTATTTGTGTATTGAACATTTTTGTAATTTCTGTATTATTTCATAAAAGAAAGTTTAAGTTCATAGTAATTTCAAGTTGGGACTCTTGATGTGACAGCGTGTGTAAAGGTGCATATGACATAGATGAGAACGGTAGAGGAGAGATGAAAGGATTCGGGGAGCACAGATGTCTATAGTTTTTTGACCATGCTGGGGGTGTATTTTAGAAGGAAAATGTAAATGAACAAGCCTTGAAAGTAAAGTAAAGTATTTTTTTGTTAAGAACTTGTACTAAAAGGCGAAAATGTACAGTCTTAGGACCAAGTCTTAGGACCACGCTGGACAACAAACTGCTACTTTCAAGCTGCTATTTTCTGATAACAGTAACTGAAATCACCACCAGAGCTGCCACAAGTGTGTGTCTCGTTTGCACGCGTCCATTACTTTCAGAGTGCTTCCTAATTCCTGAATGACACAGGAATACTGTTATGGCAGCAGATCCACTATCTATTTGTTTGCTAAATGTTAGCTCTCCATACATTCAACATATAGGCATGCAGTAGTATACACTACATTCAG
>CM050200.1:14103209-14185709 GCA_027475355.1 Coilia nasus | reverse complement strand
AAACCTGTGGAAATGTGTGCCGATGCTGGTGCCAGTGCTTGAGCAGAACCAGGTCTGGTACCGGCACCAGAACGGTGGAAAACACAACTCTCTTCGTTACCTGCATTCACAATCCATGCACACACATGCACACACACACACACACACACACACAGCTGCTTTTCTGAATGTGCATCTGAATCCGAGTGTGAAGACTTAAAGTGCCCAGCTTTATAATGCATGAGCCTGGCCTGTAGGGCTACATTCAGGGATTAAAATGTGTGTGTGTGTGTGTGTGTGTGTGTGTGTGTGTGTGTGTGTGTGTGTGTGTGTGTGTGTGTGTGTGTGTGTGTGTGTGTGTGTTAGTGTAATGTGTAATGTGCTAGTGGTCCTTATGACACTTGTATGGTAGACCCAATATACACAGCTGTGCGCACAGACTCGCTAGCAGACACTGATTATGATTCACACCACCATATGTTGCACTCTCACGCCATCTAGAGGACCGAAGAGGAAATGCAGAAACAATGGAAAAAACATGGTGTGCCTTCTAGCACGTTTCCTACCAGGCATGGTGTGTGGGGTCTTGTGGAATGCTGGTTCTCAAACACCGTTAGCTCATAGAACTCCTGGATATCTGCAAAAGACATGCAAAACACCGTATGTACCATGACAGACTTACAAATTAAATATTTTATTATATAAATATTATATGTTCTTTACAGACCCATGTACAGACAAATTTACACCACAGACTTACACTAGGTATTCATACGCATAAATCTATTCATGCACACACATACACATACACACACATACACGCACATACACACACACACACTCACACACACACACACACACTCACATACACACACACACACACACACACAGGGGAGAAGCATAGGACGTCTAGTCATCTAAGAGGTGTTGTCTGATCACTAATAGCTATGCTATTCCATTCAGCTCATTCGCATCCATTACAGGAATAGTGTTCACTCAGCTAAAACTAAATGTGCATTAGAGGTCATATAGGGATAAACATTAGGAATCGTATAGGAATTTCAAAAAATCCTGCTTAGATTTATAATTAAAATGCTCAAAATGCATCTTACACCAAACCTGAAAACAGTTTTTGCACCCTCATCCTGGTATAAATTGTAGAGTCGTTTTAAGTCAGACTTCCTACCAACAGTTTAAAGTTCTTTGCATGTTCAATGCATGTCACCATAACCATGTTGAACGCAGGTTTTCTTTTGACTAAATACTTGGAATTATATTTGGAACCTGGTGAAATGCCCTTCCTGCATATCTTTTGGTGTGTTACCTGTTTACCATAACCACTGCTCCACCATGCACACAATCTCAGTCGTCTATTAACTCTACAGTTACTAGTTGTAGAACTGTTTGCGTCAAAGCATGTGTGCTCGAGTCAAAACAAGTGCTTTGCTGGCCACCTGTTATGAATTGGAGGGTAAACGCCATTGACACCCCTTTTTAAATGACAAAATACCGTTTACTTGCCTTTTTATGATTGACAATGTTAAAGATATGCAAAGTTTAACCATCTTATGTTTTAAACACTACACGTATTGTTTCAACAACTTTCTTTTTATTACTACATCTCTGCTATCTACGCATTACAAAATGCTTCAAATCAAGTCCAGATCAATAATGCAAAGTAACCAAGCCCATAATCCATCCAAATGACTATATTATTAATGTAAAAGCTATGGCAAAACAAAAAAATATATATGCAGATTAATTCTGGGGCTTGCTTTATGCATTCCTGCTTTAAAGTAGAGGGGGTATGGGAAATTAAATTCATTGCAATTCATTCATAAATGAAATGTGTGTGTGTGTGTGTGTGTGTGTGTGTGTGTGTGTGTGTGTGTGTGTGTGTGTGTGTGTGTGTGTGTGTGTGTGTGTGTGTGTGTGCGTGTGCGTGCACAATTTAAATGAGTGGGTGCAAAAGGTAAAGCTTTCTCCAGGACATTTGCGTCTGATGTGATTGGCTTAAAATCACTACGGCTAAATGAAAATGGAACATCATTGGTCATTGGAAAGAACGGAGGCAGTTCCTTCCTGGTTTGTGCATAATCCCGCATGTCAAAACACATGGCCATGCCAACAAAACATGGGGAAACCTTGACGGACAACCCACGGGTTAATTCTGAGCCAACCACGTCCCTTGGAACATGCCCATGGTGGCTAGACCCCGCCCCCTTGTCATGATCTTCCTGTGGTAGATCGTGCAAATCTCCTGTGATGTCACAGCTAATCCCAGTCCCCAATCCCAGATTACAGACAGCTAAATATAGAAAGGAAGACAGACATAGACAGAGAAAGAGAGAGAGACACACAGAGAGACAAAGAGAGATTGTGTGTGTGTGAGAGAGAGAGAGAGAGAGAGAGAGAGAGAGAGAGAGAGAGAGAGAGAGAGAGAGAGAGAGAGAGCGAGAGAGAGAGAGAGAGAGAGAGAGAGAGAGAGAGAGAGAGAGAGAGAGAGAGAGAGAGAGTACAAAAAGAGATTTTCCTGAAAGGACATCCCAGTGCAAAGTGCAAACTGTCTTATACTTCAACAAAAATATTTTCACTTTTACAGACACAAACACACAAATTTACAGCATGTGAGACAAGCATCCAACACAAGATCAAAGAGGTATGACCTGATGTGCATAAAGGGTATGTACACATAATAATCAATAACTCTGTGTGTGTGTGTGTGTGTGTGTGTGTGTGTGTGTGTGTGTGTGTGTGTGTGTGTGTGTGTGTGTGTGTGTGTGTGTGTGTGTGTGTGTGGTGAGAGTTAAAGGGGAGAAAGAGAGTGTGGTGGTAGTGTGTGTGTGTGTGTGTGTGTGTGTGTGTGTGTGTTTTTTTTTTACATTGTATGTAATTACATTACATTACACTTCATAGCAGACGCATACTTGTTCTTTTTCCTGAAATCCCTAATTGTTGGCCCTCACAGCCAAACGCCTGCCAATCTGCTGCCACATCTGACTTGGACACACACACACACACACACACACACACACACACACAGACCCAGGCACACAGACACACCAGTACTCATGGAACATTTCAGGACCGACCTGAGCCCCAGGAAACACACAGAGATACACTCACACACACATATACACACACACATATATACACACACAAATACACACAGATACACACACACACACACACACACCCATAAACACCCATAAGCACACACACACACACACATAACCTCCTGTCTAGAGGCCAGGCTGTGACACAGGTGCTTGTGTTGGTCTGGTGGGCAGTGCCAGACAGGGGCAGCCATGCCTTTAATAGAGAGCACAAGAACATGTTACACACACACACACACACACATGCACACACACACACACACACACGCACACACACACGCACACACACACACGCAAACACACACACGCAAACACACACACGCAAACACACACACGCAAACACACACACGCAAACACACACACTCAGTGTGAGTTGCAGCAGAGCAGAGGTGTCCTTGTGTTGGGCATGGTTTCCACCAGACACTATCGCTCACTGCTAGCACGTATGCTACCAAGCTGAGCTGCCCTGCCCCATGCTCTAACAAATGCCTCAACTACACGTGCACCAAGCACTGCTGAGCTATCTAACAAATATCCACACACACACATTCTCTCTCTCTCTCTCTGTCTCTGTCTCTCTGTCTCTGTCTCTGTCTCTGTCTCTGTCTCTCTCTGTCTCTCTGTCTCTCTGTCTCTCTCTCTCTCTCTCTCTCTCTCTCTCTCTCTCTCTCTCTCTCTCTCTCTCTCTCTCTCTCTCTCTCTCTCTCTCTCTCTCTCTCTCTCTCTCTCTCTCTCTCACACACACACACACACACACACACACACACACACACACTACTAAGCTATCTAACAAATGTCCACACACACATACAAACACACACACACACACTCATGCGCGCGCTGCTGAGGTATCTGACAAATCTGGCAGTCATCTACAATTGCACCTCATATTCTGCTAAGCCATCTGTACGCTCGACAGTGCTGAGACTATGACCTTGTCGCCATATTGTGTTATACTTTTAATGACTTTAAATATGATATGGAATCCTCTATTTTCCATGTCTTGTGCTTTCTGTTTCTTGTGTTTCTTAGTTTGCTTGTGATAACACATTTTCGTGCAATATGCATTTTCTTGCAATATGTATTGTCTGTGAAGACATATTTCCCCAAGGGCACAACAAACTAACTATTTCTTTTGTTTAATTACATGTTCTTCTAGTCTTTTTGGCATGGATGAATGGGTGAATGTGACAGAGAGAGAGAAAGAGAGAGAGAGAGAGAGAGGGAGAGAGAGAGAGACTCAGTGACTACAGTCTAGCTGGGGGGAAAAGCAGACTAAAAGAAAAATGGTTGCAAAGAGCACAAAGAATATAAGCTCTCAGGTGCACATTCTCCTTCACTGTAAAAACAAGTACAAAGGTATCCAGAATAGCTACTTCAGTAGGTTTGCAAATCCCTGCCCAGGGTTCTAACGCTTAGGAGAACAAGAGACATTACCCACCCTACTTGCACAGGAAGATACAGCAGCTCTTGCTGCCAAATGTTTTTCTTCTTGTCTAATTTCATTGTGCAGGCAACTGTTTAATGACAATGAAAGTCTTGAAGTCAAATTGATTATTACACTACATTTAGCGTTCCTATTCAGAGTGACTTACAATTATTTAGGTACAGGGTACAGTCCCTGGAGCACTGTGGGGTTAGATGCCTTGCTCAAGGGCACTTCAGCCATGGATGAGGGTGCAGGAGACTGCTAGTTATTTACTCCCCCACCCACATTCTTCCTTAGCCTGGTAAACCCGCCCCTCGTACTTCATTTCATTTTGTACAGAGGTTCTGGACCGGAATCTCTTGAGGGTCATTTAGTCGCCCCCAGCAAGACCGATCAAATCAGCGAACAGAGGGTGTGTTCGTTAGTCGTGACGTTGACCTTGTGTGCTACATTTGAATTGTAGTGCATAGGTAAACTAATTGCATATGTAACGGCCAGGCGTTAGCTATTGGGTAAAGGCAAAGGTTTGTTTTAAACTTCAGCAGAGTCCACACCTCCAGGAAGAAATCGTTTCTGACGGTGTCTGGTCCAGACCCTCTGTACAAAATGAAATGAAGAACGAGGGGCTGGTTTACCAGGCTAATTCTTCCTACCAGTATGAGATTCAAACCTGTGACCCTCCAATCCATTGACTGTATATACAGTCAATGCTCCAATCTCAAGACTCCCTAGCAATTAAGCCACAGCTGCCCAAATACATTATGGAATGCCATTCAGCCAGGGACAATGATTAGACATCACCAAGGACACCCACACATCCAGAACATACTACTCATACACACAGCACATGGTGCAGTGCTCTCCCTACATCCACAACCACAGATGAGCTGCCCTTTAGCAAGGCACCTAACCCCCAAAATGCTCCTCAGGGGCCGGATTAATGGCAGGCCACTGCTCTGTGTGCTTTGGGTGTGTGTGCTTTGGGCGTGGGTCAGCTCACTAGTCCAATGTGTGTGGATATGTAATGTAAGCAAGCCTTATCAGTATCGTTTCTATTATCAGCCATTTTGGTTGCTGTTCCATTTAAACTGAGGATTTACCCGGTGAAAAAGAAGTTATCCCTGGGTTACATTAAGGGAGCTGAATTAGTCTATTTTC
Source organism: Coilia nasus (assembly GCA_027475355.1). Taxonomy (NCBI): domain Eukaryota; kingdom Metazoa; phylum Chordata; class Actinopteri; order Clupeiformes; family Engraulidae; genus Coilia; species Coilia nasus. Next base: position 14,180,027 of record CM050200.1, on the reverse strand, counting down.
ACAGGATTACTTCTTTTTCTTTTTGAAAACCACAGTTTGAGGTGAATGGCCAATAATAGGAACTATATCGATAACAGGCTTGCTTACGCTATATAATAACCCCCAGATGGGCTAAATGCAGAGAAAACTAGAAAAGCTGTCGAAGACTGCAGACCCCCGCCGAGCAGTTTTCGGGATTTTCCATGTTCATTTTCCAAATTGTTTTGTGAGGTAAAAATTGTTTTGTGAGGTAACCAATGAACCAATTTTCACCAAAAAAAGAATCACCTCGAAACAGTGACAATACCGACATTCTGTCCAAATTTCATGACTTTTTCAGTTATTTTGCTAACAGACAGACAGACAGACAGACAGGCAGACAGATCAACGCCGGCAAAAACATAACTTCCTTGATGGAGCTAACAAATCTCAGACGAGGATAATAATAAAGATTTAAAAAATGGTCTTACAAAAACAACTTATGACTCATAATGCCTTTTCTTAAACAGAGAAAATAATATAATTGAAATGACAGCTGTCTGTTGGCAAAGACACAAATGAGACTCACCCCTTTCCAATTAAGAATCATCATTTTAGAAGTCACCTACAGGAGTGATTCTCAGATTTTTTTAAGCTGGAGGACCACTTCCCCCCTTAAAAACACCTCAAGGACCACTTCCCCCTTTAAAAAACCCTCAAGGACCCCAACCCAATATGAGGCTAACATAGCTGTGTAAATGCATGAATTGATGCAGCATCACAGCCCTTACTAGGGAATAGCATAAAGATGATATACATGCCATTTAAACACACTGTGCATAGCATAGGTAACTTAAGAAACATGAAAAGAATATATATTTTAACATCTGCACGCAGACCACTTGGGATTTCTTACGAACCACCAGTGGTCCACAGACCACACTTTCAGAAACACTGACCTACATCACATCACACCATACACACACACAGCGCGTTTGGTCCAGAGTGTTTGGCATACGCAGTTTGGGGATTTCTAACATGTGCTGTCTCACAGCTGTAATCTGTGCCCAATCTGGAAGCTGTCACAGCCCACGCATGGCACAGCAGAGAGCCAGCAGATAAGCGCTGACCTCGGGCTGGCATGGTGACAGGACATGCGTCTGTGTGTATCTTTGACTAAGCGTTAGGGATTTAGCAACACTCTCTGCTGATAAGCCACTTTTCCAGCGTTATGAAATCTCTATGACAACCTTGATTTGAGCCAATTCCAATTATGAGTGTGTTGATTTGTTGTATTTTGTAACAGGTTGGTTGAAATAGGCCCTTCTTGAATTGACACATACCCCACAAAACATTAACTCATAAAATGATCATGTATTAGCTATCTGACCAAACAGGACAAACTATAGGCCCATTTGACACTGAGAATCTCTGTAAGAGCTAATGCAAAGTGATGTTTTTCCTTTCATGCCAGTGGAAAAATACTGTAAACATCAGCAACAGTAAGCACCCTGGTCCAACCCAAAGGGACAACTTCCTGCTCCTTGAAACCATGAGCTGTGTATGACTTTGTCAAGCTGACTGCAGTGGACTACAGTCAGCGATGCATTCTGGGTTGAAAGCAATACATGATGGTTAGAAATGCTGTTACACATGCCTCAGATATGTGAGGATCAGATATGTGAGGATGTTACACGAATGCAACCATGCACAATCCTACACACACCTCAGATATGTGAAGATGTTACACCAATGCAACCATGTCACATAACCTTAATAAATGCAACCATCTCACATAACTTTAATAAAGACTCCATCCTACACACGCCTCAGATATGTGAGGATGTTACACAAATGCAACCATGTCACATGTGACCTTAATAAAAACTCACTGCAGCCAGACACTTGCAGGCTTCTCTCTCTCTCTCCCTCTCTCTCTCTCTCCCTCTCTCCCTCTCTCTCTCTCTCTCTCTCCTCTCTCTCTCTCTCTCTCTCTCTCTCTCTGTCTCTCTCTCTCTCTCTCTCTCTCTCTCTCTCTCTCTCTATGTGCGGGGGGATGGGTGGAAAAGAGGTGACAGATTGCGGACTTCAGTGTCCGGTGTCCAAGTAAAATCTCACTGACCTATAGCTCCAGATCACTGGACAATATATGTGTGTGTGTGTGGGTGTGTGTGTGTGCATGCGTGTGTGTGTGAGTGTGTGAGTGTGTGTGTGGGTGTGTATGCATGCGTGTGCATGATTGTTTTTGTTATTGTTATTTTTAACTGAGCAACAGAGCAGGTGTGCTCGAACCAAAAATAAATTCTTCTTTGGGTGTGAGTTGGACAACAGACTTTTGACACAAAGCAGAAAACCACACTCTCAATTGTAGATATGCTCCTAATGTAAATTTGTTGGCTCCTGTTTCAACTGACATGCAATTACTTCATTACATAATTTCAGCCCTCAAACAGCGACATTTGGACATCTTAGGGACAGGGACAGTCCCCCTGGAGCAATGCGGGGTAAGGTACCTAGCTAGCTCAAGGCCACTTCAGCCATGAATGTGGGTGCAATAGAGTGCTAGCTATTCACTCCCCCAGCCACATTTGTTTTTTACTGGTACAGGATTCGAACCTACAACCCTCTGATCCCAAAAGCAGCTCCTTAAGCATTAGGCCACATACACCACTCACAAAACAGTAAGGGACGAACACTTAGCTATTTGGGGGGAAATTGTTGGAAAATATCAAAAGTTCACCCTACAGTGGTGTTATATCATGAACGTTGTCCATTTAAGTAGAAGCATGCAATGGTGATTTCCTCATCTCATCAACAATTTATCAACAATTTATTAAAAAGAAAAGCCAACGACAGTGGTGGGTATACAACAACAAAAAATGTCAATGTCTAAATAACTTGTCAATTGTTAGGCGTCGTCTTGGTCTCATGATGTCACATGTGAACAGGATGATGAGGAGGACTGTTTACATACCAATTATAATTGAACAAGAACATGTATTGGTCGATTCATGGATCAAACCCCTGTTGTGAATTTTGCCCTTAAGCCCCTTGATACAGAACAGAAAGATTTGCAAAACGTCCTTAAATACTGAACTGTTTGTTGGACATGTGCATTTAAAAGTTCCGAGAAGGTCACCCTAAAGTAACACTAAGTAGTTTTCGTCTTTGGTCACCCTACAGGAAAGCAGAATTGTCTCTCATAGAGAACGACAGAGAGACGGTCCGCTCCTCCACACTTACTATAATGCTGTTATAGCCCACGGAGGGCAGTGAAGTGAATATCAGAAGTGCCTTTCACCCTGTTACAAGTTGATGAACCACTGAAACGATTTTGGAAACGTTATTTCAAGGTTAAGCTTAGTGTTGCTTTAACCATTAGGCCACGTGTATGCAATGTTTATTTGTCTGTGTGACCTACCCAAGAGGGCCTGAAAGAGGTCGCTCTGGAAGATGTGCAGCAGTTTCTCTGCCCTTCCTCTGAAGCCCTCATCAGCCACCGACTGGCAGGCCTCCATCGCCTGGAGAGCCCGCTCCGTATCTGCGCACACACACACACCACACAATACACAAACACACACACACAAACACACACACACACACACACACACACACAAGAAAAAACAAGAAACATGTACATACTTGATTATTTTGGTTCCTGTGTTCCATTATTATCAGAGAAAATAAGGACAAAAACAACTTGCGGTGCTTTAAAGGCTGCCTAATGCTGACAAATCTGTGACAACAACAGCCAAATGATTGAAAAGAGGAAATTTAAGTTCACCCTTTTTGTATTTTTATTTCAATTTATTTGGTTGATTGGTGCGCTATTTGAGCCTAATCCCCCCCTCCACCCCATCGCCCCTTCCCCTTTGCTCCCCTCGACATGAGGAAAGGCATCAGTATTAGGCTCAAAGCCAGTCTGTCACGGTTGGCTGTCTCACGCTCGCTCGCATGCTTTGCATGAGGTGACAAGCGGTGGTCCCGGGCCAACTATATCAGAGTCCGGGATTCACGCAGATATCCACGCCATTACTCAACTGGTGACGCGTGTTACAACCCGAAACACCTGCTGCGTGCGTTATGGGCAGGACGGGTAGTTCTCGTACAACAATAACAAGGCGTCGGGCTGCAGGGGTAGGCAGAAACGCTAAGTTCTGACATTTGCGATGATTACTGCTCCGAGGTCACTGACCTTAGCTGACTGTCAGTCACAGCACATCCACAAGCCTTACTGCATATTGGTACAAAGCGGGACAGCATAGCCTGTGCGTGTGTGTTAAAATACAACGAGTAGCCGTTGGACCAGTTACATTAGTGTGCGCGCATCTCCTGTCTAACCACTGCTGCTAGATAGCACGTGTCTAAAGTGGGCTTCTTCTGTGCACAAGCAAACAAAACAAACCCTGCCGACTGCGAGACAGCAGAAAATAAGAAACACTTTAAAAACTCACCTTCTCGTTTGAGAGGCATGACGACTCGTTGTCACTGCGTCTTTCCGACTTTCTCTGCGCTTATCCTCTCTGAAGCGCACTTAAACCTATTTAGGGATTGTCGTGTGGATGGGATGACGGGAAATGTAGTCTGCGCACTACACCGTACATTTCCACTCGTAGGCTAAAAGACGTGAGTGTGCCTCCAAAGTTTCCAAACTTTTTCGAAATGTGAATCACTAGGCTTTGTTGAGCGTATAGAGGAAATGCAGTACATTATCTAGGCCTTTATCGTAAAATTAAAATTAGTTTCAACAGAGAAAGCAACCAGCCTGCGATATATTTCTGAATTTAGCCCCCCTGCATCTTGACTCACTGAGTTGTCTACGTCTACAGTCTAGTCAAGGATACAAGAATATTTTATTGTCACATACATAGACATACTGGGTAAAGTAGGGAATACAGTGAAATTACTGATTCCGTGTTCTAAGTTGTCGACATGCATGTTAATAAAGCCTGGTGTTCAGAAAATAACCTGACTCTGAACACCAAGAATACAAAGATCATTGTTGACTTAAGTAGGCACAGCAGTGACTTAGCCCCTCTGTACGTCAATGGTGAGTGTGTGGAGAGGGTCCACACCTTCCGGTGTCTCAGCGTCCTCATCTCCGAGGACATCTCCTGGACAGATAACATCACAGCGGTCAGTCACTAAGAAGAGGACCTTCTACCGCTCATCCATGGAGAGCCTGCTGAGGTACTGCATCGCAGTATGGTACGGCAGCTGCACCATGGCGGACAGGGAGAGGCTTCAGCGAGTAGTAAAGGCAGCACAGAAGATCATCGGCTAGCCTGTCCCCTCCCTGGTGGATGGACATCTACACCTCCCGCTGCCTCAGCAGAGCAAAGACCATCCAACTAAGGACAGCTCCCACCCTGGCTTTGATCTGTTTGACATGTTGCCCTCAGGGAGGCGCTACAGGTGCACCAGAGCATCAGAGCAAGGAGTCAAAGTCAAGTCAAAGTCAAAGTGTACTTTATTGTCAATTCACTGAGGACTGAAATTGTGTTTCACCAGACACCAAATGTGCAATTTAAACTAGAAACACACACACACACACACACACACACACACACACACACACACACACACACACACACACAAAACACTACTTACTTACTTACTGACAATAAGTACTTTATTGTCAATTCAGTATATAATAGGCATTACACAGAGGACTGAAATTGCATTTCACCAGACACCAAATGTGCAATGTAAACTAGAAACACACACACACACACACACACACACACACACACACACACACACACACACACACACACACACACACACACACACACAATAAAACACACACACACGCACAAACAAACAGCTACACTCATGGACATGAAGTGTACACAGACATCCACAATAAATAGACATAAGACATACAGGTAAACATATTCGCTTCCAACAAGAAGGAAAGTTCGAGGTAGCTCTTCTTGGTAGCTGGTGTAGGTGAAAAAAAAATGAAATGTGCAATAGTAAGGTGCAGTAAGTAAAGGTTTGTTTACTGTATGTTTACTGTGCAATACTTAATGCAGTAACCCACACTGTATATCATCACACTGAATATAAAACCATTTTTTTCATGCATATGTATGCAGTGCCTCAGAACTGTGCACCCTATGCTCCCCTTATTGACTAACTACAGTACAGGCCAAAAGTTTGGGCACACCCTCTCATTCAATGCGTTTTCTTTATTTTCATGAGTATTTACATTGTAGAATGTCACTGAAAGCATCAAAACTGTGAATGAACACATGTTTGATGGGTAAACGAGCATTCTGAGCATTATTTGTAGAGTTATGAGCAAAAATGTCACAATTGGTGAAGAATCCTTTAAAAAAAATCCTTAATGCCGATGGTGAGCCGGATCACCACCAAAAACGAATCAGTTGTAAGTTAGCCAAAATTTAGTCGAAATCCGTCCATAACGTTTTGACTTATGCTACTAACAAACAAAAAAACAAACAAACAAACTAACTAACTAACGGAGGTAATTATGTACTTAACAAAAAAGTGTGAAATGACGAAATAAAAGGAAATAAAGGAAATGTATTGAATGAGAAGGTCTGTCCAAACTTTTGGCCTGTATATTAGTATTTATTTATTTATTCTACTTTAGTAATATGTGATATTTAATGTATCTAATATTTTACATACATGTCTGCACTGGAGGAGCTGCTTGTAATGTATTTATTCTATTCTACTTATAATATGCAAGATATATCAAATGAATAAGCCTATGGTTAAAAGATTAAATATTGTATGTAAAATGTATTTTTGTTATTTGTGTTATTTATTATTTTATTTGACAGTTTATTCGTGATATTTACTATTTTATGAAATACTACCTTATGAAATTTGCTTCCTCATTAAAGGGCTTTGAGGAGCAATGATAATGGTATTATTGGCATTATGCTATCTTATTGTGCTGTTATTACGATAATAATTAAATAATAATAATTAAAAAAAGAAAAAAACTTAACTTAGCCTTCTTAAAGCAAGACTCAACAACAGTGAATACGGTTTAAACCCCATTTTTATTTATTTAGAAAGATCAATATCCACTTACCTTGTGGGCAGGTGGACTCTCTCATTCGGGGTTGTGGTAGAGGGTGCAGTTGGGTTCGGTTAGGGGAAGTTTACTTCCTCTTTCCGCCCCTCCTGCGCCTGCTCACCCTGGCTCTGCGCCTCCTGCGGACGGGGCGAGAAGACCTTCTTCGTCTGCGTGCCATTTTTGCGATCGTTTGATACTGATACTGTCCGACACCCCTATTTATATGCAACGGAACCACGTTTTGGTGACGTCATTAACCCCTGTGACGTCATCGCGTTATTTTGACAAAACTAAGGACTTAGACTAAGGTGCTCATTGTGAAACCTCAACCTGTAGTTTAGTGTCAGTTGGAAAACCAGTGCCTTACAAAGTGATTAAAACGTACTTACAATTCGGGATGAATGTGTGAATTATTACAATAGGCGTTTTGTCTTTTTTATGTGTTCTCCCTTTCTTTATGTCCAGAACCAACACTGCATGGATTATATTTTAATGAATAAAAACGAAAAGAATAGGCTGAAATACATTTACAAGTGCTCCGTTTGCTCCGTGTAACAATCAAACAAATCTTAAAGAATCATGTTCTTATGGTAATAAAACACGTACTTTATTCAAAGATTCTAGAGCGCAGAACCTCAAAAAAGCCCCAGCACAGTTCGATATAGGCCTGCTATACAGTGTGAATGCTGACAAGGGACCAGAGACAACCACTCCGGTACGGTACCAGTGAACATATCAGGTGTGAGTACGTTTTATTTCAAAGCCTGTTATTGATGAACCAAACAAAAAGGCAACTGCTTGCTTGACGGACAAATCGCTTAAATCAAATGCTGACAGAAAAACTGTGATGAAACTCTCACTGACAGAAACGTGTGGTTTGTCCGTCAAGCAAGCACTGTTGCGCTTTTTCGTTTGGTTAATCAAAGTTATAGTTAGTAGGCTGTTACAAATTGTTATACTGTCAACTCTGCTTGTCTCTGGTCCCGCTTTCGTTTTTTTTTCTTTGTATTTAGCACCTGTTAACTCAGACTGAAAACTTTCTGCCAAACAGTTCTGCCAAACTGTGGCAATACTGTATATGTGACGAGAGCCGATAGAAGCGGCGACATACAGGACAGATAGGGCACAGGGCTTCGAGGGCTGTACAACCATAGACACCCTATACATGTATAGGATGTCTATGTGTACAACTATTACTGTTGGTCGTGGTAATTTCAGTAACCACTAGGTGTCAGCACACATACGCTAGGTAAGTGGGTTAGCCAACATGTAATTGTGTACCGTGAAAAAAGGCAAAAAGGCAGGTTCAGAGACAAATCATTTCTGTCAATTTTAATGGCATTAAAGCAACAGGTCAACGGTAACTGTGGTGACCCAGTGACCAGGCTAAAGATGTGCATGTTTCATTTCAGCTCATGTGTCAAAAGAACATTGGTATTAATACAATTAAGTTATAATGACAGCTGTGAAAGTTGTCATAAATTTGCGAAAACAAAATCAACGACAGTTTAGAAACAAAATCAAGTGATATTAACTTGTGAAAACAAGTGAAAGTTGATAAATTTCTGAATAGAGAAATCAACTCATGTGTCAGAAGAACCTTGGTATTAACAAATTTAAGTTAAAATTACAGCTGTGAAAGTTGTCATAAATTTGTGAAAACAAAAAAACAAGTGTAAAAAGGACAATGATGGGTTTGAGCTCTAAGACCCGTTTTATTTCAGCTCATATATCAATTGCACATTGACATTATTGTAATAATGCAACTAACTCATAATGACCGCAGGAGATCCCCCTTTTCCCCATCAGTACAGTATGTGCTCTTCCTCAGTACTGCTGTGACCTTAAGGGTAGCAAGGGGCAGACACGCCACAGCACCACTTGTTCTTTTGTTTCCACAAAATTATGACGACTTTCATAAATCAGCATGAGCAAGTCTGTAGCATACGTGCTGTTAAGAGCCTTGGCAGATAGTCATAGCTACTCCTGAGGAATGCAGGGGCCTCTTTCATTATGATAAGTCGAGAGCATAACTGCTTGGGCACAGAGTACAGGTCTGTGGCAGGTGTTAATGGCCTTGACAGAGAGTGATAACTTGTCCTGAGGAATTCAGGTGCTTCTTTTATTATGACAGGTGGAGAGCATAGCTGCTTGGGTACACAGAGTACAGGTCTCTGCCCTGTGTTAACAAGGCCGCCGCTAGAAATTGGGGGCCCCCTGAAAGAAAATCATTTTGGGCCCCACCCCAACCATATCATAGTCCTCTGTGGGCCCCTGTGAAGCTCTGGGCCCCATGAATTGTCCTGATCTAACCCCCATTAGCAGCACCCCTGGGTGTTAACAGTCTTGACAGAGAGTTATAACTCCTCATGAGGAGTGCCGCCCAGCATTACATGTGGCGTAATGCTACGCAGTGCCACTGGTCTGCGCCTCTTGTGGGGTATTCCAGGCAGGTGGTTTAGCGTCTAGCCGCCCAGTATTACGTGCGCCGTAATGTTAAAACTGAGTGAGTTGTAAATCTCCTAATGGAAGTGTCTTTTGGCTGCATTGTCCCAGAAAAATAAAGCCACTAGGCTCTTCTACTAGTAGGTTTACCACTAACTAAACCTGCTTTCTGGAATGCCCCCCTAAACTCGTCTTTAGACAACACAGGGGCAAAACACGCTTTGCTTTCACATACATTGCTTGCTCCAGGGTGACACCGTGGTTTCAACCCCAGTAAAATGGTGCCGTTCCAGTGTGAAAATGCCAACTCATATGAGACCTAATTCTTCAGCGTGAAGCGCCGGGGGATTGTTTATTAAACCTGGGGGAATTATTTAACTCTATATAACTGAGAAATGCAGCATTGCCATTATGTAAGAAACAATATATCATACGTTCTCCCAATTCTCTTTCCTGGTCATATGAATTTTCACATTAAAATAACTAACATAGGCTACTAACTGTGATGTCCACTTACATTCTTCTGCCATAACAAAGACTGACTTTGATGTAACACGTCATATGCTTTGTGTACACACTTCAATTGTGTTTACTTAATTGTAGTCTGTACACGCATGCATATTGGAATTATATTTTACATGGTAATAGAATATACAGTTTTTTTTTTTTTTTTTTTTTTAAGTACTAAAAGTTTCTGACAGTTTTCCCCAACAACACAGTTCCTGTCAGCTACAGCATTCTTAGATTGACATTCCACATCCCCTCTGTGTCAGGGCTACAGTGAAATGGGACCCAAACAAAGAGCAGTCAGAAAAGTGCAGTTTTATTCAGTCAGACAAACAAAAGCTTTCAGAAACATTCAGTGGTGAAAAACACAGAGAGAACCCAATCTTCAAAAACACAAAAATCCAGAGGAACAAAAGGCATCAAAAACTCAACAAAAATCCTTCCGGCAGGGTGTGGGGGAAATTGTGGGGAAAAAACTCTTATAATGAAAACACGGTTGGATAAGTTTCTTTTGGCTGCCAAGGAGAGAGAGGTCTGTTTGACAAAAGGACAGTACCCAACTCTCTCAGCACTCACAAGTTTGCAGCACTCTTTTATTAGCACATATCAAAATTGCACAGTCATAATCACATCCCTGTTTTTCTGTCTCGGTACCTAGGGTATCATTTCTGTATTTCATCTGGTCATATCTGGTTTCTGTCAGCTTTGCAGACGCACCACTCCTAGTTCTCCTTACTGGACTTTCGCTAGGTTGATTAAAGGTCACAGAATCACTAGGCATACACTTCCCCTTTTACTCCTTGATTAAAAAGCAACTCTTATAATCATATCAAGCAACTCTTATAATCATATTGTTCATAACATTTCTTTTTCATAATGATGATATTCATGAATTCTCTAACACAGGGTTTCCAAAATCTCAACAAAATCCAAAGTGAGAAGAAAAAACAGTACCGAAATGCTTAAAACAGACGAGAACAACTGACAGGAATTTAGCAGGGTAACCAGAAGCCAATCAGAGACAGGAAGAGAAAATCTGAGAGGGAAAAGGACCAATGAGGGGCAGAGACACAGTGGGTGGATAATTGACACAATAATCACATACAGGTGAAAGACAAGGGCACTGAGTGGCAAGAAAAAAAAACACAAAGGTAATGCCCAGAAATGTCCAGCAGTTTTGGCCAAAGGGTCTTAGTGGCCTGGGACCCTTATACTCTGAGTGGCATAGCCTGTAGTAAAAAAAAAGCATGCACTAAAAATATCAATACAATTTATTTGCCCTGAAGTAGAATTTATGGGACAAACACCATTTTTATCATTCCAAAATCACGCTATATCATCTATACTGTATATGCACTAGAGACCATTAAAATACACAGGGACTGTTCATGTTTTGCATGCCTGTTTAAAGCTTCTTGTGTTGCACTGTGCATCCACCTCACTGTGATCAGAATCAGATTCAGCTTTATTGGCCAAGTATACTTACGTATACAAGGAATTTGACTCCGACAGATGTTAGCTCTCTATACACATAACACATAACGTAATACAATACAATAAATACAACAGACTAAACAAGTATGTGTACTTGTATTGCACAGTAGGGACAACAATATACAATATACATACAGGCACCCAATATGGGCAATAATGTACAAGTAGGCACATGGTGTCACAGTGGGTTAAACAACCGGTATGACAATATACCAATATGGCATAAAGTTTGGGGGGGGGGGGGTAGTTTTGGTGTGCAGGGATCTGTAGCATCTACCAGAGGGAAGGAGGTCGAAGAGGGTGTGTGCAGGGTGAGAGGGGTCTTTGATTATGTTCTCTGCCCGCTTCCTGGTCCTCCCAATGTACAAGTCCTGGAGGGAGGGCAGGGGGGCACCAATGATTTTTTCTGCAGTCCGAATTGTGCGCTGTAGTAGTGATCACCAAATTCATAGTTTACACACCTCTGCGTTTAACACTACACCCCTGCCTATACATTTTGGTTCATCAACAGAGAGTGTATGGATGTCATAAAAATAGACATTTTAATGAAAGTGAATAAAATCTATTTTGTGTTGAGAGATAACACTTGTAAAGAGGGATGGTTGAAAAAAACATACTCAGTACAAAGTTCATGTCATTAGGACTTGGCAATAGCTAAAATAATATGTGCCTACTGTCTTCCTATTGGACAGAAATTAAAAGTGTGAACTGTTTGATTATATTCTGTTATGTAGATGTGTTGATAATATGACATTTATGTATCTATTGGTTTGTTTGGTTTCTTTTTATTTACTTTTGTTTCTTTAAAGAAAACTTATATGTGTAGGTCAACTTCAAGATCCACAAGTCGAGACAGAAATGCCAATTAAATTCTCAATACTTTATTGAGATATTCAGGCACCGTTTCCGGATACCTGGGCAACACACAACACACCGAGAAACTACACATAGTAGTTTAGTGCTTCTTCCTGCCACCCCTCCTCCTTCTGTGCGCACGCCTGGGCCTGCGCCTTCGGGCGGGGCGGGAAGAGCGTCTTCGTCGGCGTGCCATTGTTGTGTGTTGCAGATGATGCTCTCTGACCGGTGAGGCTGGCCTTTTATACTTTTAGACGCGTGACGTCATCACGCCCTGTCCATTTTTGGCTGGGTTTTAACAAAACTATTCACTTTGACATTGTGGCGTCAGTTTCTGGGTAGACGTCATTGAGCATCATAATCTTCCATTACGCTTTAGCCCTTTCATGGTACAGGTGTGCTGGTACTTTTCCTTCTTTCCTGACAATGGGTTTTTGTGAATACAAAATACGACATTGTAATTTGACATATGGAGGAAATATATGTGAAGTGGAAGTTTTCCCTTGCGTAATAATTCCTTGAATAATTCATTCTCACACTGAAATAGCATTATAATAACACTGACTGAAATTACGGCGTCTGCAGGGTGTTCACTGACTGATGTAAGGCCGAGTTAGTCTACGTGTTGTACTATCTAGTTACTGCTTAATAGTAATAGTACTAGTAATAATAATAATAAGATTTGCTGCTTTAATTTGTTGTTTTCTCCAATTGAACACTTGTGCGCAAACCGATGTGGAGATGACAATGTTCGCAATGTTAATTGGATCTTTTAAAGATATATAGGCCTTCACGTTTTCTTGAGAAAAAAGAGCTGGTTTGGAAAACACTTACAGAACGATATTTTAGCATTATTATTTTTGAGTATCGCCAACACTCCACGCTAATGAGAATTTGTATTTTATTATGCAAAATGAGCATATCCAATTCGTCTCTCCATGAGACAGATATAATATAATACTAGCTAGGTGTGCTTGTTTACAGCCTGTAACGCATGTGCATAACTTAACTGAAGTACAGTAAAACAAGAAGATGATAGCGAAAAGGCCAATGACACATTTTGTCTGTCACTGGTCGGCGTTTAAAATTGTGCGCTTTTCTATGCGTAATTTTCGATGGGAGTCTGCATCAGTCGTTTTTCCCCCATACCAATTTAGCTACTGATATTGGACGAACGTTCATTTGTCCTTTATTAACTGGCGGTGACCGACTGACTCGTAGGTCAGTGTAGCATAAAACAATACACGTACATGACACATATCATAAAATGGAAATGAGGCGTTAGTTTACTCCCCCTGTGAAATGGCATTTTCGTTTGAGTATAGGACCGCCATCATCCATCATCAAGTTACCAGAAGGATCGCATATTTCTTCACTTGTGAGTAAGCTGGAGCCAAAATGTCCTGAGATTGTAAGGTACGTTTTTATTAGGATATTCCATTGGTCAAATAACTGAATTTCATTGCCTATTGGGAAATAGTGGCACAGAATATGACACGAATTTAATACATGTTAATCCGCAGGTTATCTTGATTTCAGAGGGCAGACATTCTCAATTCTCAACCATCATTTCATCCCAACATCTTGTTCTTATTTCACCAGTTTGTATTCCTCCTGACATTGGTTTTACTTTATTTGTTTTATACACCAAGCACAAAAGTAAATAATCACTCTAACAAAAAATACGTCCAAAACATATTGCAGGCCATTTCCGAAAGAATAAAGTAAGAAATAAATCTCATGTTAAACTAATCATATTAGTGCAGTTAGTACAGGCCTGGCAGATGCTAGTTGATGACAGAGCCTTTTGCCTAAGTCCCTTGTTTTGTTAAACGCGTGATGACGTCACCCGCCGGCTTTGTGACGTCACCGCCGTTGCATATAAATAGGGGTGTTTGACTCAGTATCAGCATCAATCAAACGATCACAAAAATGGCACGCAGACGAAGAAGAGCTTCTCGCCCTGTCCGCAGGAGGCGCAGAGCCAGGGTGAGCAGGCGCAGGAGGGGCGGAAAGAGGAAGTAAACTTCCCCTAACCGAACCCAACTGCACCCTCTACCACAACCCCGAATGAGAGAGTCCACCTGCCCACAAGGTAAGTGGATATTGATCTTTCTAAATAAATAAAAATGGGGTTTAAACCGTATTCACTGTTGTTGGGTCTTGCTTTAAGTAGGCTAAGTTAAGCTTTTTCTTTTATTTATTTTCTTAATTCATATATATAATATAATCATAATAATAGCATAATTGGATGATAATTGCAATAATAACATAAAAATGCCCATCAAAGCACATTTTTTGCTAGTTTGTTTTTGGTGCACTCAAGAAAGTCCTTTGATGAAACACATCTGACGAGGTTTTTAAAAGTAGATTAATGCATACATAGAGCATTCATGAATATTTAACACAATATCAATAATATGATAAATAACAAATAACCGATAAATACATAAATGAATGCTGTTTAGCTATATTTCTTGCATATAGCACACACTGTACAATAGTTAGTGATGAGAGGCCACCAGCTCTTCTGCTTCTGTCTGAACAAATCCTGTTGAGCTTTTTCATTCTGAATGTCATTACATTAATATGATATCAGTTAACATAATAATTGCACACAGAGATGTCCAATCACTACCCATCATTTAAAAAAGCCTATGTGAAAGCATAAGAAAAGCTTTTGTTAATGAAAGGAGCTTTTACAACCTCATAGGCAAGGCACAGCAAGGCAAGTTTATTTGTGTAGCGCATTTTATATACAAAGGCAGTTCAATATGCTTAACAGCAAAGAACAGTATATAAAAGCACAAAAGATAAAATGCAGAATAAAAGTAAAATGTATGAGGTAAATAAAAGAAATTACATAAAAAGCATAAAAAGTAGGTAAATCATTATTAGAAATCATCTGTGTAAATGTTTAAAAGGATACATGTAAAATTAGTATAAAGCATTAACAGAAAGCATCTGAGAACGGTTTGGTCTTAAGTTTAGATTTAAAACTGCCAACAGTAGGAGCATTTTTTTCCAACTGGAAGTTGGTTCCAATGCTGAACAACTTAGCAACTGAAATCTGCTTCGCCACATTTTGTTCTGACAGCAGGTTTTATCTGCTGTGACTTTAGAGACCTAGTTGGTATATAAAGCTGAAACATACCAGTAATAGGTAATTGGGTCCCATCCCATTTAATGTTTTAAACACAAGGAGCAATGCCTTAAAGTCAGTTGTATAGTCTATTGTCATAGAATATGTATGTCACATTTCATTAACCTACATTACACTTAGCCTCATATATTTTCTAGGCTATAATAACTAGCCACTATTGACGCAGCACTATATGCTCAAATATTCATAGTCATACTGGAAGCCTCTGGTTGGGGACATACCAAACGACATCACAATATCAATGATATCAAACGACAACTAAATACCTACCTATTCAACCTTGCCTATACCTAACTACTCGGACCAAAGTCCCTTCTGTCAGACTCCCCTGCTCAGATCAAAGGCCCTTCAAACAGTCAGAGACTTCCCTGGGGGACGTGGTTCTGCCTGAGGTTACTTCCTATAAAAACAGGGAGTTTTCCTCACTGATTCCCAAGGTTTCTTCCTGAATTCACACAAATCAAACAAACAGGGAGTTTTTCCTCACTTCTGTTGCTCCCTGGGGACACTAACAACCCAACTGCGCCTAAATGACCTTTCCTTGTCTAGCGCCTCTGGTTTGCAAGGACTGTTGACCTGTGTTCATGCAAGAGCCCGCATCAACAGGGCATTGTATAGTTCAAGCGCCTCTGGACTACAAAGATTGCTGACTGGGGCCTACAAGGACTGTTTACCCGTGTTCACGCAAGAGTCATTTTGCTACTGTATTCATCTGCTCCGGCGCCACTGGACTGCAAGAAATGTGCAAGAAAGTTGTCTTGTGGTGACTTTGCCAAACTGTAAAGCACTTTGAGCTGCATCTTGTATGTATGAATTGTGCTATACAAGTAAAGATTATTATTATTATTATTATACCACAGAAATTAATACATTACTGTACATTTACCTGATGCTTTTATCCATAGCTACGTGCAGTGAAATAGGGTGGATTGACCTAATGTGGGACATTTTTTGGATTTCAGACTTTGTATTTCGGACTGTAATGTATTACAATATTAAGGCAACATGGTGAAACCAAACCCATATTTGAATTAAAGTACAGGCTTCATTTGTTAATAATTTCACTGACATTCATTAGTTTGGGGTACTAAAGTAGCTTAGGTTAGGCCACATTAGGCAGTGTCCTACATTAGGACAATTCACCCAACTGGAACTGGCGTGGGGTTAGAGATGAATGGACACTGGTCATTCAGTCCCCTTTCCAAGTCTGGTACAAGAATGGAGCCTGCCACCCTCCCACCCTCTCTAAGACCCATCCCCAAACCACTAGGCCACTAGCCTGGTAAACCCGCCCCTCGTACTTCATTTCATTTTGTACAGAGGATCTGGAACAGATACCATCAGAAACGATTTCTTCCTGGAGGTGTGGACTCTGCTGAAGTTTAAAACAAGCCTCTGCCTTTACCCAATCTCTAACGCCAGGTCGTCACGTATGCAATTAGCCTACTTACGTACTACAATTCAAATGTAGCATACAAGGTCAACGTCACGGCTAACGAACACACCCTCTGTTCGCTGATTGGATCGGCCCTCCTCGGGCCGACTAAATGACCCTCAAGAGATTCCGGTCCAGACCCTCTGTACAAAATGAAATGAAGTACGAGGGGCGGGTTTACCAGGCTACTAGGCCACAGCTGCACACGATATGTGATTAAACTATTGTTCCATACACCTGAACTACACATTGGCCTTCTCACATATTACAACTTTTCTTGATTGCTTTGACCTGTTTAAAGAAACTGGGATCCACTCAGTTATCATCATCACTATCTCAGCAGAGCAGACGATACCTCTTGCAAATGTTTTAACCCTTTCTCATTACACTGACACATGTTACCCACCCTTTTTCAAAACTGTTAATACGGATGTCATTCAAACAATTCAAACTGCATTGTTTTAGCTATGGTAATTAAGCAGAAAATATTTATTCCTGACCAAACACATGAGAAACTACCTACATCAGTATAAAATCACTGAAGCATCTACCTGCATGACACTCCTTGTCAAACATCTTCAGTTAGAAATCAGTCTGCAGGCGCCACATCTGTGTTGTTCTTTGCCAGCATGGAGCAGTTTCTTATACTCTACATTTTTATACTTTACTGTAACAGATTTTATTTTTATTTTCTTAATTTTGTATACTCTAATAGATTTTATTTTGGTTTACATGTATTTGTATCTGTAATATGTACAATATTTCAGTTTTCAGCCATAGTTTGAAAGAAGAAGGGAATCAATAACATTTGTACCAAAGCATCCAATCCTGGGTCCAATTTTATGCAAGAAGTCAAATTTGACGCAGCCTATGTAAAAAGACAACAAATGGCACTGGCATGGATGCTACGCAATAGGCTACAATGACAAGCAATTGTGTACTGATTTGCAGTGGGTGCGGTATTTTGTTTGTTTTTTTGTTGTCCATTGTGTAATGACTGATTGGAAGCGTTCATGCACTTGTTTGCGTGGCGCTGTTTAGCCCTGCGTTAACTGCTTTGAATATGTGGCGTTTAAGTTGACTGCTGCGTCAAAGCAATCAAGAAAAAAACTGTAATTAGTTCGCCAAGCCAAGCCAATCAAAGGCCTGGATACTCAGTACATTCGAGCAAACAGCTGTCCTTGTGTTTAGGGTTTTATTACTGTTACTAGAACTAGAAATACTATTAAAATGAACAATAACAGCCTGTTACTGTTACTGTCCAAAGTCCATCTGTCGACTAATCTGAGCAAATTACTGACAGGCCAACTAACGCATTGTCCACTATGCCGTCGAAACTGCAATCCCACAATTTGTAGATTAGTAACCATTTTGTCGATCCTATGCAACCGAAGTAAGTAGCAAATTAGGCGCAGTCAGCATTGGTTACGCTGATTACTGTAAGAGCAACAAACGCTGCTTTGGGGATGTGTTTTAAAACCAGCTCACAAGCAAAGGCGCAAACAAACAAATAATAATAACAGAAAAACTGATTGTATGTCAATCAGTGATTGTATATCACGCCTGATCAAAGACCAACAATATTTATTTCTGCTCATCAGTCTAAAAAGGACCAGAATATCTCTAGTTATTGTACATTTTTATGTATTTCAGAAGATTTTTTGATTTATTAGTTTAATTTTTTAAATTTTTGATATATTTCAGAGGGTTTTTGCTTGTAGGTTGCTTCATTATATTGCTATGCGTGGCTTTGAAGAAAAGCATCTGCTAAATAGGCTACTATAACAGTTATAACAGTAAGCTGCACCATCACCCAAGAAATCTCATAGCCACTATGACGTCAGCGACGGTGACGTCACACACATGTGACTATAAATATGAGACAAACGTGCGCCCAACCTCACCACATTCAATTTCATCATGGCCAGACGACGTAGACGTGCTGCTCGTTCAGGTCGTTCCGCTCGTCGTTCTGCTCGTTCCGCTCCCCGGAAGCGCAGAGCGAGGGTGGCCCGGAACATGAGGGCCTGCTGTAGATAAACCTCATATGCCTGCGTTTGACACCATGGTAAGTTGCAATGTTTTTTCCCTGAATAAATACCTTGTGTTTTAAACCAAAAACAATCTCGCAATGTATTTTTTAAGTTCCTCCTGTTTGATGTAGGCCTATTTCTCTGTCAAAGTGACATTTCTGTTACAGTTTGTAAAAACCTCCCCATGTTAGGGATTCATGCAGGACACAGTGAGATTGCAGGTGCCCTTTACAGTAAACAACAATAAGCATTAAACAGCATTCAAATAAAATAATACACGTGTACAGTACATATCTGTATAAAAGATTAAAAATGAATGGTGTATATATTCTATACACCATTATATACAACATATTATATATATTATATACAACAGGATAGTGCGCCTTTCTGTTATATCAACTATCCTACTAAAATTAGTGTTTCTAAATGCACACATGCAAAAAAGGAATGCACTGACACCTTTTAAATTAGGGGGAAATTATACCTATAAATGGCCTAAATGAAAACATTCATTCAGATAAATATTGTGTGAGTGAGTAGTTGTGTCTCTGTGTGTACGTGTGTGTATGTGTGTGTGTGTGTGTGTGTATAGACTGGTTTAGCATGATAATTAAGGAAAGTAATAAGAGGTCTTTAGGCAACACTAAAGCACATTTCATCCTCAGTCGCCCTACAGGCGCAAAGCGAATTCAGAAGTGCCATTCACCCTGTTATGAGTTGATGAACCACTAAAACGACTTTACAAACATTATTTTAAAGTTGAAAAAGCTACTTTGCATTCCTTTAATGAATTACTGATTCCTCCTTCAGAAACATATGTTAGGATTTCATGCCACCTCTGCCATGTTCCCAGCACTTTTGAGAACATCTGTTAAATCTCACTGACTTTCCCCCCAGTCCTGTCCAGTTGTTTATCTGACATTCAAGTGTGCTGCATTCTGAGACACTGAAGGAGAAGGAGGAAGTCAGAAAACACATGTAAATAGTCACTATGAGCAAGCATGCACACATAAAAAGCACACATACACACACACGCACACACACACACACACACACACACACACACAGGCACGCAGGTCCGCTAACAGTCTTGGCTGGGCCCGGGACAAGATAATCTGATGCCCCCTCCCCCCCTCTCATATTCCATAATGTAATGAGGGACCTGTGACAAGAGACCTGTTTGTCCGCCCCTTATCGGCGGCCCTGCACACACACACACACGCACACGCACACACACACACACACACACACACAATTTGAATGCATCCTTCTTTCCATATGTGAGAGAAGGGCAAAGCAAGGGTGATGTTGTGGTGCCCACCACTGGTGCCTGACCAGTCTGAACAACAGTCTACCGGGTCCCGTCGGGCTCGGGCAAAGATCTTCAGCTCTACAACAGGCCTCACAGATGGACCAAGGCAGCATCGTGTTGCTTTGCACAGGTGCAGACCAGCATTCAGACAACAGGCCTAGCCTGGGACAGTCCTATTCTCCAGTTGTATTGCAGGCTAGTCTATATGGTCTTGACTGACCGGCACACATCTGGTAACATCGTTAACCAAGACTGGGTAATCTAAGGGTTGTCTTTTAGCCATCTGTGCGTATCACTACTCTCTTTACTTTTTATAAGGATCCCCGTGGTATGTGACAGCAATAATTTTGACTGCTGGTGTTGTTTACAGTTTTAGTTTCTCCTTTTAATGTAATACACAATGAATAAACACATAAATCTCCATTACTGAAGATTCCATAGCCAGACAGAGGGGAAAATAACTGTCGTTGACCTTTATTAAAATAAAAGCCTGTCTTTCTACCTTAGTGAATAAGATGGCATGACGCCTCTACACTTACAAAAATTAACTACGTGTTCTTGTTGTCACAATCTGCGCAAAATCCTGAGCCCAAATGATTTCCATGAGCCCTAAAATAGCATTTTTTAATAAACACACACATATTAATCATCTATAGGCTATATATTCGCTTCAAATGAATGCGGTCTGGACACTCAGTCAATCTTTGGGCTCGCTTAGCCTTGTTTATGCTTTTGCGTAAAATCGTTGTCTTAAATCTCCCCTCCTTGTATGCGCAGACATCTGCAGACATGCTTACAGTCCACGGTAAAGGCCCTTTCATAGTCTACGCAAATAACGGGTAGGCAAACGCAAATCAGAAACGAAACTAGAAGTGGGGTGAGTCAGAAGGTTCATTTCTGCACGAAGGCGGCGAAGAAGTGTGTGCAATGGCGTTATCACTGGTGTGCAGATTATCGTTGGCGTACATGCTGTTTGTCTGGGTTGACAAGTATGGGAGTGCCAGTATGACAGGTAGGCTCGATTTTGTTGCCGTTCCATCTTGAGTAAAACTTCTCTTCTCTTCGGTGGTAACTGCAGTGCGCAGTAACATTTGTTCTCTGGGTGTACCTCGCCTCTTGCATTGGGGGTTGTTTTAAAGGACATCGACTTTATAAAAGCAGAAGTCAACTTGTAATTTGGCGTAGGCAGACTTAGATCTAACCATGCAGTGTCTATCCAAATAGTTATGTTCACATATTGTACGTCCAGACTTATCATGATGTGAAAGACCCAATTCGATCATTTGAAAAATGGGCCTTGCAAATGGGAATTACGACAGTAAAGTACTACGAAGTATCTATTGGTAAAGCTGCGTTTAAAGCCTAGGGGAGACCGGGGCTAGTTGGCACAGGGGCAAGTTGGCACACCCTTATTTTCCAGGCCACTAAAGGGCGCACCATAAAAATTCCAACATTAAATCGATCCTCATCTACAGTAGAGTTAATCCATCTAATTCAGAGCTGTCAAAGTCATTAACTTTTAAGGTGAGTGAAACTTTTTGAATTTATGATGCCCAAACTAAAAATTGACACCTTCCACTAAACTAGCTCTGGAAAGCTAATAGTAAGGTACAGAAAAAATATAAATATTGTATGTGATAGATAGGGGATATAGCTATAATTTGATATTAAATCTGAAATTCTGTGGTGTCAGATGCTAACAGGCTAACATGATTTCTGTCAAGAGTGCTGTCCTGATGTGGCCGGGGCAAGTTGGCACACTCATATATATTCATCTATATATATCATTTTATGTATTTGCCTATATTATTATATATAATTCTATAATTATGTAAGAAACATTACAACTATATATATTATATAGGCCTATGTAGTTGTGTAGCCTATATATACATGTATGTACATGTATGTAAACCCAATGTTGATACAGTATATAAATATATATATATATATACACACATTTTTCATAATACATGTTTAACATTTAAGATTTTGTGAATTTCTGTATTTGTATTTGTGAATAAAGCTATTACAATTAACTAATTGAAAGCACTTTTAATATTTAAGTTCTTTAATGGAACAACTTTGATTAAATGTTTCGCTTAGTTTTACAGTAGGTTTTGAATGCTTTCATGTCAATATTGTGCTTTATTATACTAAACAGTGATAAAATAATATTTAAAATATTCAGTAGTCACTCATTATTGAGTATACTACACAATTCCCCAAAGATAATGACAGGAAAATGTGTGTAAACTAACCCCACCTTCATGTGCCAACTTGCCCCAGCACATGTGCCAACTTGCCCCGAGCTGGGGCGAGTTGGCACAAATGCGCAACTGTGCTTTAATTATATATAGACGGAAATAATGACTTACTAACCAACAGTGATTGTGCTTACTTTTTAGCTTAGATGTAAAGCTTTGAGGGTATCATAGTTTGGGACTTATAAAGCAATGTATGACAAAGATATGACACTCGAACTGAAAAGTGTGCCAACTAGCCCCGGTCTCCCCTACTTTCCTACCAGATATTTTACTTACCCACTCACTCATCTGAATCACATGAAAATGACTCGCATGACATGTCTATTGAAGTCAATAAACCTAATGACTTGCCTTACTTTTTGCAGATGACAATGCAATGGACAATAGTACTAGGCCTGTGTATCCTACCGGTGACGCTACCTGGCCAGGTAACGCAATCAGAAGCACTCACACAAACAAACGAGAGAGAGAGAGAGAGAGAGAGAGAGCGAGAGAGCGAGAGAGAGAGAGAGAGAGAGAGAGAGAGAGAGAGAGAGAGAGAGAGAGAGAGAGAATAAGCATAATATTATGTTACATACTATTATTTTAATTTGTTAATTTGTGTTATTTTGTAATAAAAGGAGACATTGTTGCTTCCAAAGACTATTTGTAAGTGCCGACGTCCCTTACAACCTGAATTTCATACTGGCTAAACAAATGGATGGAGAAAGTTAAATGAAACCAAACAGATGTTCTTTTGTAGAAAAACAAAGAAAAACAGAAGTCTTGCCAAATGTGACACATAGGCTGCCAAGTATGCAGAGCCATGAAGCCGAGTTGACTTGTGCTCTTTGTCCCCCTGGTGGTTGTTAAAGGCATAGCAGGTGAACCCTGATTATAGCGCTCACAGTGACAGTCCAAGGGACTATATTCATTAACACAGTGGTCCTTAATATGATTTCTTGGTTATAGATAGAAAATTCTCTGCTGAGAGTGATGAAACTACTACTGCCTGGGCACAGAAGTGCCAGACACAGATTTCCTGTTTCAGTTCCTATTATTTTATTTATTTATTTTGCATGTTTAAAGTAGCATGGAGCAGTAAGTAATAAACCAACATCACCAAATTGACCTACTGAAGACAACAGCTCCTTAAAGATAATTCATTCAGATTGGGATATATGACATATTGCAGTGTTTTTTCCCCGATGTTATTAACACTCACATGTAAACATTTCGCACTGTTTAAACATTGGTCAGCACAGCTGTTCATCAGAAACTCAGCAACCAATCAGTGGAAGCATGGGATGCTGAGTCCCACCCACAGGATGGGCAATGCATTTCCTCTTTTATTTATGTCCTTAGTTAATTAGGCCTACTCTTATGGAAACATACAGACACACAGACATACACTTTATTTCTTTTGTGCTGTTTCATGTTAATAGCTGTAATATTGATTGAATACTGGTGGGGTTGTACCCAGCAAAAAGACCAGTGTTAAACTGACTCCCACACAGTTGAGTTTAACGCTGCCTGAGAGTTTCTATAGCTCCACACTCTCCAGAGCTACATTACCACTTGCAAAATGTGAAATAACTCAGACTCTAATAGTCACCATCTAAGTCCAAAAAAGTAAAATTACACTTGAGGGAGCCAAAATCAACTCCCAAATGTTTAATCCTGACTTTTTAACAATCCAATTTTTGCTGTGTAGGGATTATTGGTATGGTTTTAGACGATGATGCATTTAGTCATTTAATTCTCTAATGTTTGTGCCAAACACAGATTGGACAACTGGATGGTACTGGACAACGAGCCCCCCTCCGTCCCAGGGTAAAAAAAAAAGCACCATACCTCCCCACACCCTCCCATAAACACACACACACACACACACACACACAGAACCACCGTCAGTTCCGAAGACTTGTGTTTCTGCAATTCTGTGCAGCTGTGTCTCAGATC
The DNA here is from genome assembly GCA_027475355.1 of Coilia nasus. NCBI lineage: Eukaryota > Metazoa > Chordata > Actinopteri > Clupeiformes > Engraulidae > Coilia > Coilia nasus. Next base: position 14,155,557 of record CM050200.1, on the reverse strand, counting down.
AGGTCTCCCAGTTCCGTTTGTGTGTGTGTGTGTGTGTGTGTGTGTGTGTGTGTATGCACGCATGCATGTGCATGTGTGTATGTGTGCGTGAATGTCTTTTGTGGGATAGAGTGCAGTCACTACAGTTGAGGAGGTGCTCTGTCTGCCTTTGCAATGAGCCTGGCTCTTTGCCAGGTCTCGTTGTGGTCAGAGTGCATGTTAAATGTAATTACTGTAGTTTAAGGACATTCTGTTATTGTAGTGCACAATAGTCATGCTTGTGTGAAAGCACGTATACATGTGTGCGTGTGTGTTGTTTCTGCGTGCGTGTACATGTTGTCCACAGACCTGACCGGGCGCATGTTCAGCATGACATACGGCAGTTACATGGCATTCCAAGGCTTCCCCTACTACCAAAGCACCTACGCCTTCACCGTCTGTCTACGCATCATCTCCGAGTTCGCCCAGAGCAGCAACATATACGTCCTGACCATGGGAAACACACCCGCACTTTCTCTGATGTTGTCTTCGTATGCTGGTGATTATCAGCTGACCCTGGGTCAGGCATCCAAGGGCTTCAAGATGGCATCTCAGGTGCCCTCCATTAGTAAGCTCTGGCCCTGGACCAGCCTGTGTGTGACGTGGACGTCCGACTCAGGCATGACGCAGATGTGGAAGGACGGGCAGATGAGTGTCAGGAAGGGCATGTGGAGGGGACAGGTGAGTCACACGGGTACAAACACACACACACACACACACACACACACACACACACACAGATAGACACACACACAAACAGATAGACACACACACAGACAAACACAGATAGACACACTCACAGACACACACACACAGACAAACACAGATAGACACACACACAGACACACACACACACACACACACACACACACACACACAGATAGACACACACACAAACAGACACACACACACACAGATAGACACACACACGCACACACACACGCACATAGACAGACAGACACACAGCCAGACAGACAGACACATACACAGACACACACACATAGACAGACATACACAAAGACAGACAGATACACAGACACACACATACACACACACACACACACACACAGACACAAAGACAGACACATACACAGACACAGACACACACACACACACACACACACATAGACAGACAGTCATACACATACAGACACACACACACACAGACAGACATAGATACACACAGACACAGACACTCACACGCAAGGTATGTTTAGGAAGCACTTGGCGGTGCAGTACACAAAACAACAAAGTCTAGGGGTTAAACAGCACAACACATTACTGGGACACAAGTACAATGCATGTGTGTGAAATGCTTGTCTGCAAACCTCTTAAATAGCAGTGGTATATTACATTTCAAGAATGCGACACACAATATAACAAAATGGTTTATTGATTTATTTCCATATTTCCTTCCTTCTCACAGGGTTTCTCTGGCACGCCGGTGTTGTCTCTGTCGGGGTTCGAAGGTCAGGTGATGGACGTCCACATGTGGAACGAGGCCGTGCCGCTCTCCACGCTGCGCTCCTACAACAGGGGCTGGGGCTACCCGCCCGGCAACATGCTAAGCTGGAGCCGCACCGGCTACAGCTCCAGGGGCTACGTGGTGCTGGAGAAGGCCTACGACAGCGTGGCCGCAGCTGCGGGTATAGAATGGACGTACAGTATTAGCCTGGCGACTAATCGCGACTTGTCAATGCTCTGCGAGCATTGGTCTGGCCTAAGCTGTGTTGTAAACCCATTTCTCAGAAGGCGGGCTTAACCCGCCTCTTTTTCAAATGCCTCTGTTTGCTACTGCACGAAGCTTCGACCAATCACACCCCTCTGTCCTCTGACGTATACGCAGCGAAGGAAACGCCTTGATCCAAACAAAAAGTAGTAGTAGCCTGTAGTCGTATAAAAATGGTGTTAAATGATTTTTGTCGGACTTGTGAGGTGAACATTAGTGGCTGGTGTTGGTCATTCAATATTGATATTCGAAAAACGAATCAGTGTGATCAAAGGCGAAATGATCACAACAGGGTTCTCGCAAAGCCCCATCAACTTGGCTACCAGCGGGGCTAACTGATAAGTTAAACTGCCGATCGGTAGCATTGCGAAAACATCCTTTCCCACAACAAATGCTTCAAGGGCTGCCGTTTGCTCTATTTTCAGAGAGAACTTCCCTTTGAATTCGTCCAAAACAGCAGCTACAGCTGCATTGAAATCTTGCGGTTGCTCCACATTCGCCATGTTGACAGTGACTGAGATGGATTTCCGGTCGCTAAACTACTGCGTCATTGCCTTTTTGAAATGCTCGATTTTCATTGACGCCCATTCCGAGGCGCGAGCAGAAATGGTGTAGACAGGCAGCTTGGCCAGACTGACTTGCTCGCAAATTGCAAATGCAGCGTCACAGGCAGTATGGGCACACCCAGTCTAGTACAGTATGGTTATTTTAACTTCTGATTAGTTTTATTAGTTTAATAGTTCTGATAAGTTTTTGATTTAGTGGCGCAGTGGTTAGAGCACTCGGCCATGAATAGGCAAGTGACCATGGGGACCCAGGTTCAAATCCAGCCTGCAGTCGTTTCCCAACCCTACCCCCCCATCTTTCTCTCTCCCACTTACTTCCTGCCCCACTCTTCACTGTCCTATCTACATAAAGCTATGAAAAGGCCCAAAATCATTTATGCTCTTTACATGTTACTTTATGGACAGCTCAGATGAAAAACCCTCTAAGTCAGTGCTCAGAAATTGCAAATTTTTTGTTTTAGTGTTAATAATAATTTCCAAGTAATCTCTATTAAACTGGAATTTAAATATTATCAAGTAAAAGCAAATCAAGCCAAAACAATCCAATTGGAAATTGACTAATAATGAAGTTTATCAAAATTATGTAAATATTTTTCTGTAAAATCATTACAAATGGACTTAAAGGGTTTTGCATCTGAACTCTTCATTTACTGTTTTTTGCTTTTATGTGTTTGTGTGTAAAGCACATGGAACTTCCTCTGTGAATGAAATGTGCTGAAATAAACTTGCATTGTCTTGCAGAGGAAGACGGCACTGGGAAGCAGAAGAAGGGGCGGAGGCACTGGCGGAAGCACGGGATGCTGGGTAATGTAGTCCAGGAGGGGCCGGACAGCAACAATAGCTGCCTGGGCCTACGCAAGCGCTGTGGGAAGAGGCGGACACTGTGGGGGGGTGATCAACTCCAACTTTAGAAAGTAAAAACCCTGCCATGCATTCACTCTTTCTGGGTACTTCAAGAAAAAATTGGCGTGTTAAAAAATCATACCGAGTTGGTATGTTTGCTGTGGATTAAAACTACACTACCCTGTTGCATTTCAAACTTCACTCTTTTTACTGTTTTGGTCGAGAAGACTAACAATTCTAGTGCTAAGAGTATAAAAAAAGCTTTAACATAACTTTAACCATTAAAAAAGCTAAAAAAAAAAACCCTCCATACTTCATTGCTAGTATAACAAAGGCCCTGGCATTCAAACGAGGCATTGAGAACTTTGCAGGTGTTCACATTGTTTGTTAAAAAGAGTGTTTTACAGGTAGTACCTTGCCATAGTTTCTCGTCACCTCCAGGACCAAAACGGGAAAAAGTAGTGAAGTTCGAAATGCAACAGGCTAGAGTGGTTTTGGTCCTCACCAAACCTACCAACTCGGTATGATGTTTTAACATGCCAATTTTCCTTTAACACAGCTGATTTTAATCTTTAGCTTATCTACCTGAAGTGCTCATTAAGATAAGCCGGTTCAGAAAATGGTTGGATCAAATACATGGTTTTCACTTTCTAAAACTGGGATTGACACCTCTGGATGTAGGGTCTTCATCCAGAAGATTCCAGAAGATTCTAGAAGATTCCGCCATCATGCTTAATCAGCTCATTCAACTACTGTTAAATACATGAAATTTGGCAAGTGATTTTATGCCATTTCTATGGTTGTTTTAGGCTAATTCTGAGGAACCATCAATCATTTTATGTTCAATCATGACTTAGATTGTATTTTCTTACATTCAAAAATCTCTCTGTATGTCTAATTCTCATCAGATGTGTTTTTGAAGGAAAGTATGTTATTATATCGTTAATGGTGAATCAACAGCTGTTAAGTGAATTATGTCAAATCATTTAAACCATCTCTGCACTGATTGTAATTCTGAAAGAACATTAATTTAATTTTTTAGCCTGATTTGCTGAATACTGATCGTATTTTCTTGCACTCAAAATATCACTATATTTCTAACTCACAAAGAAATTGCATTTACTCGTTGCACTGTGAGGGCAAACTGCATTCAATAAAAGTGCACTTTTCAAAAAAGCCTGCTCACATTTCTGTGTCTCTGTTACTATGACAAAAGACAGCTCTCACTCCATGATTTACGTATTGCAAGTTCTCCAATGTGTTGAAAAAAAAACCCTGTTATTCACACCAACTTTTTTCACATTAATTTCAATATTTATTATTTGGAGTGTCGTTATGGATGTTATGTTTGAGAGCCATGTTGGGGCACGGTTAACAATCACATTACATTGAACCATGTCAGAGTCCACCTTTGCACCATATACAGAACGCAGTGATCACACTGGTCAACCGAACCACACATTGGTGGTCAAGTGCACTTGGGTGTGTTACTTGCGTAGTGTAAGGACGCCCATAACAGGGTCAGCAGCCCTTGTAGTCAAAGAGAAATATATATTGTTGATGGACTGCACAAGATGCTAAACCGCCTCCACCCCAATGTGACACCGCTCCCTAGTCAGAGGGCCCTCTGTAAGCCTGTAAACACACACCCCCTACCCAGAAGCCAGGGGCCCCATGGTAGGGGCCCTCGTAATCCCCTGTTAGTCAGAAGTCACAAGACTGCCACCCCTTACCCGTTTTCATTAAAGTTCCAATAGCAGGGCTGGGGGCCCAGGCAGCCAGAGGGCCCCCTGAAAGCACCCCCCCCCCTCAGAGAGTCAGGGGCCCTTGTAGTCAGAGGATTAGAGAATGTAGGCCCTCTGAAATAGACAAATTAAATTATATTGTTGATAAGCGTTGCAACTTGTTTTCGGCTATGGGCCCCCCTGGGCCCCCTGGACCCCCTGGACCCCAAGGGCCCCTGGGCGCCGGCCCCGCTGGCCCGGTCCGTAATCCGTCCCTGGTCTCTACTAATGACAGCAACCAGACAGCACAGCTGCTTACAGCAAGGGAGCATGACAATACTACCCTACAAAGGCAAAGTGCAGTAACTACGTGAACATTAATATGCACTATTATGCACTAATGACACCAAAACAGCACGGCTGCTTACAGCAAGGCAGCATGACAATACTGCCCTACAAAGGCAAAGTGCAGTTAACTACGTGAACATTAAAACTGAGGAAAAAACCTTGAAAGTTTGTCATACTGCCCAGTCCAACGTGTTGTACGTATAATAGTGGTGATGCTTTTATGTGCTTTTTAATAGCAAGAAGCAAGACATTTAGTCACATGACAGAAGAGATGTTATAAAAATCAATTTCCAGTCAAAACTCCGTTTTGACAAAACGTGTAATGACTGCATGTTGGCTTTGTAGAGCAGAAAAGCTACAGTACACATTTTTAACGTAGGGAAATGTGTTGAAGTTTCAAACATAAACTCCACATCCACAAGCATCAAAACACATTTAGTAGCCTCTTTCACCTACTGAGAAATGTTAACCAAGACTTACTCTATCTTTAAAAAACATGCAAAAACATACACTTGTGTTACTGGGCATTCTGGGACCAGTTGTTCGAAGGTAATGGGATAGGATTTTGCAAATTAGATTAGATCAGATGTTGAAAATGGGTTGTAATATAGAAATTAAATAAACTTTGAAATTCGATCACAAAAGCAGTGTTGGTGGATGCTATTTGCATTCATTCATATTTTCTCGATGGAACCATTCCAATATAGTCAAGAACTAAAGGAATCTGGCTGTTTAGATAATGAAAGGTAAAATGTTTCTGTTTGTTGTGTTCGCAGTCTCTTGTCAAATGAAAACGCACATTGACACCCCTGGTGTTTCTGGTCTGTTGTTCCTCACATGGCCAGTAGGCTACACTGTGGGCGGCATTTCAAGCACAAGAGAACACATCACCTCGGCAGCTGTTATGCCTCACTCAAAGCAACACTACGTAGTTTTACTCTTCGGTCATTCGAACTACAGAGAGACGCTCTGCTCCTCCAAACTTACTTAGTGAGGTTATAGCCCATGGAGATTTTGAAAACATTATTTTAAGGTTAAAACAACTACTTAGTGTTGCTTGAGTGACTATAATTGCTGCCTGAAGACCTTGGTGAATCGACACCAATCGACTGTGCTGTTTTTATGGTCAATTTCTTTATTGGAGGTGGCACTAGTGTGCGGACCCCAAATTCCCCCATCATCTGACACGTGTCTGTGAGATGCATCCTGCCTTCGCCACACTGTGCAGGGTATTTCCTGCAATCACAGGTGCAGGGTATGTATCTAACGCTTCTCTTTCCTGTTTGCACTTCAACTTGTTTGTGTGGTTTCCTGTGCAGTACCAATCTGACACTCACTCAAACACTCTCTCACTCAAACACTCTCTCACACACACTCTCACACACACACACACACACACACACACACACACACACACACACACACACACACACACACACACACACACACGTTCCAATTCTTGCAAATGTAGCTCATTAGACATTGTGCAAAACCTTAAACTGTAAAACACACAGCTCTAAAGACAGAAATAATCAGCTCTTCACCAGACCTTACAAAAAGCCAAAAAACTTTATTTTTTTTTTAAGGACCAACAGGGGGCAGTACAGTGCCAGGGCCACTAGAAAAAGAGGGAGATTTTGAATGAAACCCGACACTCTCCCTCACTCTTGTGTTTTTCTAGTCAGCTCTCATCACTAAACAACAAGGGCCCAGTCTAACAAAGTACTAGGTTACAAAGTACAGCAAAAAGGTTACTGATGCTAGTGCAAGTCAGAGTATAAATCTGTGAAATGTCTTGGACTTCTCCTCTCACAATGTTCACGTATTAACTGAACTGCTGGTTACTGGTCAGAATATGCACTGATGATACCAAAAAAAAGCTAAATTGGATTCTAAGTGCTTAAAACCTGTTAGTAGGCAATGCATGGATATGGAGGTAATATCTAGAAAAATATTCACAGCAACTTGTACTTTACAAAACCCAACAATGTATAAGTGAGCTCACAACACAAGTACAAAGCACTGACCTGTCATACACGGCTGCTGCACGTGAAAGAATGTGTTTGGCAAATATAACACACGTCAAAACCACACTTTCACTGCTAATCCCAGTTTCGTGGCTGTATTACACCACTAACCATTAATGTATTTGCTGTAGCACAGCACAATGTTATTGTGAACCAAATGTGTGAATGTAAAGCAGAGTGTGAATTATTTCCAAATGGTGGGGGTGTCTGTATGACACGTTCTGCCTCCAAACCAAGGTGTGTTTATAAAACATAGCAGACCTGCAAGATACAGCATGTATAGACAGTCATAAAACGGCACAATGATGGATAGATGACGGATAAGAAAAAAAAAAATCAGTACCTAAGGTATGTGGAAACACATTCCTCCCAGGTGTACCATACTCCCCCCCCCCCCCCCCCCCCAGCGCTTCTCTTGCACAAGTAAAGACTTGCCTAGGTGTCCCCTGCCCAGCAACTCAAGACTCTCAAGACCCCCCTCTCAAGACTGATTCTGATACTACACCCACACATACTAATGAATTCGTATTGACAAACCTTTCTGCTAACTGTGATTGGTTAAGACACTGCATGGGAGGGGCTTCCACATCAACCAGCGGTGGGTGGTTCCATTAGTTCAAGATGGCTTGACATGGGCTTGGCTGCCCTTCAGGATTTTGAGGTGTGCGATTGGCTGCAAGTGCTGTCCGTCACGCAGGGCTGGGTGGGCTGGGTGGCCTGATTGGTGGTTGTGGTGGAATGGTGCGGGTTCAGGCCTTGACGATGGCCTTGCCGAGGTTCTCCCCGCGCAGCATGCCCATGAAGGCGGCCGGCATGTTCTCAAAGCCGTTGGTCACATGCTCTGGACACTTCAGCTTTCCCTGGTAGGCGGACAGAGAGGGAGAGGGAGAGAGAGAGAGAGAGAGAGAGAGAGAGAGAGAGAGAGAGAGAGTGAGAGAGAGAGAGAGAGAGTGAGTGAGTGAATGAGTGAGAGACCGTGTGAAGTGGCCGGCATGTTTTCAAAGCCGTTGGTCACATGCTCCGGACACTTTAGCTTGCCCTGGTAGGGGGAGAGAGAGAGAGAGGGAGAGAGAGAGTGAGTGAATGAATGAGTCAAAGTTAGTGAGAGAGAGATAGAGGGAGAGAAAGAGAGAGAGGGAGAGAGTGGGTGAGAGGGAGTAAGTGAGAGCGAAAGAGTGAGGGAGAGAAAGTGAGAGGGTTAGAGTGAGAGAAAGAGGGAGAGAAAGAGTGTGAGAGCCAGAAAGGAGGGATAAGAAGGGTGGGATAGTATGTGGAGAAAAGGAGAAGAAGGATGTGCAAGTAGAGAGGGAGGTGTTGAAAGGAGGTAAATAAAAGAGGTGCAGAGTACCCATCTCCCAAAGCTCCAGGTAGGCTTAATGCATGGAACAACCAGCGACTAAGTCAGATTAGGGACTAAGACGCAGACAGAATTGGCTTTTTTGCAAAATTATGTACCCAGAAGATTAAAAAAAAAACTATTTAAAACAAGTTGGTTGTTTCTTTGCAGGCCGGTATTAAATGATCCACAGTCCGGTACCAGTCCACGACCCGGTGGCTGGGGACCACTAGCCAATCGTCAGCTTCTGGAGCATGAAAGACAGAAGTGTAACCCAATCAGCTGTGGAGCTGAATCAACACCACCCTTCTTGCACAAACGACTGCCTGCACCCTTCTCTATTGACTCTATTCTCTATTGAGGTTTTTCTAAAACGCTCCCAAAGGGTAAAAAATACGGCACCATGATTGGTACAAATAATTCTTCTTCTTCTTCTTCTGCTGCTTCTTTCGGCAAGAGTTCATCTGCACAAATCTGCTCACTGTGCACCCAGTGAAAGCCACAGGATGTTATCGAGAGTCTTGGGTGCTTTTTGAACATTTTAACAGGTCTCCTCCTGTCCTAATCTGGCCAATTCTTCCTGTGCTGATCAGATAAAAAGCTCAAGAAGCCAGAGGCCCTCGTCTTAACAGAGACAGAAAGATGCAGTTAGAGAGAGAGAGAGAGGCAGAGAGAGAGAAATAAAGAGAGGGAGAGAGATTGGGGAGACAGTGAGGAAGAAAAAAAAAGAGAGAAGAGAGAGGGAGAGAGAAAGATCAAACAGAGAGAGAAAGAGAGAAACAGAGACAGAGAGAGAGAGAGAGGAGAGAGAGAAAGAGAGAGAGAGAGAAGGAGAGAGAGAGAGATGGCATCGGGAGTTGTGCAAGAGGTCAACCTGTTTCCTGTCTGGCAGGCTATCACCTACACATCACACACACTCACACTCTGACACACAGACACACACTCACTCTCTGACACACACTCACTCTCTCTCAGACACACAGACACACCCTCACTCTCTCTCAGACACACACTCACTCTCTCTCAGACACACACACTCACTCTCTCTCAGACACACACTCACTAGTGTCTGCAAGTAAATGGACACACTGTGTCACTAAATGGACTGTTTTGCCTGCCCCTCAGCCTGTGCATGTGTTTTCAACTCAACTGACCAGAGTAACCGGCGAATATGAAAGTAGTCATGTGCACCAAGGTACGAATGTAACGTGATCCTGCTTCTCGCAATTTTCGAGACTGAGACTGAGGGTGCCAGGACGGACACCCCAATAATGCAAGCGTGGTATTCTGTCCACAGACAGCGGAGGCGGTCGAGAAAGTCCTCATCCGCCTGGTAACTAGGGCTGCACGATATTTGAAATAAATGTGCGATATGCTGTAACATTGCTGAATGTTGTGATGACGATATGTTTCGCGATAAATAAACAAATATTTAAATACAGTTTTAACATCTTTCAGCTCAATCTTCACCACTAGGCCGTAGCCAGTGCGCGCCTATGGGGTGGATATCAAGGGCAGTAGGAGTCTATTTGATTTCCGAAATATCTTCATATGTGGAAACATGGCCTAACTGGAATAAATGGGACATTACTGTAAGCTGTTTCACAGTAATGTCCCATTTATTCCAGTTAAGCCATGTTTTGCGATATGTGTATCGCGATCTTGTATGTTGCGATATCACGATACTTTCGATATATTGTGCAGGTAACGACACATCTACCAACTTGTGAAGATGATTAATTAACTTGAAAAAGTTGCATAGTGCTGCTTTAGTCACTGTAGTCTCAGTTAGAGTGGAAGGACTTGCCTCTTGCCTCCAGGCCAGCAGGCGGCGCTGTGACTCCTGGTTCTTGTGCTCCCAGCGACCCACCATGAAGCCCTCCATACGGATCTGATTCACGATCATCGTCAGGTGCGGGAACGGGCCTGTCACACACACACACACACACACACAGACACACACACACAGATGTAAACACAACACAAACAGAAACAGGGAGGCTGAGGAAAAGTGGGACAAGTATAACAGGCAGAAAGAAAGAGAGAGAGAGAAGGAAAGAGGGAAAGAAAAAAAAAAAGAGAAAGATGTCTGCCATGTTACACCAGGATGAGAGATGTGTTAGTCATGAGGGCCGGAGGGAGAGACAGACCTGTCTGTGGTGTAGAGAGAGACACAGACCTGTCTGTGGGGTGGTGTAGAGAGACACATACCTGTCTGTGGGGTGGTGTGGAGAGAGAGAGAGACCTGTCTGTGGGGTGGTGTAGAGAGAGACAGACAGACCTGTCTGTGGGGTGGTGTAGAGAGAGACACAGACCTGTCTGTGGGAGGATTTGAGAGAGAGACAGACCTGTCTGTGGGAGGGTTTGAGAGAGAGACAGACCTGTCTGTGGGGTGGTGTGGAGAGAGAGAGACAGACCTGTCTGTGGGAGGGTTTGAGAGAGACAGACCTGTCTGTGGGAGGGTTTGAGAGAGACAGACCTGTCTGTAGGGTGGTGTAGAGAGACACATACCTGTCTGTGGGGTGGTGTGGAGAGAGAGAGAGAGACCTGTCTGTGGGGTGGTGTAGAGAGAGACACAGACCTGTCTGTGGGAGGATTTGAGAGAGAGACAGACCTGTCTGTGGGAGGGTTTGAGAGAGAGACAGACCTGTCTGTGGGGTGGTGTAGAGAGAGACACAGACCTGTCTGTGGGAGGATTTGAGAGAGAGACAGACCTGTCTGTGGGAGGGTTTGAGAGAGAGACAGACCTGTCTGTGGGGTGGTGTAGAGAGACAGACCTGTCTGTGGGGTGGTGTGGAGAGACAGACCTGTCTGTGGGGTGGTGTTGAGAGAGAGACAGACCTGTCTGTGGGGTGGTGTGGAGAGAGAGAGAGACACATACCTGTCTGTGGGGTGGTGTGGAGAGAGAGAGAGAAACATACCTGTCTGTGGGCTGGTGTCGTTGTAGGTGGAGATGGCGCCACACACGGCTATTCGCCCAAAAGGCTTCATCAGGGGGATCGCCACACTGGAGTAAGCACCACCGACCTACCACACACACACACACACACACACACACACACACACACACACACACACACACACAGACAGACAGACAGACAGACAGACAGACAGACAGACACCCAGTAAAATACAAAAACAGATAAAGAGAAAAATTGCTTGTTAATCTTGTGAACACACACACACTCAGGAACAAACACTTCTCACGATCTTGCACACAAAAAAACACATAATCGCATACATGCACACTAGCTCGCTCTCCCCCTTTCTCTCTCTCTCTCTCCCTCTCTCTCTCCTTCTCTCTCTCCCTCTCCCTCTCCCTCTCCCTCTCTCTCCCTCTCCCTCTCTCTCCCTCTCTCTCCCTCTCCCTCTCTCTCCCTCTCTGTGTGTGTCTTTGTGTGTGTCTCTGTGTGTGTCTCTGTGTGTGTCTCTGTGTGTGCCTCTGTGTGTGCCTCTGTGTGTGCCTCTGTGTGTGCCTCTGTGTGTGTCTCTGTGTGTGTCTCTGTGTGTGTCTCTGTGTGTGTCTCTGTGTGTGTCTCTGTGTGTGTCTCTCACACACACTCGCACGAGCTCTCTCTCTTACACACACACACACAGTCAAAATAATAAACAAAACATAATCAGCACACTTGTTAATCTTGTGTATACTCACACCTGCCTTTTAGCAATAAACTGAAGTCCTTAACTGCTTGAGAATGTCAGACTTCAGAATAATTCCATGTCTTAATTAAAGCCAGCTCATTGCTGTTCCAGTAAAAGGCATAGCATGCATGTACACACACACACACACACACACACACACGTCTGTTTACCCAAGAGAACCACATAAGACATTACAGAGCAAGCTCTGGGAATTTCCCTCGACTTTTTCTTTGACTCGCTGCATTAACTCTCTTTTTCTATACAGAGACCAGTGTCATTTCCTGTATGAGCTTTTTCTCACACACACACACAAACACACACACACACAAACAGCATGGTCTCTCTTTCACACAAACACACAGAATGACACACACCTATGCCTACACATGTCTGTACTTGTACAAAATAAACACACGGAGTAGTAATGTGCGCGCAAATGCGTAAAATGAAGTCCACATCCCCCACTCACATACACCCTATGGCTGTACTGCATTAGTGAAACATGTGATACATGCCATAACACTGCTGAATATTGCGATGATATGACTTGCAAAAAAAATTAGGCATCTACTGAATTGTGCAATTTTGACATCTTTCAGATTTGTCTTCACCGCTGGGCCCTAGAAGTTAAAATACTCGATTTTCGGTGGCAACCTGGATCACCATCTGGATCCAGGAATCTTTTGTAAGGATTCTGCATTACTGGGAGATAGGCCGTGCCTTCGATGACATCCGCGCTCTCCGGAGCGCATCGCTGTAGAGTCTCTCTCTATGCAAGAGCCTGCATCAACGGGGCATTGCGTCGTTGTGACATTGCACTATTACGCCATGCAAGAGCCTGCATAAACGGGGCATTGCGTCATTGTGACACTGCATTATTGTGTCACGCAAGAGCCCGCATTAATGGGGCTTTGCGTCATAATGGGGCATTGCGTTCATCCGCCCCGGTGCCACTGGACTGCACTTTAAGCTGCATCTTGTATGTATGAATTGTGCTATACAAGTAAAGATTATTATTATTATTACATATTATGCAGCTTCAATACACACACACACACACACACACACACACACTCACGTTCTCGAAGAAGCAATCGTAGCCCTCTGGCGCGGCCTCTTTGAGTGCCTGTTCCAATGAGGGCGCGGTCTTGTAGTTGAAGGCCTCGTCGAAGCCCAGCTCCTTCAGGTAGGCCACCTTGGCCTCGCTCCCGGCCGAGCCAATCACGCGGCAGCCCTTCAGCTTGGCGATCTGCCCCGCCACCGTTCCCACTGCGCCCGCTGCCGCGTTGACCAATAGCGTCTCGCCGGTCTTTAGCTGGCACACCTCCTCCAGACCATATAAGGCCGTGAGCCTGGGGAGTGACAAATGAGTGTATGAGTGTGTGTGTGTGTTATAAGTCATTGACACATTTCCTGAGTAGGTAACTTTTCCCTCACACTCACAAACACAAACACATAAACACACACACTCTACTCATCCCTGCCATGGACTATTCACCTTACTACCATCTGGTAGAAGGTTCTGCAGCATCACTGCCCGCACCTCCAGAATGGGGAAGAGCTTCTTCCCGCAGGCAGTCAGACTGCTGAACAGCCTGTAGTGCAATTGGACTGTAAAGTCTTGGTAACTCAGGATGCAAACCAGCGCGTCACAGCACACTGCACTTTTATGCCCCCCACACTTTCTTGCTGCTATTACTTATATTTATGTAGAATAGTTTTTTTGGTTACAAACCAATTCAACTAGACCTGCTGCTATTATTTATATTATGTAGAACAGTCATTTGTTTACAAATCATACCACTAGCCACAGTGCTCTGCTAAAAGCCATGCCCTGTCTAGCGTGTTTGTTTAGGTCACCTGTAACTCTGAGCTGACTTGTTTACAACTGTGTTGTACTGTATGAACATATGTGTACAAGAATGTGTATGTGTGTGCATGTGTAGTTGTGTATGTGGGTGTGTGTGTGAGTCAATCTGTGTAGTCCCTCAATAGTGTATGTAGGCACTATTACGTATCTGTCTTGTCCATACTGTGTTTTAACAGTTGCGTGCATCACCAAATTGTTCCCGGTGAAACGCTGTCTCGTCTCACTATGCACTGTGTATATGGCTGAAACGACAATAAAAACCTATATGACTTGTATTGGCTAGCACACCTCCAGCCCATATAAGGCCATGAGCCTGGGGAGTGACACGGGTGTGTGTGTGTATGTGTATGTGTGTGTGTGTGTGCATGTGTGTTATAGGTCATTGACACATTTACACATTTCCTGAACTATAGGGGACTTTTCCCTCACACTCACACAAACAAACACACACACACACGTCAGTGCCCATATAACAGACAGCTGGCACACCTCCTCCAGCCCATATAAGGCCGTGAGCCAGGGGAGTGACACGGGTGTGTGTGTGTATGTGTGTGTATGTGTGTGTGTGTGTGTGTGTGTGTGTTAGTGTGTGTTATAGGTCATTGACACATTTACAGATTTCCTGAGTAGGTAACTTTTCCCTCACACTCACAAAAACACACACACACATACACAGACATCAGTGTTCATATAACAGTTAGCTCTCAAAAAAGTAAAACAAGTTGTGAGCAATTAAAAATTGTGTTTGTGTCTGACTACATAATTTAATTCACTTTAGACAATTTACTTTGACAAAAATTAGTTCAACACTGGGCTGTGAATTCCAAAACAACAATTACAGTGCCATTTGCCACGTGAAAAATGGATTAGATCGTAATTTGGGGTAGTTAAATCATTTTCTCAAGGGTGTATATGTCCTGTAAACCAATATCTTACTCACAAACACACTACGTACACAAATCTTTCCAAATAACATGTGGACATCATCGAGTCACATCTTGCCAAACAAACCCAAATGATTTGTAAAAATGTTATGTTCAGACGGAAAGTCAACTTGGAAGACATCGTGTGAGCCAGTGCTGATTCACATCTGCTCATGCTCAACTCTTGCATCATTGTCTCATCAACAGCCAAAAAACCTCCTCAACCAATCACTGCAGTGCACTGGATGAGAGCCAGGTGCTGATTGGTGCGGCTAGGTGAGAGGCACAGACCTGTGGCCTGCACCACAGCTAGATGGGCGAGGTGTCTGTCTGTCTTTGACAGGAAGTCATAACACAGAGCGCTTATCTCTGCGTTAAGTCCTCTCAGGTTTACGCATCAATGTTTCATCACAGGGGGCTCGCTTTACTGCACAGCAACATCTGCAGCACATATGTGGAACTTTACTAACACACATACACATACACATGCACACACACACACAGAAACATAGAGAAAGACAGTCACACACCAAAACTCAGACACACACACACACACACACGGGAATGGGCTTCACAAGAAACTGAATCTAAATCAATGTGATGGCTCAGGTCTGTTCTGTTTTACGCAGTAACAATAATTTCCACAACATATCCTTTCCTCAATGTAATCTATTCCATTTCCTCTGCATAGATACGATTCCATTACAAAGCGTAGCACTGAAGTAAACTTTAGTCCCCTGTACAGTAAACACGGCAAACTAATTATTAAATAATGCCACTAAAAAAGTTTGTCGTACCCATATCTGCAGTGGGATCGATTACATATTTCCAAAGCTGATCATTAGGGGTGGGTATTGGCAAGGACTTCACGATACGATACGTATCACGATACATATACCACGATACGATTCTATCACAATACATTGCGATACTGGGTATATTGCTATATATTGCGATATTCTACATTGTTCTGTGAAAATGTCAAAATAGAGCTAATTATCAGTTGCTATTTACAATCTGGATAGTCTCACATCTTATCAAAACTTAATTAAATCAACATTACTCAGAGTTACTGAACTCAATATAACAGAAAAACATAAAGTGCATAGGATTGGAGTCAGAAATTGATATAGTATATTGTGAAAATTAGTATCACGGTATTGATGTTTAAAACGATACAGTGTATTGCGATACGATATATTGCAATACGATATATTACGATATTTTTTGCACACCCCTACTGATCATCATGATTGACTAGTTATATAACGACCACTTAGCCCTATGTGAGACCCAACACAGTCTTTAGTCTGTTTTACACCAGCTACTGTGAGAGAAAACACAGTCCCATGTTCATTTGACGACATTACAGTGAGGCAGTTAACAGTGCAGTGCTTTCACCTCCTGTTCGTTTACATTCCCGCCTTACCCAGGCATGCCAATGGCGCCCAGTGCCAGGGAGAGTGGCACGTCGTTCGGCCAATCAGAGAGCAGGAGCTGGACGCCGGAGCCGTCGGATACGGTGTGGGTCCTCCAGCCGGACCTACTGACCACGTGCGCGCCCACGGGGAACGCCGGGTTCTTGCTCTGCAACACCCTGCGGAGAGGAGGACAGAGAGAGGATAGAATTAGACAACATATAGAAGGCAGTGGTGGCCTAAAGGGGGGCAGCGGTGGCCTGTTGGTTAAGGTATCGGACTTGTGACCGCAGTATCGCGGGTTCGAATCCTCCAACTGCCAGTAGTGCCACTGAGGCACCCTGAGCATGGCACCGTCCCCTCACGCTGCTACCCAGACGCTGGTGACATGACTGTCCCCCCAATCACGTGTGTGATGGGTTAAATGCAGAGTCAATTTTGTTGTGTATGCTGTGGCGTGCCGTGCAATCACAATGACACTGGGTGCTGTTTGTTTGTTTTGTTTAAAATACATTTACAAGACAGTATCTTACAGAGAAGACGACAGAGAGAGAAGATGGCATTAGAAAACATACAAAGTTTAAGATAAAATACAAATCACACAGCAATACCCTACAGAGACAGAAAAAGAGAAGGTAGCATTAGAAAACACAGAATTAAAACAAAAAACAAGTGGTAGTCGCACACTTCAGAGACTTTCACTGCGTTTGAGAACATGAATGGATTGTGAGTTAATGGATCACAGGGCAAGGCCCCCATCCACCTACTGCCCAACATCCAACTACAGGCCCATTTACAGGCCCAGAGCCAAATCCAAAACGTTCACTTGCTCAATATATAGTGTACTACATACTGCCCTAAAGGGCAAAGTGCACTAATACAAGAGGTGTTATAAATCAGCTTCCCATCTAAACTCAATATGATAAAAATTATGCAGTTACTGGCTTTTGGCTCTGTAGAGCAGTACAGTGAACACTTTGGATACAGCCCAAGTGACAACTGTCGCTCGACCAATGGGAAAATAAGCTATACAATCTATAAAATGTCTGCTTTCTATGCCAACTTCTATGAAATTTGCGACATCTGGGCAGTTTACACATTTTTTGATTTATGCGACATAGCCCTAGGAAACAGAAATATTGTCTCTTTTACATCATACTTTGTGAAACGATATTTGTCGCCTATAAATTTGGACTATAAATTGGCCCCGCAGGCCTGTTCAGTAATCCATGCTTGAACGACTGTGGTGTTGACAATGATCTGTAATTGGTTGCACACCCCAATATCCAACCACCACGGCATACATAAATCATACACATACCAGCTTTGTCATTCGTGCAGTGTGTGTAGTAATGTTGTCTGAGCTGTCCTGATTAAACTTCTTCTTGTTCTGCCATTACAATATTAAGTCACATATGGTGGTTGACATCATCTCCGCCAGACAGGATATGAATCAAGAGCTCACAAGAGCTCAGACTTCACTCCATCAAAGGAGTACCGTAATCAATAACACATGCCAACGATTTTAACGTCTATCTAAGTCACCTCTTGACAAACTGCAGGTCTGTGGGTGGTTCGGAAAATTGTTTTTTTTTTTTGTTCCCCAGTCCTCTTCTCAAATAAACAAGTCTGACTGCTCAGCCGGTTCCCGCACGTCAGCCACACTGCGCTGGGGCGTGACTGCCGAGCCAAGTCCTCTGATCTCTCTGCCAAAGCAACTAATCAATGTGACGTCAGCTCCACTAACAACACACAGATGCTCACAGGAATACAAGCCCATCAACATCTGACATGCTGAAGACAAGCAACACCCGGTGTGTGCGTGTTTGTGTGTGTGTGTGTGTTGTGTATGCAAGTCCATCCCTGTGCATGTGTGTGTGTGTACATGTCCATCTCTGTGTGTAGCGCGTGTATCAGTCTGTGTGTGGATGTATATCTGCCTGTGCGTGCATGCTTGCATGTGCGTGCATGCTTGCATGTGCGTGCATATTTTTGTACGACAGAGTGTGTGTGTGGTGTGTGTGTGTGTTCCTACTTGGCCACTTGAGTGCATGTGTGTGTGTGTGTGTGTGTGTGTGTACATGTCTATCCCTGTGTGTAGTGCGTGTATCAGTCTGTATGTGAATGTCCATCTGCCTGTGCGTGCATGCTTGCATGTGCGTGCGTACTTTTGTACGACAGAGTGTGTGTGTGTGTGTGTGTTTGTGTTCCTACTTGGCCACTTGAGTTCCGATCATCACATCTCCCTCCTGCATCCGCACACGACTGAAAGGCCTGAAAAGAAGAGAGGAAGAGAGAGGGACAGTAAATAACCACTTGCTTTACTTCATCCAGAAACGGTTCATGAACCGAGACGATTCATAAGGAGTTTCTTCCGGCATCAATATGATGTTGGGTTCCAAGCTGCCACGCCTTTATATAGGATAGGTTCAGAATCAATGCTGTTCAATGGGAGAAATTAATGTGATCTAGGACCATCATCCTGCCCTTTAGTCCTGCATCCATATCAGCTTCCTTTCTGATGTGATACTGCACAGCTGTGGCCTGGAGATCAGAGGGTTGCAGGTTTGAATCCCGTACCAGCCGGGCTGAGTTGTTCTATCCTTGCTGTAAAGCACAGCTAAGGATGCCAAAGATGGCTTGTCTGACCACATGAAAAGAAACAGCTCATGTTGATGGCACACTGATGTAGAAAGTAGGGCTGCTCAATTAATCTAATTCTAATCGTGATAACGATTTCAGAGCCAAACGATCTCACAACACATAACATCGAGGGAAACAATGTTTTTGTCCTAATTATTTTCTACTGTTTGTACTGTACATTAGATGTATACATTAGACATTTCTACTGTTTGTACATTAGACATCAAAGGATATGTTAACGAAGAAAGGTATTAGGGAAAATCCAAAGGTACAAGAATGTTTTTTCGAAATGTTTTTGAATACATTTTCAATAAATGAAGCATGTTACTGAGGAAAACAAAATAATCGTTTGAATAATCTTGATTTCAGTTTTGTCCCAAATAATTGTGATTCTAATTTTTTCCATAATCGAGCAGCCTTAGTATAAAGCCAGTCACATTTTTACCTAGCCTGGTAAACCCGCCCCTCATACTTCATTTCATTTTGTACAGAGGGTCTGGCAGAGGCTTGTTTTGAACTTCGGCAGAGTCCACACCTCCAGTCCAGGAAGAAATCGATTCTGACGGTGTCTGATCCAGACCCTCTGTACAAAATGAAATGAAGTACGAGGGTCTGGTTTACCAGGCTAATTTTTACCCTACCAGTTATAACATACTCTGAAACCAGAAACAACACCAGCATATGAGATAATGCCTGATCCCCTATTATCAATGGTTATGGTAATGGTTACAGTATTTCACACACACTTTTCTCCAAAGTGATGTACAACACTAAAAAACACCACATCATAAAGAAACAAAAACAGTTAGGTGCATTTTGCACAACAATATTTTAGTAAGAAGCGTAGACATAAAAACAAAGACTT
Organism: Coilia nasus; assembly: GCA_027475355.1. Lineage (NCBI taxonomy): Eukaryota > Metazoa > Chordata > Actinopteri > Clupeiformes > Engraulidae > Coilia > Coilia nasus. The sequence goes on along the minus strand of CM050200.1, from coordinate 14,135,605 downwards.
ACATGAAGGCGAATAATAAGCAGAAATAATTCAATCTAATACACTGCAAAAATACATGGCTGGATATTAATCTACTACAATTAAACTTAAAAAAAGACACGTCTTTCAATGACACTATAGATTACGGTTAACCAGTAACAGAATCTCATTCTAACATTTGATGGGAATATCCTGTCAGACTTACCTCATGTAAGGATCTACACTAAGAAACACCGCCTCGAAGAGAATCTCTGCAAGACAACACAGTCAGTTGTAGATGGCAGATGGAAGTGCTAGACTAATTTCACAGTGTAGTTTAAGAGCAGTAGAGTATATTTAGCAAAGAGTTACTCACCTCCGTCTTTTGGCTCGGGTAGCTGTTCCTCCTTCAGCTCGAAGTCGCTGTCTTTGGGGAAGCCATCGAAGTGCTTGCGGAGGATCCAGGCTTTGGCTTGCACCATGGTTGTCTGCTTGGGAAGACTGTTAGGGAAAGGCGCATTTAGGTACATGCAATGCCTAAATGTGAGCCTGTCTGTGCATAAATGTCAGCATAAATGTGTTCCTTACTACAAAAACAAGCTGGCTAGAAAGCCGGTTGTTATGAAAATCCTCTAGGACCTCTTCATCATGAAGATAAAACTGATCGCCTGAGAACTTGTTCCATTCACTTTCTCGTCAAAGTGATACCAACATTAAAGAGTAAGCATATTCTTGCTTGTATACTATTGCCTTGGTTAAATTAAGACAAGCAAGAAATACTTGCAAGTGATACAAGCAGATGTTAAGCGTAATGATCAAAGTTCCAACATGACTACAGATTTCATCTTTGCAGAGCTGTGCGTACAACAGTGACAAAACAGACATGCTAACAAGCCACATTTTGCCGCCACGATGCATTGTGTTCATCCCAGGAGCCACTACAGTGTAATAGCTCGCGTAACTGCTAATTATTTTCAAACTGTAGGCCCATTTCAATACACAGAACCTCTTCAAGAAAAACGGCTTAGCACAACACAGAACAGAAACACTACCTTGCGTCGTTTTCCACGAAATGAGTTCACAGCACCGCGAGACGGCTTCACTTTTGATTGCACCGGCAGAGAAAGTTAGCAGACCGCCCTTGTCGTCCTTTCTGCGTCGCTGATTGGCTCAACTCTGAGGCTCACAGGGGCTATGTTTTCTGATTGGTTACTTCGGTCAGCAGCAATATCAAAACTCAAAACTACAACTATGGATATGACACTACCATCAAAGTTTGCCAAAGGTATCAGAAAACGCTTAGAATTTAGGGTTAGACCTGTGCAAATAGTCACAAATTTCCTAACTCAAGTTGTAGTGGCATGAAATAAGGAATAGGGATTCAAGCTTCAATTATGGACAGTAAAAGAAACGTTCACTCGTCTATGTCCCTGATTTATTAATGAAGACACCGTTTCGGCCTGTGTGGCCTTTCTCAAGTTTTGCAACCAAAGTAAAAAAAAAAAAAAAAAAAACTGGTACTGTAGACACCTGTCGGTGATTGCCATCACAAGTGTTCAAGTGTACCTCCAATCACAACTTTCCAATCAGTATGTTAAACATATGAATAATACAACATATAATCAGGACCTGTGGTATAAGGGGAATACATCACCAAAAGATCATGAAAACATAAAAAAAAAAAAAAAACAATGAATAAATTCAAACGCCATGTCATCCAGTGGTCAGACTGCAGGCAGTCCTTCCGGATTGGTGTGTTTTAATTCATCATCGCCCACGACTCAACTAAATTGTTATGTCTGGGGAGTGAACTATAGCATATTTTGTTGTTTTTGTAAGTAGGCTAGGTCATTGACCAAGTCCTGAAAGTTGTAGCCTTTGGCTATAAGCCACTGTTAATCTATTATATTTCATATTGCGTTAGCCTATAATGGCATAACTCATACATAGTGTGACTTTTATTTTTGAATGTATTGATTTTGAATGCATGTAGACATCATTGGGGGTTAGTTACTGTTCTTTTTATGTTCGTCCGCAGATTTTATGATTCTGAAATTTAATCATATAACATGCCCTAATCAGAAATGTAATTTGCATTGTAAATGACCCATGTGCTAAACTCTAAAGGTAGAATATGAGAGGCCATGAGGAGGAAAGAGAGGATTTAAAGGAGGTTCGATTTGAGCTTTGACAAAAAAAAGCTGAGTTAGTACTGGGGTATTCTTTTAGACCTAACTAATTAGTCTGCCACCTGCTAGAGAAGCCAAACCATTTCATGTCAGCTACTGCTTTGTTTAAAGATCAGTAGTAGTTTAGGGCATATAGTCCATGCAATGATAAAAGAGGCAATTTGATCTACATTTATGATGAACACTATCCTATAGCTAGGCGCCCTTATTAGACAGCGCCTTTATTAGAACTTCAGAAGAGCCAAACTCCAAACAGATATGACAGCTCGTTCGCGTGGCTTCAGTGCTCAACAATCTTTCATTACATTAGGCAACATTACACCACAGTACATTAATCATATTTATAGATATTTGGCTTCAAAACACCTAGTTTTGCTGGTTCAGACAACTTGATTCCGTTGGCGTTTTTTGGCAGCTCCCAACCTTGGACGGGAATCTCACCTCACCTCTCATTTGGAACTATTAGACTTGTAATTCTCTAATCGACCACGAGAGGGCACTCTCAGACAGTGCAGCGACGAGATTGTCGCAGTGGTGCAGTCTCTCCGTGTTCTCGGCAGCAGCACAGCAGCGCGCTGCAGCGACAGCAAGTTAAATGAACAACACTGCCAAAGCACCCCTTCCCCCACCCACTCCTCTATACCATAAGAACGACTTGGCTGTTTTTTCTTTTAAGTTAACACAGGCGAGATTCAGGCTATGATTTCAATAATATTTGATAACTAATACCCTATACAAATAAAACAACGGGTAATACATGATTAACAAAGACAGCCAACTTCTGCAAGGAAAACAAGAACAACTTGACATCACCAGACCATGATGACCAGGGGCTGATCTAGAAAAATATTTCTGGGGTGGCAAGAGGGGGCAGTACGTTTTTTGAGTGGTGATTGAGTGATTAAGGGTACCTTTAGGATTTATCAAAGTCAAAGTCAGCTGTACAGTATTGTAGAATCCTACAAGTTTTTTTCTGAATTCCTTTAGACTACCAAATGAATATAAACTGGATATATTTTCTGGTATCTGTTTAGTAGAAATAAATTATTTGATTTAAATAAATTGACCACATAAACGTCTGCCGTGTTGCCACCACTCAAAAATGTGTTGTAAACGAAGATAACATATGTACAGCTACAAAATAATAATATAGACTACATTTCAGGATTATTGCTGAATGCAACAGGCTAACTTAATTTTGCTCCTCAGCAAACATACCAACTCAGTATGATGTTTTAACATGCCAATTTTCACACACACATACCTAAGCACACACACACGCAAGGTTGAAAATATATACACCCAAACACACACACACACACACACACACACACAGTAATGCATAATGACAGTTTTGTCATTTGTACTGAGCTACTCTGTCTAGACAGTCTGAAGAACTTCTAGGCATGTTGGGTCACACACACGCACACACGCACACACACACACACACACACACACACACATGTTTATGCAGTATGACCTTGCTGCAGTGGCTTCAGTGTCCCCCTGCAGCTGCCCTCAGTGGACATTATGCAAAGACAGGGGATGCCACATCCTCCCTCACACACACACACACACACACACAAACACACACACACACACACACAGACATGCACACACCACACCCATACTTTTACCTACACCCACCCACCCACCCACACACACACACACACACACAACAACAACAGCAACAACAACAAACACCCATACTTATACACGCATCCACCCACCCACCTACACACACACACACACACACACACACACACAGAGCCACCCCTTCTGAGCTCCATTTATGCTGACATGCTGCTGTGGGCCGCAGTGTGGCACCAGGCTGGGGGCCTGGAAGGAACTCAGCCCACCTGCGGTTTCCTCTTTTCACATTCTCTCTCTTTCTCTCTCTCCCTCTCTCTCTCTCTCTCTTTCTCTCTCTCTTTCTCTCTCTCCCTCTTTCTCTCTCTCTCCCTCTTTCTCTCTCTCTTTCTCTCTCTCTCTCCCTCTCTCTCTCCCTCTCTCTTCTTCCCCCCCTCTCTCCCTCTGCCCCTCTCCCTCGCTACCTCACTTGCTCCCTCTTTTTCTCCCTCCCTCTCTCTCTTCCTATCTCTCTCTCTCTCTCCTTCGTTACCTCACTTTCTCCTGTTCTCTCTCCCTCCCTCTCTCTCTCTCCCGCTATCTCTCTCTCTTTCTGTCTCCCTCGCTACCTCACTTTCTTTCTCCCTGTTGTGTCAAAACACCCCTTCCCCCACTATCTCTCTCTCTCTCTTCCTTCCACTTATGTCCCTCTATCTATCTATCAGTCTGTCTGTCTGTCTGTCTGTCTGTCTGTCAGTCTGTCTTTCAGTCTGTCTATCTATCTCTCTATCTCTCTATCTATCTATCTATCTATCTATCTATCTATCTATCTATCTATCTATCTATCTATCTATCTATCTATCTATCTATCTATCTATCTATCTATCTATCTATTCAGTCCCCCTCATCTTTTTCTTTCTGTCTGCACAATATCTGTCATATACAACCTTTCAGCCTTTCAGGTTAGTGCAATAAAGAAACCATGGAAGAATAATTTAAATAGCTCGACACAATCAGTGTTACACGTTTTCACTAAATTTGATGCAAAATGTTACTTTTTTTAATAATACTGTTGTGTCAAAAATATTAACTCCTTCATGATAAGTGTGTTTCGTACTTAGCAGAGCAAACTGTTTTGCAACCTTTTGTAAATATGGTGACTAGTCAAAAAAAAAAAAAAAAAAAACCAAAACAAAGCAAAAAAAAAAACAGCCTCTGGTCGTGTTTCTGAGAAACGTTGGGCCATTCCCCCTTCTTTGTTTGTTGTTCTGCTCTTTCCACCTGTCATGGTGTCTTCTCCTGTGTTGTTGGTAGTTTCCAAACGCTTGCCGTGTTGTTCAGACACAGATTCAGCTACAGATATGCCTCGTGTCTGCCCCTGATAGAGACAGTTACAGTGTGGTGTAAACACAGTGCCACAGTCAACCAGTAGATTTCAAGTCAACGTTAGCGTTACTTAACACAATAATAATACATATAAGCCCAAAACAAAATATGCATAACAATTAGGCTTATCTTCAATCGATCACCCTACGTTACTCTGACTAAACTGAAATGAGATAAGTGTCAAATTGTCATGTGACACGTTTACTGGGCTTTCAAACTCTATATTTAATACCATACAATACCGTAACTTCATTATTGAGCACGTCTTGGGTCTTCTGCTGATCACCCTGTGGTGTTCTGTTCTTGGTATTCTGTTCTTGGCATTCTAATTTAAAAATGAGGAAACTGTTTTATGAAACATTTCCCAGACAACTAACAACAATTTCTAAAAATGAAATCAACCCAGTTAAAGCAATACTATCCAACTTTTGGTTGGTTTTCTTACGAGGCTCCCCCTCTTGGCCAGGAGTAAATGTTCACTAGCCACTTAGCTATAGCTATCAAGGAACCGACCAAAAAGTCAAACAAACCACTTTACAAACAGTGACTGCCATAGTGAAAGTACAAACATGCACAAGCAGAGAAGTCATTCCAATGTTACTTACAATCGCTGTTTTCTCCCTGGCTCTGTCATGATGAAACTGCATGTCTACATGCATAGCTAGCAACTAGCCTGCCATGCCCAAGACTTGTCAGCAGATGGGTGCCGACCTGGCACAATCCAACCTGCAAGCCTGGTTTTTCCCCTACAGATCACCGGGGAGGTCGAGAAAACGTTAATTTGTCCTGTAATGAGTCACTTTACCCTAACAAGATCAATGTGAAATTTATCTGCTTCAATGAATCAGCTCAATCAACTAACTGAATGTAATAGCGTCTTCTCAAGCATTATGTACAACATGGTAAAGACTACAGAGAGAGAGAGAGAGAGAGAGAGAAAGAGAGAGAGTGTTTGTGTACGTGTGTGTCAGCGAGACAGAGATAGAGGCTGTCAGAGAAAGAGAGAGCATGTGTGTATGTGTATGTGTGTGTGTGTGTGTGTGTGTGTGCCCCGGGCAGTGGCTGGATGAGAGTATTTGAGGATGAGAGGAAACCCACTCTCTCTCCAAACCAAAGTCAGCAGTCAGGTGAGGTCATCGATTTGTCTGAAACACAACAACTCTCAATATCACAATCCTGTTATCAGGCGTGTGTGTGTGTATGTGTGTGTATGTGTGTGTGTGTGTGTGCGTGCATGCGCGTGTATCAGAGAAAGAGAGATACATAGGCTGTCAGAGGAAGAGGGAGTGCAAGTGTGTGTGTGTGTGTGTATGTGTGTGTGTGTGTGTGTGTTTGCGCATGGGTGCATGTGTGTGTTTGGCAGTCGTGTAGTGGTGTTTCAGTGGGTGAAAGTTTTGATTATGTTCTTGTGGGTCATCTGTGTGATTTGCATATCTGGCTATGCAGGTGTGTGTGTGTGTGTGTGTGTGTGTGTGTGTGTGTGTGTGTGTGTGTGTGTGTGTGCTTCTACAAAACATTTCTGTGGGTGGCTCTATTTTTACCAACTATGCCCTGCAAATGAGCTGGAAAGATGGACTTTCTGGGTATGTTCTGTGTGTGTGTGTGTGTGTGTGTGTGTGTGTTTGAGAGAGAGAGAGAGAGAGAGAGAGAGAGAGAGAGAGAGAAAAGGAGAAAGAGAGAGTGTGTATGAGGGAAAGAAAGAGAGAAAGAGAGACAGAGAGAAAGAGAGAGAGAGGCGAGAGTGCGTGTGGTGGAGTTGTAGCGGGCTCATTAAGTATTAATGGAGATGATAATGCTTTAATTATGCATCGCCTTTTTATGGCCCTCACTGCAATGACGATAAGAACGAGGAGAGAGAAAGAGAGAAAAAAAGAGAGAGAGAGAGAGAGAAAGATGGAAAGAAGAAACGAGAGGGAGGAGATCATCTGGAGAGCTGAAAGATACGAATGGTACGATTATGATGGAGGTGTGGTGAAGAAAGAAAAGACATGAGAGAGGAGAAAAAGAGAAAAAGAGAGGGAGGAGATTAGCTGAAGAGGTGAAAGATGAAGAGATAAGATTAAAAAATGATGAGAGAGTGGAGGAGGAGAAGAGGAGAGGAGGAGAAGAGGAGAGGAGAGGAAGAGAAGGTAGGCAGAAGGATGGATGGATGGATGGATGGATGGGAGGTGATGGAGATTGAGGAGAGCTTTCATAGATCAAATATTCACTCAGCATACGCCTCCAGCACTCAGCATACGCCTCCAGCACTCTCTGTTTACCTCTCTCTTTTTTCCTCACATACACAAACACACAGTCTCTCTCTTTTCCTCCCTCTCTTTCAAACACACACACACACACAAACACACAGTCTCTCTCTTTTCCTCCCTCTCTTTCAAACACACACACACATTCTCTATCTCTCTCTCTCTGTCGCCCTGTCTCCCTCTGTCTTTCAAACACACACACACACACACACACACACAAACACACATTCTCTCTCTCTCTCTCTCTCTCTGTCGCCCTGTCTCCCTCTGTCTTTCAAACACACACACACACACACACACACACACACACACACACACACACACACACACACACAAACACACATTCTCTCTCTCTCTGTCGCCCTGTCTCCCTCTGTCTTTCAAACACACACACACACACACACACACACACACACACACACACACACACACACACACACACACACACACACACACAAACACACATTCTCTATCTCTCTCTCTCTGTCGCCCTGTCTCCCTCTGTCTTTCAAACACACACACACACACACACACACACACACAATCACACACACAAACACACATTCTCTCTCTCTCTCTCTCTCTCTGTCACCCTGTCTCCCTCTCTCTTTCAAACACACACACACACACACACACACACATGTTTTCTCTCTCTCACAGACACACACACTCATTCCCACTATTACAGAACTAAAAAATACTAAACTGTGTCTGAACCAGATGTACCCTATCTAATCTATGGCCATCAGTGAAACAATATTTTCTCATTTTTTTACCACAGGTGAAACAACAATATACCTTAGTAAAATGTTTCGTTTGATGGGAAACACAGTTAGACTCTTACATCCCACCTCTTGTTTTTTTCCTTCGTACCAGGAATGTTCACCCACCCACCCACACACACACACACATACACACACACACACACACACACACACACACACACACACACACACACACACACACACACACGAAATGTTAGATCTGCATACATACCCTAAGTAGCCTAACCTGTCCTCTCACAGAAACTCACATGAAACTCACATAAACACACATGAAAGGTAATTTAGTGTTAGTATTCAGGAACCCAGTTCCGGGGACAACCTTTCCAAGAACTAACTTGACAGAAAGTACTGAATGTGTCACATGCCCATCCCTGTACAGACTATACAACCTTGTTCAAACATGAACTACACACACTTAAGCTAGGTGTATACTCGCCACATGCAGAAGTGCGCGCGCAAAAGTGACGTCACAGCGCTGCACGCCCATATACAGTATACTTCATTCGACACACACGGCAATCTTCTCCTCGTCAGAGGTGTCAAATGCCACAGTAGTTCGGGAACCTTGCGTGTCAGAGGAGTGAAACATGACTGAATTGCAGGTTTACATCATGATTTGGGAATTAAACTGGATAAATCCGAAAAGGTTTGAGTCAGTGTGTATATTTACAGTGTTTTCAGCCTTATAAGACCTTATGAGTGATGATAGGATAAGGCAAAAAGTTAGCTTAATAAACGAACTGCCAGTTTGCACCTAAGTTGGTTTGTGGATAAAACTGAACAAAATCCTAAAAGTTTTTAGTCAGTGTTTGTATTTCTTGTGAGTTTCCAGTAATATTAGCTGATTTGTAGCAATGGAAAATACATGTTTAGGCTGGTAGTTACTAGGCTAAAGTTGGGCTGAAACCAGACTAGCCATTGCCTATTGTTTTTAATGGGGCTGCCGCGCGCAAGTTACAAAAAATCGGAGGTGCAGACACGGCAAATATGCGCTTGAGAAAGCCGCGCCAGATGTGCGCCGACATCATTTTGACGGCAGTTTTGCGCGTGCACCACTGCGCGCGGCGAGTATATCCAGGCCTTTAGGCTGCACACAAACACACACACACACACACACACACACACACACACACACACACACACACACACACACACACACACACACACACACACTTTAACACTTTTATTTATAGGGAAATCAATACAAATCCAAACATTGATGGAAGTGTGGTACAGTAATGTCTGATTAATCACAACATGTATTGTGCTACACATCCTACTACACTGATGTTTAAAGGTAGACATAGCCCAAGTTTGTTGCCTAATTTCACTAAAGTTAAGGCCAATTTATAGTCCGGGTGACCATAGTTTGAATTACGAGGGTACGGTACCACCTGATCAAGATCCAGTACCCCCCAAAAGAGAGAAAAATAGCATGGTTGGAGGGTACTGAAATATTAATGTAATTAATGTAAAATGTAAACGGTAGTGCCCCCTGTAAAAATAAACAACAGTTGTCAACAGATGTCACAGCACTGTAGGCTTTCAAAGGTGAACACCACGACAAAAATTATGAAATGCAACATTTTCTTTAAATTCATTTGAACAAGAACACATGTTGTGCGTGATCAAAACAAAACTCAAGAATGCAGAACACTGAGTTGTTATCCAATCAGAGTAGACGACACCTTTTACGTTTTTTCTGACGTACATGACAAGCTTTGCAACACACTAGCAAACAGTAATTTTGTCTTTTTGATGTCATATTCTGTCAAGTGACAGTAAAAAGCCTGTAAAGCAGTCTTAAAGCAGCTTTTAGTGCCAACTTTAGGGCAGTGGTTATGCACGTCACAAATATATCTTTGATCACTTTGATACTACTAAAGCTACAAGTTTTAGTTCCCTTCGTTACTGCCAGCAGTCACAATGGCTTTACCCACACACACACACACACACACAGGAAGTGAGAGAGAAAGCAAGAGAATGAGTGAAAGAGAGAGTGAGAGAGAGAGAGAATGAGTGGGAGATAGAGATAGAGAGAGAGAGAGAGAGAAAGAGAGAGAGAGAGAGAAAACCACCCCATGGGCCTCTTCTTTCCTGTTTGAGTTCACACTGCCAGTTTGAGGCGGTTAGAATGTCTGTCAGTAATGTATGTCAGGTGACATACAGTAGGCTGGCTGTGTTGGTGGTGACATGCATATGCTTCCTGTGTGTTTGTGGTGTGTTATGAAGATAGGTCTCGAATGAGGCAGCGTAGCCATGTAGTCAAGGTCTACCAATGAAGCTGTGACTGTGCAATTGTAGAAGGCCTCATGCCACACCAACATGAATAAAATAAAATAAATTATTACTTAATAAATCATTATTATTAATAATAATGATATTATTAATAATAATTAATATTAATTAATAATCAATATTAATATTAATAATATCATTATTATTAGCAGCAGCAGCAGCAGTAGTAGTAGTAGTAGTAGTAGTAACAGTATCAATACTGTAATTACCATCATCATAATCATCAGAAAAAAAGATGTAGCGTGCTCGCAAACTGAGCTGTCTGTGGAGAAGCCTTAAGTATATGAAATGTTTCTGAAAAGACTGAATATAAGCTTCATGCTTTCACGGCTGCTAATAGAGATAGCAGGCTAGCAGCCAAGAGACACTGGTGGTTGTAAACTGTTGATACACAATTGAAAAGAACGACAATAAGTCTTAAAAGGTAGAATTTCTTACAAAAGTTGGTGGCAGGGGCAGGCCAAATAAACCCCCTTTATTGTGTGAGTGTGAGTGTGTATGTGTGTGTGTGTGTTTGTGTGTGTGTGTGTGTTTGTGTGTGTGTGTGTGTGTTTGTGTGTGTGTTTGTGTGTATGTGGGTGTGTGTGTGTGTGTGTGTGTGTGTGTTTGTGTGTGTGTGTGTGAGTGTGTGTGTTTGTGTGTGTGTGTGTGTGTGTGTGTGTTTATGTTTGTGTGTGTGTGTTTGTGTGTTGTTTCTCATTTAGCTCCACCACTGGTCCAAGTTATCCGTAGGCTTCATTAGCGTGTGTGTGTGTGTGTGTGTGTGTGTGTGTGTGTGTGTGTGTGTGTGTGTGTGTGTGTGTGTTTGTGTGTTGTTTCTCATTTAGTCAGGGAGCTATCCATAGGCTTCAGTAGCGTCTGTGTGTGTGTGTGTGTGTTTGTGTGTGTTTGTGTGTTGTTTCTCATTTAGTCAGGGAGCTATCCATAGGCTTCAGTAGCGTGTGTGTGTGTGTGTGTTTGTGTGTGTGTGTGTGTGTGTGTGTGTGTGTTCCACCACTGGTCAGGGAGCAATCCGTAGGCTTCACTTCATACTGTCTCTGGGATTTGTGGGCCAGTCAGTGAATAGAGGGAGGGCTGAAAGTGATGACGTTGAACTCAAGAACTTAAGCACTCAAGCGTAAGTTTCCAGCGTAGTTCGAGCAGCACTGATTGAAGTAGCAATTGGTTGAAGCAGACTGTCAGACTGATGCCATGTCTGCTAAAAACACAACAAAAAAACGCAAACGACACATAACACTGTATTTCACGAATGGCCGTAATACTACGAAGCACTGACTAAAACACCTCTGATTGCTGTATGTGCAAGGCTAATGACTACGAACATTGCGACAAACGTATCAATGGAAAATATCGTAGCATTGCGTCACTTCCTGCTTTTGAACTTGGACAACTACTCAGAAACGGAGCTCTGACTGCAATGGAATGCACTATAAAACGAGGAAACACTGGGGAGAGTACTCAGTCCTCATGTGTGTCTCTCCTTCCCCCCCACACAGAGGTATGCACATGTACAAACACATACACACGCCCTCTCCTCCTATCTCTCTCTCTCTCTCTCTTCCACACACGACACTGGACTGGCTAGTAAATATTTACCACTTACAAGCCTTCCCCCATTCACTTTCAACTTCTGTGACCTTGAAAAGGACGCCCTTTTTCTCTCCCTCCCTCCCTCCCTCTCTCTCTCTCTCTCTCTCTCTCACACACACACACACATACACACCCACACACACACAACTGTGGGCAAAATCTGTCAGTCCTCACATATCATATTACAAATGAGCAACTGAATAGCAACCAAAACTGTGTGTGTCTGCAATAGGGAAGATACTGTGTGTGTGTGAGCGTGTGTGTGTGCATGTGTGTCTGTGTCTATGTTCATGCAACCAGTTAATAATTTTCTATTCATGTGATCTGATGTGGTTGATAAAAGTCATCCCAGCCAAACAGACATACATCCTGAGTTAAATAAGCCAATCAGAATTCTGATCAAGAGTGACTGACCCAATCAAAAGGAAGAACTACGGATGTGCCGTCATTAACTTCCTGTCAAGTTTCCTTAAATAATAATTCTAATATCTTTTTCTGTATCATGCACAGACACACATTATAGACACCACGTAACATAGGCAACCACCCACCCACACACACACACAAAGTAGCAGGTATCAGTCGATCACAGTCACTGACACTGCTGTAGTAACCTATGCCCTCCAATACACACAAACACACACACACACACATACACAAACACACAGACATACAGACACACACACACACACACACACACACACACACACACACACACAAACACACAGACATACACACACCCGCACACACACAGCCCTAGTAACCTATGACCTCCAACACACACACCAACGCACACGTAAGACATTGCAAAGTCTACATCGCCTGAGTAGTGGGAGATCATGTCAGCAGGAAGTGGGCTGGAAATGACCCCTGTGCTACTGCATACCTCTGCAAACACACACACACACACAAACACACACACACACAGCCACACTCTCAGCCACACACACACACAAACACACTTTGTAACTTTTTGTGCATTTTCCCTTGCATGCCACTAGATATCTAGCCTGGTAAACCCGCCCCTCGTACTTCATTTCTGATCGGTCCACGTTCTCCCATTCCCTTGAGCTGCAAAACACATTTAACCCTGTGAGGCCCACTGTTGTAATATTACAACATCACATTTAATTCTACAAAAATAAATCTTTACATTTTTTTTAAAAACACATTTATATTACCAATAGGTCCTATTGTCCAGTTCTGCAACACTACTGGATGGTAGATTGTGTAAATAGGCTTGGTTACTTGGCCACAAAGTCATACGACCTGCGGACCTGCCTTGAAGTACAGCACCTTGTTGCACCTTCTCCATTGGATTGCATTGGATTTGATTTGGACAGCATTTGGGTTTTGGATGTCAAAATTGAACATAAACACTGGTTTCTGCATCATACAACCATATCTAAAAGGTTAAAAAACATTTTTTAAGTTTTCTTCTGTATTTTGGTCTCTGGAGGTTAACATGTAGCCTGGTAAACCCGCCCCTCATACTTCATTTCATTTTGTACAGAGGGTCCGGAACAGAGACCGTCAGAAACGATTTCTTCCTGGAGGTGTGGACTCTGCCAAAGTTTAAAACAAGTGCCTCTGCCTTTACCCAATCGCTAACGCCTGGTTGTCACGTATGCAATAAGCCTACCTACGCACTACAATTCAAATGTAGCACACAAGGTCAACGTCATGGCTTACGAACACACCCTGTGTTCGCTGATTGGATCGGCCTTGCTGGGGCCGACTAAATGACCCTCAAGGGATTCTGGTCCAGACCCTCTGTACAAAATGAAATGAAGTACGAGGGGCGGGTTTACCAGGGTACTAGATATCGGCATTTTATTTTGTAGTTTTATCTTCCTTGTTCTTGTAATGGAGTGCCCTCACTAGGGTTGAGGATGTGCTCTGACTGCCATTCCTGCCATGTTTGATACCCTGGGGACCCGGGTTCAAAACCAAGTGGGGTGACTTCTCTCCCTCTTCTCTTCTGCTACAAATGGCGTCAGAAGTGGGATGGCGTGGCTTGCTGTGAGGCCATCGGAGACGCACCTACTGTGTGAGCCATATGATGGACCCCTCGGTTAGGTTGACCCTGGTGTGAAAGACTCCTGGGATGGGTGAAGCATGAGTCTATGGGGCACCCTGGATGGGAGAAGTATGGTGGAAGATGTGTGAGGGCCACCTAAATATGTGTGAAGTACATGCATGGGTGCACTTTCCAAAGGGGAAGGCAGTGTGATGTGGGGCCATGATGTACTCTGACTGCCATCCCAATGAGTCTGGCTTGGTATCCTGGGTTACCACGTGCATGTTTGGTACCCTGGAGATCTGGGTTCGAAGAGACCGGGGGTGACTTTGCTCCTACTTAGCCACACTCCTATTGGATGATTAGTTGACTGTATTAGTTGTTTTGATTGTATTAGTCGTTTTGGCTTGTTGGTTGAACTATTTAACGAGATCTTTGTTTTTGTTTGTCTGTGCTAAGTTGTATGATCACTGAAGCCAGCAAAATGTTAGCTTCTCTAGGTCTTTTGTTACTCCTTGCCTGCATATTTTTTTGTCTTCACGCCATCCCTTCTTTAGTACTCTTTTTTCTAAGTTTGCTGACTGAGTTTATATTTTGAAGACTTTGCATTTTTGTCTGTTTTTTTGTCACTTGGGCTGTTTATTTTGTCTCTTTATGTTTGTTGTCTGTCAGTTTCTCTTTAATTTTCTCAATGAAAAGTAGGGGTCAAGCAAGCAGTGCTGGACTGCGATTAGGTTTACAGTATTTTGCAAAAAAGCCACTAGTACGAATTTCTGCTGATGTTAGATGTTAAAACATGAAACTCTGTAGCCTATATTAAGAATATGTGTTTTGAATAGGAATCAAATAAACACAAAGAAAAAAGTATTTTATGATCTTTCATATTACTTCTTTCAAATAAATAGTGCAGAAAAATAAACCACACCACACACCACGCCACACCTGGCGATCTCTCACAGCACACTAGTGTACCGCGGCACAGTGGTTAAAAAAACACTGGTGTAGCAGACGGCAGCACAGGCCGAGAACCAGGCAGGCAGTCGTAACCCTGGACTGGTGATCAGGTGTAGCGGAAAATACCCAGTCAGGTAGGATAGCGAGTCAGGCTGATGACAGTAACCTTCCACTTCCAGTATCTTGACCCCAGCTCAACCCCTTGCCTGTCCTGACCAGGGCTGTAGTGGTAAAGTCAGAGGTAAAGAGAATTTGGAGTTAGCTAAAACTTCCTTTATGTTAAAGATAAAATTTGCGTGGACTACCAAAACAAGTTTTTGTTTTGCTATTTTATAGTAGAGCTACCCATAACAAAAAAGTAGAGTGTGCAACAGACAGCCATCAAATTATTAATGTGACTACAAAGTTCAGAGTCAAAAGCACATTGATATGGAACGGCAATTTCACAACTTCTTCTTCTTTTGAGATCTACGTGAAAGGTAGCCTGTTCCTAGAAAATGAATCCCCACTTCTTTAGCCAATTATAAAATAGAATTTCGTTGCTAAGGGAGATAAACTGTATTATGAGGTGAATAAATTCTAGTGATAGGTTGGTAAACTCTGCTGAGAGGTGTATACAATCTATTTCTAAAAGAAAAGACTTAAGTTACTGGTGTTTACCCTCTATAGCCCTTGCCTTGACACATACTGACCCTCACACACACACACACACACACACACACACATCTGGGAGAGACACATCTTTCCTCTTCTTCTGTGTTTGTTTCCTCTTCCTGT
Source organism: Coilia nasus (assembly GCA_027475355.1). NCBI lineage: Eukaryota > Metazoa > Chordata > Actinopteri > Clupeiformes > Engraulidae > Coilia > Coilia nasus. The sequence goes on along the minus strand of CM050200.1, from coordinate 14,119,833 downwards.
AATGTCCACACCGCTGTCACCGTTTTCACAGTTTTTCAACCCTGTAATCTTTATCAGGCTCACATCACATCATTTGTTCCTGATATTAGTAGGGTTTCAGACCACTATATCAGTATCATTTACTGACACGTCAACTTACGTGTGAGAAGACAGCGGTGTGACTGTTTGGACTAACCTGACTCGTTAAAGATCTGACAAGTCAGAGGGAAACCTAGAAGAAGACACACACATACACACACACACACACGCACACACACACAAAGAGGGGAACAGAGAGAAAAAAAGAGAGAGGAAATGAGGGAGAATGAGAGGAATGGAGACAGAACATATAGTGTGTGTGTGTGTGTGTGTGTGTGTGTGTGTGTGTGTGTGTGTGTGTGTGTGTGTGTGTGTGTGTGTGTGGAAAAAGAGAGACAGAGGCCCCAAATTGCAGGGGGTCTCATTTCATCAGGATGAACTTCAACATACCTCCATCGTAGGGGTCACCTAGCAGGTCTCAGCATGCCATACTTACAGAGCCCAACACTAGCTGGAATCGGACCAAAATCACAGACAAACAAATTAATCACATAAATACACCCACCCACCCACATACACACAACAAATGCAGCGAAAGAGGCGGGAAAAGTAAGTGTGAGACCGAAATAATGTTCAGTCATCGCACGGCAGCTACTGCAGACACCACAGGCTAGGAGCTGGTACTAGCCACAAGAGCTAGCCATGGTGTGCTAATGGGGTGAAAGGTGAAGGAGGCCTTGAGCAGCCTACAGCTGGGAAGTGGGTGAGCGGTGGGTGGTGGGTGGTGGGTGAGTGGGTGGGGGCTTGGAGGAGGGGCGATGGGAAGTGGGAGGGAGGGTGGGTGGGTGGGTGGGGGTGGAGGCTTCGAGGAGGGGGCGATAACCATACAAACTTGTCTGATACCCAGTTCATAATCAATTACTAGCTTTTGCATGATCACAGTTTACAATGTATTTCTACGCACCTTAGGTTATTACAATACTGCAGTGTACAATGTTACCAAAGTTTCTTTCTTTAAAAAAGTTATCCTTTTTTTCTTCTTTCTTTTTCTCCCCCCACCTCTTTTGTTTCCCTACTCAACTAATTTAAAAAAAATAAAACTAGTCCATGTTAAAACATCTAATGACAGACTTTTGTGTCTGATTCTTGCAATGACAGGCAGCTTCCCGATGCAGGGCACGCTTTTCACCCTTGGCTTCAGTCATTTCATCCAGTGTGCCTTCAGGGCAGGCCAATGAGCGTGCTTATATGACAGAGGGATGGAGTAAGACAGAGAGAGGGAGGGAGAGAGGGATAGAGACATAGAGGGATAGAGAGGGAAAAGGGAGCGAGAAGAGAGGGGGGTGTAATCCCAAGGGTGACTACGACCCCTGAGGCCACGCCGCAGTTGAAGAACTCAGGGGGTCAAAGGTCAGGCCGACAGACGTGAATGCGAGGAAGAGGCAGCATGAGGGATTAATCGCCAAACGTGTGCATATCTCTCTCTCTCTCCCTGTCTTTCCTTCTCTCTCTCCCTCCCTCCTCCCCTGCCTCTCTGTCTCTTTCTCACTCTGTGAGGTTGAGTATATGAGATGTGTGTGTGTGTACTCTCACAAACAGACAGGTAGGCTCAGAGACTGAGTCAGCTGATGTCACACTGGCTCACCCAGATGTGACAGAACGCAGTCGCATGGCTATGGACACACCGTGCTATATAGCCTGTGCTTTTCTTTATCTCTAACACTCTGTTAGTGTGTGTGTGTGTGAACATGTGTGTCTTGCTACTGGATGCCTGCATTTCCTTTGGGATCAAAAAAGAATCCATCTGTCTGTCTGTCTGTCTGTCTGTCTGTCTGTCTGTCTGTCTATCTATCTATCTATCTATTTATCTGAATCTGCCAAACAATATCTGTGGAAACATGAAGTGCAGTTAGTTCTGCAAAGGGTGGAACACACTGATGAATCAGCCCACATAAGTAATGTCATACACTTAAATGTGCAGCATAGTTAAATATTTACCTAGAAATAGCATTCCTACTCTAAGACTAACAGACTTCCTAGAATGAGGCAAAACATCAGAATCCCTAGAAAATTGTTATCTGACAAGCAAGGGCGTAGATGATAAAAGCTATCTCAGCCTGCCACAACTTGGAAACCGTAGGTAGAAACATCTCAAATGGGAGACATTATCCTTCTTGAAACGGAATACCCTCTCTGAACGTTTTTTTCACGCAGGAGCTTGTGCTATGATGCGCGCATGCCCGCGGCGCTCCACCATGATGCAGGTGCCAAAGTAGAGAAATAAACCGCGCGCTCTCCTCCAGTGATGTCGCGCATATAAGAGAGGGTACGGACGCTGCCTGCAGTTAAATTCGTTGCGTGGGAGGGCAGGACCTATCTTTTGCGGATGTTCAAGGGTCTCCGGTTTCCCGTTTTTAATGCAGGATCAGGTCGACGGGGGTTTCTCTTCTTCCGTCGCAAGGGGGAGGGGTGCGACGGGCATGAGGAGAGAGGATCCAGTTTAAACTAGTTTGGTACAATGCGCCGGAGTATTTAAATCAACACATGGTCTTGGCCAAGAATGCACTCAGGAAGAGTGCGCAGTGCCGCATCCGAAATTGCTTATGCCATTTAAATATTAGCCATATGTAGGCACATCATACGAAAGCTAACAATTCGGATACATTCTTCAAGCCATTGTTCTGCTCCCAGGCAGGAGTCGACAGCCCGCCGCAGTCTCAAATTGTCTGGCTCTTCGTTGGGAGGGCGGTTGTCAGAGCTCGAGCTTCTGAACTCGTCAGAGAAGGGCGTGCAGTGTGTTAGCGGCGAACCACGCCGTGTTTGACAGGATGCCACGAGAATGAGAGGGGGGGGGGGGGGTGATTAGAGAAAGAAAGGGCGGGTTAGGTGAGGGAACAGTCTTGCTGCCGGTCCACCCAACACTGCACTGCAGCAATGCTGTCACTCGTGGCACCAGTCTCGCCCAGCCCCCCCACCCCCCCCCCCCAAATACCCATCACCCCACACAGAGATTATCGCGCCTGGCATCCTGTATTGACTGCACACGCGACATTCCCGCTCAGGGCTTTCTCGTCGTCCCCGAATAAACCACTGTGTAGGTCACCAGCAAATTGGTAGCGGGCTGAGCCGGCGCATGACATACATGAGAGTACGGTTCCGGCATAGCGTGTGCTTCGACACCCCCCCCCCCCCCCCCCTCACTCTGGAGGCTTTCCACAGTCACACACAAACACACCCACACCAACCCCTGTAAGTCTCCGTAGTTTGCCACACCTCCCCCAACGCACACATGTGTGGAATTTCGCCGGCTGACTATAGGCTAAAGGGGAACGTGTTTTTTGTACAAAAAACGGCATAGCCTGCGTGAAAGAGAAAGAAAGGCACAGAATAAAAAAAGAGAGATGTCAGGGTGTTTCTCTGTGGGTGCCTCTCCTCCTCTCGCTGTCACGTGGTATGGAGCGCTGGCCAATCTGTAGAATGCAGCATCCAGCCCAACCCCAGAATCTGAATGCGGCCCGCACGGCGCATTTATATACGGCTTGAATTTCACCAGCAAGTCTTGGTCGCGAGCAGAGCTCAGGGTTGCAGCAGAGCATCTGCCCTTTCCCCCCTTTTTCCATAACAACAAAAAAGCATCCTCCATAACCTTTTTGTTTCTTTAATTTCTCACCGATCCAGTTTCATTTGAGGCCACTTGCATGCATTGTACGTCTCCTAAAATGGTTTGCGAGACTAAAATAGTAGCGGATGAGCATGATGCCATACCCGGGACCAAAAAAGATTCGATCATTGTTTCCTCCTCACAAATGTGGACTTCCACACCCGCGCCGACTGCGGCGAGCGTGGTAGAGAACAAGGAGCCGCCAGGAGACACGGTGTTCATTCGGGAGTTCGAGCGTGCCGACCATGGTGAAGTTAGGCGCATCTTCTGCGAGGGCATCATGGAACGGATCCCCAACACGGCCTTCCGTGGACTCCGGCACCAGCCACAGACCCAGTTTCTCTACGCGATGCTCACACGTAAGTCAGACTGCACCTAACCGGTTAGCCCTATTGGGCACTGGTCGATGTGTAGTGGAGACCAGACCCCTCTTTTCATTCCCCGATATATATATTATTAACATGTAAATGAGACGTAGTGTCAAAACTATTTAGTTTTAATATTCATTATTTTTTGTCGCATCATCTGCAACTGCGCCCGTAGGCGGTTTGCACAGACTAGCAACCGGCTCGGATGACAGACTGGGTTGTCAGGGTTGCTCTGTGAGGTTTGTTAGACTTATCGCCGGTGCCAGTATCAAGCTGTGCCGTGCTCAAAAACCACGACACCAAAAAGCAAAAAAAAAAAAAAAAAAAAAGGATGTTGCCGGTTTTTGCCGGTAGGCCGACAATGTGTGCTGTGCGCGTGTGTTCCACTGTGCCGGTATATGCTTGCGTAGACTGCGACTCATGGAAGAATGAATGAACATTGGTGTATGTGTGTCTACGTGACGAGAGGGGACTGAAACCAGCACCCTCCCCCAAAGTCCGAGTGTGCGTTTCTCTAAAACACCTTTCTCTCTTTAATATCTGTCACTTACACAATATAGACAAACCTAAAGCCAAAAGACAGAGATTGAGGCACATTTAAAACGCCCATGTTCAGATTCACATCTTGTCTTATAACGCCTGAAGACCGAGCCCTGCATCTTGGCTTTGTTTGAGTTGAGAGACACCCCCCCCCCTTTTCTGCTGCTCACCCGGCACTCAATTAACGCCCACGAAGGGTCCGACCGGTTTATGATTTGACACACTATTATTGGTTTCTGGAATAAAAGTGTATGCCCCCGCCGACCATTTACTTTAATGCAACCAGCACCTCATCTCAGGCCTAATGTTACTTTAAGCTTCGCATGATGTTTGCTGCTAGTGGTCCAGACAGGTCGCGCCAGTCCTTCAGTAACCTGCAGACGGGGGGTATTTTTAAAAACGTTAGCAAACTACACTGTTGTGAGGTTGATGTCGCTGCGTTAGTGAGTGGCGAGTGATTTTTATGGGCTGTGTTTACAACGCATGCCACATTGCCACATCGTGGTGCAGCGAAGTGCGAACATTGCATGCCATGGAAACCTCAGCGCACTGCCTCTCGCTCTCTCTGGCGCGACTTAGCAGGAGCGCCCCCTTGTGTTGAAACATGATAAAAACAGCCCATGCAGACAGTAAAGGAATCTCATTCTACACCACCATCACCACCCCACCCCGCGCTGTTGCGCACACTTCAAACTTCTTTAGCCCGCGTTCAGTAAATGTCTCATTTGTGTTGAAATAAATGTTGTATGTGGCCTCTTGTCTAATAACATTTCATTTCCCTCATCTCTTGAAAACATCCTCGCAGGTTTAAAATGCAGCTAGTAAGTGCCTGTGCCTAAATCAGTGTACACATGCAGCTGTGACAAGAGCATGTGGCAATTACTGTGATGTGTTTCCTGTGCGCTTCTCTCCCCGAAATAAAGGTATTATGGTCTCTCTTTCCCTGACAGGTGTCGCTCACCTCTCTCCCTTGTCTCCTTAGTCATGTGCTACATGGTGACCAAGTCGCTCGCGCTGACCTGCTGTACCCCCTTCCTCCTGATGGGGGCGCGCTACTACTACAGCCGCAAAGTCATCTTCGGCTACCTGGACTGCGCGCTGCACACCGACATGGCGGATATCGAGGCCTACTACATGAAGCCTTCAGGTGAGGGGAGGATGGGGTGGGGGTGGGTGGGGGGGTGTACTCATGGGTGGTCAGTGGGTGGTGGTCAGTGGGTGGGGGTTATAGGTTAAATGTTACACGTTACTATACTGCCCTACAAAGGCAAAGTGTAGTAACTACGCGAACGTTGAAACTGAGAAAAATGCACTCACAGTCGTCATGCTGCCCAATTAAACATGTGGTAGGTATAATAGCGGTGATGCTTTCATGTAACTATTTTGTTAGGAAGAAGCAAGAGATTAGTCACAAGACACAAGAGATGTCATGAAGTCAATTTCCAGTCTTAACTCGTAGTATATAGTATATATACTCGTAGTGTAGTTACTGCCTTTTGGCTTTGTAGGGTAGTACAGCCCTAGTGCTTTATTGGGCCCCACACAGAAGCAGCCTCTGTGGGCCCGGTTCCTGTATCTCTCAGGCTTGCCAGAGCACCTGTTAGCATTGGGCAGAGGTGCGGAGTCCAACTTCAGAAAGTCACAGCCCTGCCTGCCATGAATTTCTTCTGCTTGTGCACTTAACACAATCATCTGATCCAATCACACACACAGGCACATAATACACACACACAGACACACACACACACAAAGACGCAGGCAGGCACGCACGCATGCACACACACACACACACACACACAATGAATCATCTGATCTTATTACACACACACACACACGCACACACACACGCAATGGTATACCAACTCTTCTGCAAACTGTATGTTACACAATCATAAGTGTCAACAGTCATGAGTGTTTAAAAATCAAAAACAAGGATACAAGGTGAAGTAGACAAAGGTCAGTCATGGGAAAGAAATCAGATAAGCAAAAATGAGAACAGAGAGGAAAAGAGAAGAGAATAAAGAATTAAATAATAACAATAATAATAATAATAATAATAATAATAATCATCATCATCATCACCACCATCTTCTTCCTCTTCTATACATGTATAGCAGATGTCATTCAAAGGATTTAGCTCAGTGCTCAGTTTCGCAAAGGAACACAGGACAGAGACTTCAGAGTCCAGTAGTGCCAGACAAATCCGCCAGGGCGCTGTGGAGAGCTCCACTATAATGTGCCCCCGAGAGACTCAGGCCCGAAAGCAATAGATGGGAAACGGTCTGAGTTAGTTTGAGGACTTGTGGAGATAGAGACACTGAGAGAAACTGAATTCAGTTTGACCATATCAACAGAAATTTTAGAGGAGAACTTTGTAACTTTTTTTTTTTTAAATATGGTGTTTTTTAGGTGTTGTACGTTGTTGTAGAGAAAATCATCTGCTAAATACTATAATGGTATAACGTTAAATTAAGCACAATACAGACGAAACATCAGCAGAAGCGCTGCATAAATGCTGCCATGGCAGCAGAATGATGACATCACAGTGCCCATTTGAGTGTGACATCATAAGCACTCAAAAGGGGGCAGCAAAAATGTCTACAATTCCTCCCCTCCCCCAAGACACATAATAAACCAATACAAACACGATAAACTAGGTCGTCATACTCACAAACTAGTCGGCTAAAGAGACAAGCTTCAGTGAAAAAGCCATTCGTGCTTAGGAGAATATTAGAAGCAGCAGAACGATCAGTAATTCTATGAAGTTGATGAGAGGACAGATTTTTTTTTTTTGGCTTGGCTGATCCCAAATAAGCCAAAACCAATTCCTCACAGACACATAAGAGACATTCTTATTTTTGGCACATTTCTTCTCCAACCCATAGTGACAGTTAGCCCCTCCTTAGTCAGCTGAAGAGGAAATGAGTAGTAATACTGTACCGCTTTAAGCTAAAAATATTACTGTTCAACAGCTGCCTAAGCCTACAGGTTATTTGTCCGGAGAGTGTGACGGGGAAAGAGTAAGAGAGAGAGAGTGCGCGAGTGTGTGTGTGTGTGTGAGGGTGTGAGCGTGTGTGTGTGTGTGTTTTATCAGCACTCTGGAGGGGCCTGCGTTTGTTAAGTCCTTTGCCGATTGATGACTCCTGCCAAAGGAAGTGACACACACACACACACACACACACACACACACACACACACACACACACACACACACACACACACGTGTTCACTAGTTGTGTCAGGGTCTTGAAAAGCCTGCGTTTGCCCTTAAGCAGCAATGATTAAACACACACTTAAACACACACACACACACACACACACACCGGGAACAGGGGAAGGAAGGAGAGAAGGCTGCAATAAAATGGTGTGTATGTGTGTGTGTGTGTGTGTGTGGGGTGAATACATTCTGTGTTTGCATGAAGGGGCTTTTTGTGAGTGTGTGTCCGTGTGTGTGTGCGTGCGTGTGTTAGAGAGGGATTTGGTGTCTATAGTGTCTGTTTCACAGCTTACTGAGTCAGTGTGTGATTCAGGGTGAGTAGTCTGCTCATCTAAGGCTTAACAACACTAATGCCAGTAGAGATCGGAGCCACAGCTGTGTGTGTGTGTGTGTGTGTGTGTGTGTGTCAGTCAGTCAGTCAGTGTGTGGCCCTGTCTGCCCCTAGTTACAAGTGCACAGTTAGACGGATCAATACTCTCATTTTGGTCCTGTGTGTGTGCGGACCATTTCCCCCTCTTTGCATCTCAGTGGCCCAGGCAGCTGCCAATCTATAGGCCATCTGTCCACTAAGCCCCGCCCATCCCCACACAGAGAGGCTGTGTGTGTGTGTGTGTGTGTGTGTGTGACAGGGAGAGAGAGACATAGATAGACTTTATGTAAGGATACACTATGCTGTGTGTGCATTTCTTGTGTGTGTGTGTGTGTGTGTGCGCGCGCATGTGTGTCTGTGCATTTGTGCATTTGTGCATGTGTGTGTGTGTGTGTGTGTGCGTGTGTGTGTAAGTTTAATTGAGGCTGCGCCCTGGGACTTCACTGATACCTTCAACTAGTCAATAACGTGAGCTCCATCAGTTCGTCAATAAACAGTCACAGGCCCCATAGCATCTCTCTCTCTCTCTCTCTACATCTACATCTCCCTCTCTCTGTCTCTCTCTCTCTCTCTCACTCACTCACACACACACAGAGCAGAATCAGGGATCAATGCAGTAAATGTCTCTAATTTAAGCAGATATCTATTAATAATTGACAGGCCATAGTCTGATCAGCGGCTTTGACACGGCCAGGGTAAAGGGAGGACGGGGGCGGAAGAGTAGAGGTAATGTGATAAAACGCGATTCGGTAACATCTGCTGTGTCATAAAAGTCGATAAGCAGAGAGAATAGTCAGGGAGAATAGAATAGCAAGCGGAGCAACGTAAGGCAAAGGCAGTTTGTGTAAGGTCCTTCCTTTGAAACTATCATTGGGGGGGGCAGAGTGTTCACATTAGTCCAGAAATGCACACCCAAGACAAGGTGATTCGTTAACATCTGCTGTGTCATATAAGTCAGTAATTAAACGAATAACAAGGGAGAGGTGGTGAGGCAGGTGGATTAAGCTTCCTTCTTTTAAACAGTTGTAGTAGAGGATCAGTATAATGCTATGCAATGCTATACGATACCATACAAAACGTTATGACACGATACAATACGATACATTATGACATGATACCATACAATACGTTATGGCACAATATAACACAATACATTATGACGTGATACAATAACATATGTTATGACATGATTCAATACGATACGTTATGACATCATACCACATGATACATTATGGCACGATAAAATATGTCATGTTTCTTACGATACAATAGGATATATTTTATTGTGTCAAAGAAATGATCTTGGACTTCGCACATAATGCCCCACACAGTAACAGACGCATCAAATAAATAACGCTAAGTTATGCAGTAACAACAGACTATTTGTGCTAGTCCAAGACGCGCACCAAAGGCAAGGTTAAACAGAGTTGAGCGCATCCCTGTCCTAGTTAGCCGCGTTGTGTCGGGACACGGTTGGTTCTCTTGACGCCACACACTTCTCCTCCGAATGCCTGCGGCCACCCAGTGCTGTGTTTACAGGTCACCGTCTACGCAAAGACAGTAGATTTAGCTAATGCACATGGTGTGACATTAGGAAGGGTTGTGTGTGTGTGAGGGAGAGATGGGAAGTGTGTGTGCGTGTGTAGGAGAGAGAAAAAGAGACAGTGTGTGTGTGAGAGAGAGTGTGTGTGGGAGAGAGAGTGTGTGTGGGAAAGAAAAAAATAGAGAGTGTCAGACAGACAGACAGACAAACAGACAGAGAGAGATAGAGAAAGAGGGTGTGCGTGAGAGAGAGGGAGAGAGAGATAGTGTGTGTGTGTGTGACAGAGAAAGATAGAGAGAGAGACATGGAGAGACAGAGAGTGTGTGTGTGTGTGTGTGTGTGTGTGTGTGTGTGTGTGTGTGTGTGTGTGTGTGTGTGTGTGTGTGTTAGGAGGATATTTCTGTCTCAGGTAATGGGGAGGATGAGTAAGTACTAGGCCAGGGGAGGGGGGATGGTTGTGACCCTCCCTCATCATCTGAAACAGTACTACCAGGACACAAAGGCCTCCCAAGGGTTTTTCTCTCTCTCTCTCTCTGTCTCTCTCTCTCTCTCTCTCTCTCTATGTGTTTATATATCTCTGTTTGCTTTTTTCTTTATCTTCCCCCTCTTCTCTCTCTGTTTATATCTGTTTCCTTTTCTCTTTATCTCTCTCTCCCTCTCTCCTTCTCTTTATATGCCTGCCTGTCTTTATCTGTCTCTCTCTACTGATATCTCTCTCCAACGTTCTTTATATCTCGCTCTCTCTTTCGCTTTCTATTTCTGCCCCCTCTGTCTCCCACTCCTCCGGTTTTGCTTTGTGCTTATTTGTAATCTCTCTATCTCTCTCTTTCTGCTTATTTGTAATCTCTCTCTATCTCTCTCTTTCTGCTTATTTGTAATCTCTCTCTATCTCTCTCTCTTTTTTGCTTACTCCTTTCACTCAGTTCCGGTCTCTCTTCAGCATTTACAAACTGGTTTACAGAGTCTCATCAGAGAAGACAACACACACACACACACACACACACACACACACATATACACACGCACACACACACATAATATACCAGAAACACAGACTTATCAGTTTTACACACTCTTTCTAATGTACACACTGACACCAAACACACACACAGACACACAAAGGAGGCCGAGGAGAGAGGGATGGGGGAAGGGTGGCTGCATTTCAGGGCCGCTCACCTCTAATTTAGAGCAGCTCTGTGCCCCCGACGGGTCACGACCCCGACTGCGTCAGCCACTTAATCACACACAGGCCACTTAGCCCCCAGCTAGGAAACGCACACACGCACACATACACACACACACACAGACTCTCTCTCCTACACACATGCTCTCTCTCTGTCGCTCTCTCTCTCTCTCTCTCTTTCAGAGACACGCAGACACACCACACATGCTCACTCTCTCTCTCTCTCTCTCTCTCTTTCAGAGACACGCAGACACACCACACATGCTCTCGCTCTCTCTCTCTCTCTCTCTCTCTTTCAGAGACACACAGACACACCACACATGCTCTCTCTCTCTCTCTCTCTTTCAGAGACACGCAGACACACCACACATGCTCTCGCTCTCTCTCTCTCTCTCTCTCTCTCTTTCAGAGACACACAGACACACCACACATGCTCTCTCTCTCTCTCTCTTTCTTTCAGAGACACACAGACACACCACACATGCTCTCTCTCTCTCTCTCTCTTTCAGAGACACGCAGACACACCACACATGCTCTCGCTCTCTCTCTCTCTCTCTCTCTCTTTCAGAGACACGCAGACACACCACACATGCTCTCTCTCTCTCTCTCTCTCTCTCTTTCTCAGACACGCAGACACACCACACATGCTCTCTCTCTCTCTCTCTCTTTCTCTCTTTCAGAGACACGCAGACACACCACACATGCTCTCGCTCTCTCTCTCTCTCTTTCAGAGACATGCAGACACACCACACATGCTCTCTCTCTCTCTCTCTCTCTCTTTCAGAGACACGCAGACACACCACACATGCTCTCTCTCTGTCGCTCTCTCTCTCTCTCTTTCAGAGACACGCAGACACACCACACATGCTCACTCTCTCTCTCTCTCTCTCTTTCAGAGACCCGCAGACACACCACACATGCTCTCTCTCTCTCTCTCTCTCTCTCTTTCAGAGACACGCAGACACACCACACATGCTCTCGCTCTCTCTCTCTCTCTTTCAGAGACACGCAGACACACCACACATGCTCTCTCTCTCTCTCTCTCTTTCAGAGACACGCAGACACACCACACATGCTCTCGCTCTCTCTCTCTCTCTCTCTCTTTCAGAGACACGCAGACACACCACACATGCTCTCGCTCTCTCTCTCTCTCTCTCTCTTTCAGAGACACGCAGACACACCACACATGCTCTCTCTCTCTCTCTTTCAGAGACACGCAGACACACCACACATGCTCGCTCTCTCTCTCTCTCTCTTTCAGAGACACACAGACACACCACACATGCTCTCTCTCTCTCTGTCTCTCTTTCAGAGGCTCTCTCTCGCTCTCTCTTACACATGGGCACCAGGACAGAGCGTTGTCTGTTTGAAGCTGCTGTTGCATGAGGGCTTCTGTGCTGAATCACAGACATGAAAGAAACAAATACGCCACCCAGCAGACAGGAAGCAACTCTGTGTGTGTGTGTGTAAGTGTGTGTGTGTGTGTGTGTGCATTGGGCCTGCCTGCATGTACGTCTGTTTGTGTATAAGAAAGTGAGTGTGTGTGACCTCTAAGCGTTTGTAGGTCTGTTGTGTGTCTGTGTTTGTGTGTGTGTGCGTGCGTGAGTGCTTGTGTGTGCAAGTGAGTGTGTGTGACCTCTAAGCGTTTGTAGGTCTGTTGTGTGTCTGTGTTTGTGTGTGTGTAAAAAAAACCACATGCTGAGTTGCTTGTGGTCGTAACTGGTATTCATATGCAACATCCATAGCAAACAGGCAAATGTGGTCAAAACGACATTTAACACATCTGCTTGTGTGTGTGTGTGTGTAAGTTTGCAGATGTATACAAATATTAGTTCTGCAAAGCTACAGCGTGTACTTTCTCTCTCTCTCTTTCCATCACTCTTCCTTTCTTTTCTGTTCTTTTCTATATCTCTTGCATTTTGTCTATCACTCTCTTTCTCTCTCTCTCTGTCTATATATCTTTCTTTTTGTTTATTTTAATCACTTCTTTTCCCTTTCTATTTCACAGTTTATGGTCTGGAAACACCCATGACAAATCATGTGTGTGTGTATGTGCTTCTGTGTGTGTGTGTGTGTGTGTGTGTGTGTGTGTGTTTAATGCGCTTATGTCTGTGTATGTGTTTGTGTGTGTGTGTGTGTTTGATGCGCTTATGTCTGTGTATGTGCTTCTCTGTGTGTGTGTGTGTTTGATGCACTTATGTCTGTGTATGTGCTTCTGTGTGTGTGTGTGTGTGTGTGTGTGTGTGTTTGATGCACTTGTGTGTGTGTATGTGCTTCTGTGTGTGTGTGTGTGTTTGTGTTTGATGCGCTTATGTCTGTGTGTGTGTGTGTGTGTTTGATGTGCTTATGTCTGTATATGTGTGTTTCTGTGTGTGTGTGTGTGTGTGTGTGTGTGTGTGTGTGTGTGTGTGTGTGTGTGTGTGTGTGTGTGTGTGTGTGCTAGGCGTCACATGTGTGGGCACGGTACACTGCAGTCAGAGATGAGATGAGGGCTGGTGGGCGTGCCCCCCCTGTAGACTACCAGGGGCGTATGAGGCAGTTTTATGAGCCTTAGCACAAGCATGTGACTACGGCTGATGAAGCTGCAGTGTGTGTGCGCGTGTGTGTGTGACAGAGAGAGAGAGACATAGATACATAGATACATACATAGATACATACATACATACACACATACATACATACATACATACACACATACATACATACATACATACATACATACATACACACACACACACACACACACACACACACACACATACATACACACACACACACACACACACACACACACACACACACACATACATACATACATACATACATGCATACATACAGAGAGCGTGAGAGAGAGTGTGAGTGTGAGTGAGAGAGAGAGTCCCCATACTTGCTTTGGCAAGAATAATGTCATACTAATAAAGCATTCAAGTTGAATTGAATTGAGAGAAGAGAGAGGGAAAGAGAAACAGAGGCAGAGAGAGAGAGAGAGAGAGAGAGAGAGAAAGAGATAAAAGAGGGGGTTGTGGGAGTGTTTGAGGGAGACAGATTGTAGGATAAATCCACACCTCATAGTCAATATATGTTAATGTCAGCTTGGGTTTGAAAATATGTATGTATGTATTTGGACACAGTTTGCATGTATACTGTATGTGTGGGTGTGGCTTTGAATTAAGCGTGTGTCTTTGCTCTTAGGTGTGTGTGTGTGTGTTTGTGTGTGTGTGAATGTGTGTGTATAGGCACACGTGTAAATGTGTAGGCTATGTGTGTTGTAAATGTGTATTACATGTATGTGTTTTACATGTCTGGCTTTGTGTGTGTGTGTGCGTGTGTGAATGTGTGTGTATAGGCACACGTGTAAATGTGTAGGCTATGTGTGTCTGGCTGCATGTGTGTGTGTGTGTGTGTGTGGGGGGGGGGTTGTTTGTGTGTGTGTTTGTGTTTGTGTGTGTGTTTGTGTTTGTGTGTGTGTGTGTGTGTGTGGGGGGGGGGGGGGTTGTTTGTGTTTGTGTGTGTGTGTGTGTGGGCGCGGCTGCAGTGATGGAGAGCATGAAAAGTGCTGACTGGGGGCAGATCAGCAGATCTTTACTTCCCCCGGCTCTGTGCTCCCCAGAGACGTGTGTGTGTGTGTGTGTGTGTGTGTGTGTGCGTGTGTGTGTGTGTGTGTGAGAGAGAGAAAGAGAGATAGAGCTAGAGCTAGAGACAGACACACACACAGCGAGAGTGAGAGAGAGAAAGAGAAAGAGAGAGACATTTGTAGCTAAAATAACATTTGGAGATAAACTCGTCAACTCATCAACTCGTAAAGTCATTTGGAGGCAGAGGTCAGAACGCCTGAGTGTCTCAGTAGCATCAAGAAACCATGACATCCTTGTGTAAGAACCAGGACATCCTCCTGTAAATAGGACACAAATACTTCCTCTGTCCCAGGGCCATAGGAAACCCCCACCTCCTTACACAGAAACATATCAAGCATGGCAGAGACTTACACACAATAATAATAACAATAACAACAATAATAATAATAATAATAAGAAGAAGAAGAATTTTTATTTGTATAGCGTATTTCATACAAAGGATTTAGTTCAAAATTCAGTTTGGCCAACTGTTGAAACAGGACAGAGATACACATGGCAAGCTTTGTTATAGTCCAGTAGTGCCAGAGAAATCTGCTAGGGCACTGCGGAGAGCTCCACTAATGTGCCATGTTCCCAGGTGAGCCTAATTGCTGAGCTGGTAGAGGGAAAGTCTCTAAGTATTCGAGAAGGGTAGTCCCTCTGTCGGGGTTGGTAGGGGGAAGGTCTCTGAGTGCCTGGAAGTCTTTTTTGAATGTAATGTAATGTACTTCATATAATGATACTAACCCACATATCAGAACACGCTACGCCACCACTGGCGGCAGTTTGCTGCCGCCTGTTATATCATTAACGGGATCATTAACTAACATGAGACTAACATGAACGCATGATGCCTGGCCTCATGTT
This sequence comes from Coilia nasus, assembly GCA_027475355.1. Taxonomy (NCBI): domain Eukaryota; kingdom Metazoa; phylum Chordata; class Actinopteri; order Clupeiformes; family Engraulidae; genus Coilia; species Coilia nasus. The sequence continues at coordinate 14,104,452 of CM050200.1, read as the reverse complement.
TGTGTGACATAGATATGTGTGAGGAATGTGTGTGTGTGTGATGTGCAAGACATCGGGACAATGACTATGCCTTTTTATACTTCTTGTACAGCAGTTGGTGCTCACCAAACAGTCCTTTCGGACCAAAAGCTCGTAGTTCGGATCATTTTCGTTGGTGTGAAAGCGTCATACGAACTCTGGTGCACACTAAATCAAGCGGACCAAGACCTCCAAAATGGGGTGGCCTCGATCCTCTTGATTCTGCACCAATGAACTATTTGAAATGCATTATGGGTAGCTAAGATAAATATTGATGAGGAAAAATCAATCGGACCAATTTTGGTTCGTTTGCCGATGTGAAAGCAGACCACACCACAGTCTGTATGCTATTTTTTTTTTTTTTTTGCTACAATTTTACTGCCTGGTCGGGTCAAATAATCGAACTCGAACTAGTGGTGTCAATGCGCCCTAAATTGCACTGCTTCAGTAGAATGACCAGACAGCACTAATCAGTTCTGTCCCCAGACATAGAACAGCAATGCAGAGAATGGAATGTGTGATAATGACATTACGACATGCACACTCCTCCAAACATTCCGCTTCCATTATGTTTCAAGAAACACAGCACGCAGCACACAGACTTCGAAAAGAACAGAATCATGTCAGATAGTAGGATACAAGGATATTTTATTGTGACATGCATAGATATACTGGGTACAGTAGAACATGCAGTGAAATTGGACATATCAAGCGATAATTTGATTGGCTAAGTGTAATTCTAAGAAACGTACAGCATAGAAACACACACGAACATAACTCTCCATAAAATGAAAGTGATGCACCTAATTTGATGACTGTGATTCATAGCTCTTTCACTGTATGATGGCGAGCAAGAGATGATTTGATTGTCAAAGTGACACTCTTAAGAAATATTACAGCATAGAAACGCACAAACCTAATGTGCATAATATAATGACGCTGATTCATAGTTGTTTCATTTATGATGCGCAGTGCAGTGGAGAGGGAGAGGGAGAGGGAGAGGCAATACAGGACTAATGCAGATATCCCAGAATGCTTTAGTCGCATGTAATTCACACACATGCACAGACACCTTCACTAGACGGGCTTGAGGGGAAATTTGATTAGCAGCATCTGATTAAGTAGTCTTCCCAACTCATCTGATCACAGGGAGCACATGATGGACAACGCATACACACACACACACACACACACACACACACACACACACACACACACACACACA
>CM050200.1:14068209-14098209 GCA_027475355.1 Coilia nasus | reverse complement strand
AGAGCATATATGATATGCATTTAGGCTCTGATTGCTGAGATACTGAGATGAGCTACTGAGGTGCTGAGGTTCCAGTACACATGTGTGTGTATGTGTGCTCTCCTGGGCCGCTAGATATGCTGCTGTCGTTTGGCTTGCTTAGTTTATGATGTGAAGGAGATTTTGCCTTATTGCTGTTTCCCTCTCTCTCTCTCTCTCTCTCTCTCTCTTTCTCTATCTCTCCCTATCCCTCCCTCTCTCTTCCTCCTCCATCCTATCCTGCTGGATAGAGTCTGACAATTTCATTGTAGCCATTTTGAGAAGCACTTATCATCATCTCTCACAAGCCCAGAGCCGCACACTCACACTGCGGCCATTAACCAGATTTATCTTGTGACCTCTGTTGCCACCAGTCTGCTGTTTCTTATCAAGACACACACACACACACACACACACACACACACACACACACACGCGCGCACACCCCGCATCTGTCACACTCTTTCTTTGTTCTTGGATCAAGTGTACACACAATGCATGTGCATTAGCGTTACCAAGGCAACCCAGGTGGCTACTTTACACCAGTCAGCAAGAGATGAGCAGCAGTGAGAAAAGCCGGGGCACCATCTTTTGGCAGAGCGTTGCCATGGAAACTGTATTTATAGTGGAGTGATCCATCCGAAGTTTGCATGCATACCAGAAATTCAAAAGGGTCTGAACTGACTACAGGTCTTGGCAAAAGAAGGGAGGAGGCACTGCTAGCACTTAACCGCAACGATTGTCACTGTGATGCTAGTCTTAGCACTTGTTGACGTAGCTATTGTAACTGTTAGTGTTATGATAGGAACATTATTATCACTTGGCATGGCTATGCCTTTGTGCTTTATTGCTAGCATAACTACAAGTAATTAGTAGTATAAGGTGGTGCCATTATACCTTTCAAAGACATTAAAGTATGTTAGTATATGACTATGTTTGAAAGTATAATGTTATCTTATCTCATCTTATTTTATAAGTCTTGTGACTGTAATGTTTATAAAACTATAAGTATTTAGGAGTATACGGTGGTGCGAGTCAATATACTCCGCAAACAGACGTGAAAGCATCTTTGACTATAATGTTTGAAAGTATTATGTTATCTTATCTCATTTAATTTTATTGCATCATCACTGTAATGTTTAAAAGTATTAGCCTAACCATTGTGATTGATAGTGCGTGTGAAGATGGCGCTAACCGCGGTGTTGGCTGGTGTGTCTCTCTGCAGGCTCCTGCTTCTGGGTGGCCGTGCTGGGGGGCCGCGTAGTGGGCATCGTGGCTGCGCAGGGCCGCGAGGACGACAACACCCTGGAGCTGCGGCGCATGTCGGTGGACTCGCACTACCGTGGCAAGGGCATCGCCAAGGCGCTTGGCCGGCGCGTGCTGGAGTTCGCCATGCTCAACAACTACTCGGCCGTGGTCCTGGGCACCACCGCCGTCAAGATGGCGGCGCACAAGCTGTACGAGTCGCTGGGCTTCCGGCACAGCGGCGAGAGCCAGGACCACACGCTGACCGGCACGCCGCGCTCCACGCTCCAGAGCCTCTTCTTCCAGATCCGCTACCACCGCTACCGGCTGCAGCTGCACGAGGAGTGAGGCGCTCCAACGAGGAAGAGTGTCGCAGAGAGAGAGGGATAGCTGAGAGGAGATGGGAGACAGAGAGGGTGAGACAGAGGGGGGGAGGACAGAGAAGGAGAGAGAGAGAGAGAGAGAGGAAGAGAGAGAAGGAATATAAGTCTACAGGCAACGATCTTCGGTTACCCCTCCACCAGAAACCCTCTTTGGCTTTTTTCCTCAATTTTTTTTTAAACTTTATATTTGAAAAGAAAAAAAAAATAACATTATGAGTGTTCAGGCAAGGAGTAGTACTACATCTGTACATTTAGACCACTTGATGTTATTTTTTTCCCTTTCTCTTTGTTTTTTGTATATTTTGGTTTTCTTCTGTGAAACAAAATGGGACCCTTTTTTCTTTGAATTGCACTTGTGTTTTTTTTTTTCCTCAAGTCCTCATTCTGTCATTCAACCCCGCTGTCATTCACCCAGGCTTCACTCCTCTTTCAGATCACCGGCATTCCTACCCAATTCCTCACTCTCTCCTTTCCCTCGGGAAGATTCCAGCAGCTCCGGACTTCCCGACAAAAAGCCCTGCACGCGGCCCCAACATCCCGCCCATAATCTATCTCTGGCGGCCATTTTGTTTTGGCTGTCAACTAGGGATCACACTGACCAGCGGTAGTAGATTTTCTGTTAAGGTCTGCTAAGGTTCGCTAGCATTACGCTCGCAATCTGGGAGCAGAGTATTGATTTGAAGTGAACTTGGTTCAACTCTGAAAGCGTAATGTGATGCTCGTCAATGTCAGTTTAATGTTTCTGATTTCAGGCATTATAACTTATTAATGCAGTATGGTTCTTCATGAGGGCGTAAGGCTCTCCATGAGGATGGGATGTTTATTTCCACTGTACAGAAATCAGTACCTCACAACATTTTGCAATGAGACAGAAATTTGTTGAAAGTAACAGGCTGAACAGTGTGCTTGAGCCTAACCACTTGGTTGTTATCAGTGTGATCCCTGACTTAGAGAGTGGGCAGATATCCACCACCACTCCTGTGGCATTCCATCACCATGGCGATCATTTTTGAGCAGTCGGGGGACAGTTAGTGGCCCCTAACACACAAATGGCGGCCATGACTGAAGCACAGCAAGACATTCATGTGTGTGTGTGTGTGTGTGTGTGTAAACCTCAGTGTGTGTGTGTGTGTGTGTGTGTAAGGGAGAAGGACAAGGGGACAAGTATGCTTCTGTAGGCCTACTCTTCCTTCTTGTCTAAAGACTCTTCCTGGCACTTCCTGTCACATCCTTTTAACAGCTTTTTTTTTTTTAAACCTGTCCACCTCTCTCTCTTTTGCTGCAGTTGTCCTTTATTGTTTAAATCCACCATCCCCCGTCCATTTTACAACCTGTATATTCTAATTTGTAATGTGTTTATTTTTAGGAAACCAGTAAAAACACCCAAAACCCCAACTCACAATATGAATGTTGAGAGCTTAGCAGAGCTCACTGTTAGTGGGTAGGCCTACATAGGGTAGGCCACACCCTGCCTGTTTCGCTCTCTGTTATATAGCAGTGGAAGGCATGTAGGAGTAATCTAAGCGTATCCTAGATTACCACTGATCTCAGCGTTTCTGTCCGTGGCCTCCATTTTAGATGCAGTCAAACGTGCTGTGGAGACACGCATCTTTAATCAACTGTGGGCGATCAGTTGATTGGGTGGAAAGGACAATCGATTTAATATGTTCCCCATGATCTATCTGTTTTCTCTTTTTAACAGAAGCTGTGATCTATCTTCCCATTTAAGCCAAGTTTCAAATCATTGTCCTTTTAAAGAGAGAAAACAGAAATATTTTCTCCCCCCATACACTCATACACACACATTTTCAGTAGAAAGTGTGTGATTCAAAAGAAGAGCTAAATACATCGCAGCCATCTGTATACTTAGAGGTTAGGTAAATTTTTATGACTCGTTTTGATAATTTTGTTCTATGGAAATTTTTCGAAATTTGTAACTGTTAATATTGGACAAAAATGATTTGCTGATTGATATTGCTACATTCAAAAGCAATATGTTTAAGACAAAGTTGCCGATTTCTAAGCTATTGGGGAAAAAGGCTTGGATAGAAACATATTAAACATACTTGTGTCTTCGAAGGCATCTGAGCACAAAATTCTTGAGTAATTTGGATATATGACAAATAATACTAAATATATATATACAATATACCGATATTTATATGCATATATGAATATACATGTATATGTATGCTGTGAAAATGCATATCGCCATATCTCTCTATAACCCAACACAACCAGCAACGGGAGAGATACTACACAAGCCTCATTTGTGACATACTTCTGTATAAAGTTACTAAACCTGAAATGTGATGATAATGAATAATAATAAAAATACAAAAAAAAATAAAATAAAATAAAAAAAAAAACTGCGTAGAAGTACAAAAAGTAGTAGTGCAAGAAACTACATGATCCTGCAGACCTTCCCTGACTTGACTTTTAACCCCCCACCCCCATCTCCCATTCCATGGATCTCACTGCAACCCTGAGCTAGACCCCCCCCACCATTCAGACCCATCCCACCCCACCCCACCCCTCCCCTCCTGCATGCTCCCCCATTCAGCCTTGCTGTGCTGCTTCTACCCCACCTGAGCTCGTTGCCCAACCCCATTGTGTCCCTTCTGTGATGTCATCGCCGCAGTGTAAGCACTGTGGCCCAATCATGTAACCACAAAGGGCCTGGGCAGGGCTTGTGTGTGTGTGTGTGGTGGGTGGGGGAGTTTGTGGGTGGAGCCTGATCTAATGGGGGGGGCGGGCGTGGCCTAGTGAGATGAGGTACAGGAAACACACGTCGCTGATCTGCCACGATGACATCACGGCCAGCAAGAGTAGAATGCGATAAAAAAAGCAATGCAAGTGTTTTTTGGCATGTGTCTGTGCCTGGTGTGTGTTCACTGCCTGCCCTGATGACGAAAAATTAACCAATGTCTAAAAAAGAGGAAAAACAACGTGACAAGCTTTTTTCTTATCTGAGCATATAAACAAATGTGTGTGTTTCTTTTCTTAAAAAAAAAAAAAGAATACTGTAAATTACTGCATGAGAACATGTCTTTGACAAGTGAATAAGAAAAACTACTGACCCTAGCTCACGAGAAAGTCTTAATAGTGGAATGTTTTCTCTTTTCCTCCATTATCATTTCAGCCCACAGTTGTTTTAGGCCCCTGACAGTGAATGTGTGTGAGGGGCCTCACTCCGAAAACATCCAGAGATTTTAGTTTTCTTTCCACTAATCTCACTGTAGCATGTCATTTCTTCATTTGGTAAATCTAGCATTCAGCATTAGATGAGATCAGAACAGATTAAGCTGATTTTTAGGATGGCATAATGCACACACACTTAATCGCCTACATCGTCCCTCAAACGGAATTCCACATGCAATGCCCTCACCACTAGCAGGAATTAGAACCGGAATTCTCACCAAATTGTAGAATAATGTGTGGTCCCAAACTGAGGCATAGGTTTTGCCACTGGTCTAAAAAAAAAGCATCTCCTTTGAAAACCTGCTCGGAGAGAAATCTTTACCATGACCTTGAAATGTCTGAAAATGTAGCTTGTATTCCTAAATGCCCCAAAAAGTCATGTCCAAACCTCCTTGTTCCTAAGACGGCAGACGCCTCAGATCTGTCCTCTTTATTAACATCACTAACTTAACTTAGCTGGAATGAAACTGAAGCTGGGACATGGGATTTCCTCACCACCACTCCATACAACTGTCACTCGTGTATATCAAAGAGCCTTTGTAGGGGGGCTTACTGTAGATGGTTCATCATTTGGTTGGCCCATGCGAATGTAGACATAACATTAACATTAAAATAACATTAGAAAGTTATGCCACTGGATGCCATATTTTGGTGTTACACATGCCTGCCTTGACTGCAAACTGTCAGCTAACACTGCAAACACAACAGCTATGCCAAACTGTACCAAAATCATACAACAAAGATGATGATGATGGAGAGTAAGAATTAGAATGTATATGGATGCAGGCTTTTGCTTCAAACCCTATTATCCCATCTTGTTAACCCTCCTCCAAGGTTTCAGAGCAGAAGGAAGCAAAGATGGTAAATGATAACCTTAATGTCAATCCTATGTTGACCACAGACAGCAAATATTCGTGTTTTAGCATCTTTTCCACAAGTCAGTTGGGAGCAAAATGTTGGAGAGACACATTGGTAAAGCCAGTCTGCAGGTGTTGAAGTGTTGGAAGGAGCATGTTTGATTGGTTAGGCCTGTTTGGTCTCTGTGAATGTAGGTGGGGCTGTTGTATGGTCTTGGCAAGACAAGACAGAGACGACTGATCATGTGATGTTTAAAATAATTCTGCTTTCTTTTCTGCCTGTGACTCTGTTCGTCTTGAGGCCCGAATGTTTTTCTTTTTTCCTCTACGGCCTTTCTCTTGTTTTCTGCTATCAATGAACTAGTGAATTAAAAGCGCAACAAAAGGAAACACTTGAAAGAGCAGCTAAGAACTACCCCCCCCCCCCCCTTCTTTTTTCTTAGCGGAGCACATACAAAGAATGGCTTTTGTGTGTGTGTCTCACTGCCGGAGTGCTTCTGTCTGAGTGAGAGGAGAGAAGAGAAGGAAGGAGAGACTAAAATGGACCTCAGTAACATGCTTAGAGAAGATGGCCGCCACTGGAATGTTCCATTGTGAGAACGTGCGGGGAGTGGGGGTGTGTATAAGAGGGGGGGAGGCCTCACTGCGGGTTCAGCAAGGCTGCCCTATGTTCCCCACCTCTGGGAGCAGCGGGGATGGTACGACTGCTGGATATGCCAAAAAATGTGAAACCTTTTCTCTCTGTATCTCTCCATGTCTTTTCTCTCTCTCTCTCTCTCTCCCTCCCTTCCTGCTTCCCTCCTTGGGTTTCTGACTTTCCAGACGGAAAGCACCCTTTCATCTACAGCTGCAGGTGCCAAGAATGCTGAAGCACTTGTACTACAAAGAAAGTGTCTTCGTAATTATTTTGCTTTACAGGTTATTTTTTAAAGTTTGTGACAGCTTTTTTTTTTGCTAATCTTGTACTATATGCATCTGTATGTAAAATGAATGCTCATATATATTGTATTACAAACGATTTGTGTATTTTTTTTTTTTAATCTTTTCTGAAGGATGTAATTTGCCAAATGTAAGGGATATTTTTCTGCATATTTTATTTTATTGTATCTTATTTTATTTCCACTGTTCTGTCTTACAAGTGTGTGCAATGCGTTCACCTGCTCTCGTGCCCTCTCTGCCCACGTGCCATCTTCTCAAGCAATAAAAGATCCACACTGACTGACCGACCGACCGACCCCTGAGGTTACAAAACGCAAAAAAAAAAGAGAGAAAGAAAACGAAAAGAAAAAAGAAACACATAAGTATGCTGCATTGGTATTTTATCCATAACCCTACACATGCCTGACAGTCGCTGTGATGCTAGTATTCTTGGCATGGCAACATCATTATGGGCAAGTGAAGGTCTGATAGGTTTTTGATTGTACAATGAATTATTTCTTCTTTTTTTTTTTTGTACTATCATTTATAATTATTGTTAATATTATTTTTTCTAATTCTCCCACTACATACCCAATGTCTCAGTTTTGTTATTCTGAGGGGTTAATTCTGCGGTTTGTTATTGGTTGTTGCACAGAGTGTCAGGCTCCTTGGCGAATAGAACCATCACTCTTCTCGTAACTACAGGAACGGGGCGGGGCTTCTGAAAGCTGTCACTGTTCTGAGCTCTGATTGGTCTGTTCATGTGGCTGTCTCTCTCTCTCTGTCTGCCAGGTCACATTGGCAGTGGAACATGCCATAAAACTAATCTCACAGTATTGATCACTTACAGATTAAATGCAAGACAATATTTTTCCCTCCTAGTCCTGGGGGCACTGTATGCTGCATCTGAATGGCTCACTAATACGTACAAAGCTTTTATGATTTTCTGGCAAGAATTAAAACATATATATTACTTTTTTATTCACATTTTAATAAATGTAAAGTTGTAAAGTGTATTTTACTGTAAATAGCATCTGGGGGAATATTTTATGGTCCTTTTGTAACAGAAACTATATTGAAGAAAAAGAAATTAGCCTTATTTTAAAATGTTTACAAAGAAAGGGGGAAAAACAAAACAAACCACATTTAGCAAACTACAGCTTACCGGCAGACTTTTCAGGCCAGGTGTGGCTAACTGAATTTTGGAATCTGATCGGCTCAATCTGGTTACAGCTTTCAGCTCCCCAGTCTGTTCCTCTCTACCCCAAGCTCCAGCATGGGCTAGCGTTAGCATAAATGCTTACATTTCTCCAACTTGAAATGGATGAAAGGCTATGTTAGCGGCTATGCTAATGGCTAGAAGGTCTACTAGATAGAAGATCCCTGCCCAGCTGCAGAGCCTATCAAAGGCTTCCCCCACCCACCCACATCATCATCTCTGGGTTCCGACCCTGTGGCCTTCCGTCGGTCACCAGGGAAACAGGAACCTTCAAAAAGCACACAAGGGAAAGGTACAATGCGACCACACGAGGGACTGAAATGCGTCACACACACAAACGTAGTGTGTGTGTGTGTGTGTTTGTGGGTAGGTGGGTGGGGAATTTGACAAGTGGATGTGTGTGTGTGTATGTGTGTGTGTGACTAAGATAAGGATCCCTCGTGTAGTTGCAGGGGGAGCTGGCTCTCTGGCGCTGTTGTTTGTATTTACAGATGTAAAACATTTTCTTTTTTAATTATTTGTACTTTTTTTTTGTTACTTTACAGATTTATTTCTGGATGTTTTTCTTTTTCATTTCTTTTGTCTTTTTTTTTTGGAGAACTGCTGTAATTTCAGACTAAAAACATTACTCTCCTCCTTTACTCTCTTTAGTTGAATGAACGCACAGGAAACATTGTAAAGATGTAAAGAAACGATTTCCTGCATTATGAAAGAACTGGATGTACATATTGTATCAAATAAACACATAAAGCTTGACTGGCCTTCTGAAGTTTTATATATTGCATATATAAAGAAAATATTACAGATACTTATAGCCCTACATGGTCAGACACACACACAGTAATTTACACAAGGAAAAGGAGATATGCACACACACACACACACTTTACCTCTTAGCATCCGAAAGCCTCATAGCCAGGACACATCCCCCTTCCTTGCCCATTACCATGGTGATGGAGGCCTTGATATCACTCTGTTGCCTTGACAACAATAGCCTTTTAATGACCTTTGGCTTTTGAGGGTATCAATTAGAAAGTCCTAACACACACACAGTCTCTCTCTTTCTCTCTCTCTCTCCCACACACACACACACATGTGCACTACTTCTCTTATGCCCTCTTGCTTCTTGTTTCAGTCGTAAGGGGGTGGGCATTTGGGAGTCAGACAGACAGACAGACAGACACAAACACACACACACACAATGCCTAGCAGAGGGCCCAACATGGATCATCTTTTCATTAAGGCAGTGTCATTTAAGACATATCATAAAAGTAAAATTAATGAGCGTGTAGAAACTAATGGTCTTTTCATCTCCTCTCTTAATCTTTCATACAGGCTACAGAATGGCCCAGAGGTCATGATAGAACTTTCATAAAAGCTTTCTTTAGAATTTCCTGTTTTGCGGTGCTGTGTCATGCTGTGCTGAACCAATATGTATTATTTCCACTAGAAGCGAAATGGTACGAAACTGCACTGTATCAAACAAGTCCTTTTGGACCCGTTAGGCCAAACTGCCTGAATGATGTTGGAGATTATGTCTCTTTTGTGGGTGTCTCAGTGATCATTCCGCACCTGCCATAGTGCGTTTGTAATTCTGTATGCCAAAGAGCCTGAAGCAGTTTTTGGGCATATGATCTGGTAAGTTGGAAGGACAAACTTAAACTAATGTAATTAGTAAACTGCCCAAAAGGAAAGTAAAAAGAACACATACACAAACATTTGTGCTGTGACAACTGGCATAAACATGATAAATTCCTTCTGTAAGCTTTCGCCAGTGTGATAAAAATACTACTCGCAACAGGCATCTCAGATGTAAGTACCGCAGTTTATTAGAAATGTTGCGAAGAACCCCCCACGTGTTTTGGGGATGTGAAGTGTAATGGAACAATAGTTCTTGGAAATGTTGGTTTAGGGCTGTTACCTGCCCCCCCAGTTTGGGATATTTACGATCAACCTCTTATCTCTGGTGCTTATTCTATGGCCTTTGCTTTACCTTTTCACCCCTCTCGTGGGTCATCATATAATGATTATACATCTGGGTACTCTAACTAAGAAACCATCACCACAACATGCTTAGAATCTACGTTTTCTACTACACCAGCAAGAACCCCCCGATCGGTTGCTAGCATTCCCAGGGTGAACAGAGGACGCAGAGGAAATTCCGAGAAAATTCAGAGGACTCATTAAATGCTATTTTTTTTATCTTTGAAACCACTTCATTTTTTCTGTCCAGCGCGAGGTAATGTTTAGGAATGGGAAGAATGCGTCTCTGAAACCACTTCATTTTCTGTCCAGTGAGAGGTAATGTTTAGGAATGGAAAGAAAGCTTGGGGAAAAAAAGCTAAATCTGAATCTGGAATCCCTACATCTGGAATTCAAAATTTAGAATAATAACTGTGGTTTAACCAATAATGTGGTTTAACCAATCACCAGGCATAGGTCAAAAGGAACAACAACAACAACAAAAGAAATAAATAAAACAATGTCTAAGCAATCATCTTTGTAAGAGTCACTTCTATGGCTTTGACTCACAAGTCAATTCCCTTCATCTCGGATTACTGTGAACTCTGGCTGCTCTTCCTCAAAATGTCAACACAGCACCGCTCATCCTTCACACACCAAAACAAGGGAGAGGGAAGGCTTACTCAAGCCCACAGCCGGGTAATGAAAAGTCAGTCCGTCCCATTTGTCATTGTGATCACACGGCACATCACAGTGCACACAATCAAAATGCGACTTGCAACCCATTTAACCCATCACAGACATGAGTGGGGAGCAGCCGTGACATCGGCGCCCGTGGAGCAGTGTTTGGGGACGGTACCATGCTTGTGGTGACACTAATGGCAGTTGGTGGATTTGAACCGGCGATCCTGTCGTCACAAGTCTGTGTCTTGTGGCAGCTGTGGCCTAGTGGTTAGGGAGTTGGTCTTGCAATCGGAAGGTTGCTGGTTCGAATCCCACCCTACCTCATGGTTGAGATGCCCTTGAGCAAGGCATCTAACCCCACACTGCTCCAGGGACTGTAACTGAAACCCTGTAAATATCTGTAAGTCGCTCTGGATAAGAGCGTCAGCTAAGTGTAATGTAATGTAATGTAAAAAAGTCTGTTTTCTTAACCGCCAGGCCACCACTAATGCGGCTTCAGAGAATAAAAAGGCCATACCGCATATTCGTTCTAACCATTCGCAAAACACACCGGTTCTAATTAGCAGAACTCTTTACACAAGGTAGATGAGCTAATTAGTGTAATCACCTTCAGTATGTGCACAAGTAGAACCAATACTTAGCAGGGCTTTTTACTGTCTAAAGCCAGGGTTGCCTACCCTCTGTTTCAGCCATGTAAATGTCACATAATTTCATAATTCCCTTAGTTGTTAAATAATTGGTTAATCAAGAGAAACGAACCTTCTCTCCAACACTTCTCCGACGTCTGTCCCCTCTAACCTGTTTTTGGAGTTTGTTTGTCCATAGACAGAACAGGTTTTGCCTTCAGGTTTATGCACAGAGTTTAGCCAAGCTATTGTCTCCATATAATACTATATAATGATAGTATAATCGCAGATCTTGGATTGAAGAGCAAATCTCAACTTTTCGGATGCTGAGATGCCTTTGTATTCAATGAAACAGATAGCAGGACTTGCATGTGTGGGGCAAGAAGGACAAACTGTGCGTGAACTCATAGAACGGGGCAGTGTAAGCGTTATTGAATATTTAGATGGCTTTGCATGACATGAACCCAAAAAGTATGTGTGTGATTAGATGATGCGGGCATGTGTGAACATGAGGAGAACAACCAAGTGTGTGCCAACAGGAAATATGTGTGTGTGTATGCATGTGTATGTGTGTGTGTATGTATGTGTGCGTGTTTGAGTGTGTGTATGAGTGTGTGCGTGTGTATGTATGTGCGTGTGTGTTTGAGTTTGTGTGCATGTGTGTGTGTGTGTGTGTGTGCTGGAGCGGGTATGTGAAAGGGCTATGGGGATCTGGTGCCCCTGCCAGGCCCAGAAAAACTGGGTCAGTGGACCTGGCAGTGTCATGAGCACATTGCAGTGTGTGTGTGTGTTTCAGAGTGTGTGTGTGTGTGTGTATGTGTGTGTGCATCTTTTTCATACAGGGCTGTAGAAGAGCACTGCATTTCAGTGTGTGTGTGTGTGTGTGTGTTTCAGTGTGTGTGTTTATCTTTTTCATACAGGACTGTAGAAGAGCACTGCGTGTATGTGTGTGTGTGTGTGTGTGTGTGTGTGTGTGTGTGTGTGTGTGTCAGAAAGTGTGCGTGCATGCCTTTCAGTGTGCGGCTGTGCACAAAGAGGCCCTCCACAGCAGCCACAGGGGAATGAAAGAATGGGGAGAGCAGAGGAATTTGTGGGGTGATTTTGTGCCAGGGAGGACAGTGGGTTGGGGAGAATGGGAGGTTTATGGGGAGTTGGTGTGTGTGTGTTGTGTGTATGTGTGTGTGTGTGCGCCCTTGACTGTGTGTGCCCCAGTAGCTGGCTTGAGACCCCAGTCATTAGCCCATCAGTGGGGTTTTTCAGCCACTCTCCTGAATAGTGACAGCACAATGACGATTCGCTCAATCAACACGTGGGGCAAATGTACTCATGTATAAATGTATTAACTGGTGCATAAATAACAGAGATGCATGTATTAACACTAAAATACACAAATAACATCTGTAAAGCTACTTGACAACACAAAGAACCACCAACCAGTGTTCACTCATCTCAGTCTGTTCCTTGGAAGCAGAACACAGAGAAGAACTAACAAGCAGATGAAAGCTAATGAACGAAACAGAGACAGAACAACTATTTGTTGTGGGAATAAAAATGTGCCAAAAAGAAGAGAGGCTGAGAGAGAGAAAGAGAGAAGGAGAGAGGGAGAGAGGATGGAGAGGGAAAGAGAGGGAAAGGAAGAGAGATGGGTGTGAGAGGGAGAGATAGAGAGAGGGAGAGAGGGAGAGAGGATGGAGAGGGAAAGAGAGGGAAAGAAAGAGAGATGGGTGTGAGAGGGAGAGATAGAGAGAGGGAGAGAAAGAGAGAGGGAGAGAGGGAAAGAGAGGGAAAGAAAGAGAGATGGGTGTGAGAGGGAGAGATAGAGAGAGGGAGAGAAAGAGAGAGGATGGAGAGGGAAAGAGAGGGAAAGAAAGAGAGATGGGTGTGTGAGGGAGAGATAGAGAGAGGAAGAAAAGAGGAGGATGAGAAAACACACACAACAAAAAAAAAAAAAAAAAAAAAAGAGGAACCGGTGTGATCCAGTCTGGAGTTCCTGCCGTTGCCCCCGGATACGGGCGAGTAGAGAGTGCTGGAGGAGCTGCAGCTGCTCGGTTGCCACGGCGACGGGATGCAGCACAGAAAGCCGGCAAGAGAGAGGGAGGGAGTGGGTGAGTGAGTGAGTGAAAGAGTAAGAAATTAAAGAGGAGAGGAGGAGAAGGGAAATGGCTGACGGAGGGGGCTTTGCTGAAAGAGTAAGATGGACAGCAGACAGAGATGAGGAGAGGGACAGATGGGGAAGGATGGACAGATGGAGAGATGTGGTGAGAGGAAAAAGGGAAAAGGGAATGAAAGGAGGGATAAAGAAGGTGTAAACGAAAGAAAGACAATGAACTGAGAGGAAAGAGGAGAAAAAAGCAAAGACACAGAAGTAAATAACAAGAGGCACTAAGAACAGAGCAGTCACGGGCAGGGGGAAGTTGCTGGAAGGGACAGCTCTGACATAGAACCCCAAGAAGATCCACTTGACACCACCACCTTAAGTTGCACCTGTGACACACACACACACACACACACATGCAAAGAAACACACACACAGACACACACACACACACACACAAGAAATCAAAAACCACACAACCAGACATGTGTACACACTTTATGTGAAAGATAGAACACATACATGACTCACACATGACTGTCTCTCTCTGACTCTCACTCACACACACACACACACACACACACACACACACGACTCACAGTCAGATGAACTCCAAGGCTGTCTATGTGCTGGAGGGATTCCATGGTACTCTTCACAAGCACTGTCATAAAGACATGCATTTCAATACACACACACACACACATAGATACACACACACACACACACACACACACACACACACACACACACACACACACACACAAATGTACAACTACATTCTGCATTAAATGACAATGCATTTGTTTATATTTGATGTGGGAAGACCCAGAAATAAAGCAAAGCTACATGGTTAATAACACCATAGTTACATAGTAATAACTACTTGAAAATCTGCATTTATCACACCTACGTCTATGCTTATTGCATACTCTCTTGTCAGCAGACTGACAAGACAAGCATAAATGTTGCACACACCATACAACCTGAGCTTGTTTTTTTTTTTAAGCAACACTAACTAGTTTTTTCAACCTTAAAATAATGTTTCCAAAATCGTTTTAGTAGTTCATCAACTTGTAACAGGGTGAAAGGCACTTCTGAATTCGCTTTGCCGCCCTCCATGGTCTATAACCGCACTAAGTAAGTTTGGAGGAGCGGACCTTCTCTCTAGTTCTCTATGAGAGACAATTCCGCTTCCAACCTGTAGGGCGACCGAAATCGAAAACTACTTAGTATTGCTTTAACAATCTGGTTATTTAGTCTTCTCTGCCATCTGCGAGTTTTAGTCTATTTCTTTACTTATACTTCCTGGGGGTCGGCTCCATTAGCCTGGTAAACTCGCCCCTCGTACTTCATTTCATTTTGTACAGAGGGTCTGGATCGGAATCTTTTGAGGTCATGTAGTCGGCCCCAGCAAGACCGATCCAATCAGCGAACAGAGGGTGTGTTCGTTAGCCATGATGTTGACCTTGTGTGCTACATTTGAATTGTAGTGGGAAGGTAGGCTAATTGCATACGTGACGACCAAGCGTTAGCGATTGGGTAAAGGCAGAGGCACTTGTTTTAAACTTCAGCAAAGTCCACACCTCCAGGAAGAAATCGTTTCTGACGGTGTCTGGTCCAGACCCTCTGTACAAAATGAAATGAAGTACGAGGGGCTGGTTTACCAGGCTAAGGCTCCATCACCAGTCACTAGGATTTCTGCACAATCCAACAAGTCAGATTAAAGACTTAAAATCAGATTTAAAAACAATCCATTATGACCAAGACCATTATGAATTCAAATTTCAGACCTATTCTGCCTGCAAAAGGAAATTTGTAATACAGCATTTATTTTTGGAGGTGTGGATCTACATGGACACACATACAATCTGTTGCAACAACATCTGCTGTTATTGGGCTCATACAGCGAGCAGCTCCAACGTTTTAGTGTCTGTGCCAACGTTTAGCCTGATGCGAGGAGAACTTTAACTGAGGAGAAGGCTTTATGATTGCCATGTTTGTGTGTGTGTGTGTGTGAGAGAGACAGAGAGAGACAGAGACAGAGAGAGAGAGAGTTTGTGTGTGTGTGTTTAAGTAAAGATGTGGTAGACAGGAGCTAGCAGGTGTAACTCACAGGCAAACTCCTGAAGTTGTTCTTCCTCCACCTCAAACAGAAGCTCGTCGTGGATCTGTGCCACCAGCCTAGTAAAGCACACACACACACACACACACACACATGCATACGTGCACATGCACACATACACACACACACACACACAGCTGGTTACCAGCCCCACTCATTATAAGTCCGATAACTTCCCACTCTCTGTTTTGAGCGCAGGATACTTGTCACGAACTCCACATTTGTTCTCATCAGCGTTACCTGTTGCTAAGCAACAGGATGTGGAGTAAAGACAGGGGGTTCAGAGGCCCGAGTCTCTGTAGGCTGTGTGTGAATGTGTGTAAGTTTTCGTGTGTCTATGTTTGAGCACTGCACCTGCCAGTCTCTGATTGTGAGTGTGTGTGTGTGTGTCTGTCTTTGAGCACTAAAGCTACTAGTGTCTGGTTGTGTGTGTGCATGGTTTTGTGTGTGTATGTGTGTGTATTGGTGTGCCTACGTGTGTGTGTGTGTACAGAGGTGTGCATAAGTGTGTGTGTGTACATTGGTGTGCATATGTGTGTGTATAGTGGTGTGCATAAGTGTGTGTTTATATTTGTGTGCATACGTGTGTGTGTGTTGGGGTGTGCTGGTTTACTGGTGTTAGCGGGCACGGGGGTGGGCGGAGTCAGACGCGAGAAGAAGCTGTCTGCTCTAACACAGATTAATGTCTGCTCCACTACCTTCACTTCTGCTGCACCACCCGCATCACATCACTCACTCAGACAGAGAGAGAGAGAGAGAGAGAGGGAAAGAGAGGGAGAGGGAGATGGAGAGTAGAGAGGAGAAAGTAAGAAAACAGGAAAGCTACTGAAAGGAAAATAGAGAGGGAAGGAGAGGAGAGAGGTAGAAAAAAAGGAGAGCTACAGTGAGATACAGGGAAAGAGAGAGAGAGAGAGGAAGGGTAGGTAAGAGGGAGGAAGAGTGGAAGAGAGAGGGTAAAGAAGAGGATGACAGAAAAAGAGGAGTGTCAGGAAAGGTAGAAAAAAGACCTCTGCAAGGAAATGAGAAGGTAACATGGAGGGAAGATGAACAGGAAGGGTGGTGAAAAAGGGATAGGGAGATGGATATTAGAAAAAAACTGTGAGAGAGGGTGTAAGCTAGCCTGGTAAACCCGCCCCTCGTACTTCATTTCATTTTGTACAGAGGGTCTGGACCAGACACTGTCAGAAACAATTTCTTCCTGGAGGTGTTGACTCTGCCGAAGTTTAAAACAAGTGCCTCTGCCTTTACCCAATCGCTAACACCTGGTCGTCACGTATGCAATTAGCCTACCTACGCACTACAATTCAAATGTAGCACGCACGGTCAATGTCACGGCTAACGAACACACCTGCTGATTGGATCGGTCTTGCTGGGGCCGACTACATGACCCTCAAGAGATTCCTGTCCAGACCCTCTGTACAAAATGAAATGAAGTACGAGGGGCGGGTTTACCAGGCTAGGTGGAAGCTAGGGCGAGGAAGAAGAAACTGAGAGATAAAGAGATGTAGCTCCTGGTTCTCCATCATCAAGGTCAGAACTGAAGAAGGCTTTTGGATGAAAGGTGAAACGTCTTCAAGGTCCAAAACAGAAATCTAGTTGCATACAATTAAGCTCTTTTGACTAGCATGACCTGGATGAATGAGAATCTTCACAGACGGACTGAGAGATAAAGAGGTGTAAAGGATAGAAGAGTGGACACAGAGAGGAGGCCGAGGAGAGGAGGGGAGAAAGACTGAGATGAAAGGAGAGAAAAGAGAGAAAGAGTGAGACAAAGCCGAGACAATAGAGAAAATAAAACTTTTATTATTTAAACAAAGGGCAATTTTGGGTGCAGCAGGTAATCCAAGAAAGGCACATACACATAGGCTGCACCAACAAGTACATTTGCACATCAGTGCTCAGACACATGACCGAAATAAAGACACGCCCCTCCCCCCTGGACCAATAAGAGGCTATCTGGGATACATATACTGTCATTATACACCAATATCACTACCAAATGTCAATACATAAAGTAGAAAAATACAAACAAAAAATACAACAAATGTAAATAAATACAGTAAAAACAGTGATAGATTAAAAAAAAACAACAACAAAAAAAAAAAACAGACTCTATTGACTAACTCATTCGCACACAGATATGTGTATACACAGACACACACACACACACACACACAGACACACACACACACACACACACACACACACACACACACACACACGCACAGCTGCTTCTAAATCACAGCCCTGTTTTGAGCCCCATTGTTGTGTGAGTTAAATGACTGCTTTGGCAATATCTGACTTTGTATGTACTTCATCATGCCAATAAAGCATTTTTGAATGATTGGAGTTGAATTGAATTCAGAGCAGGAACTTGAAGGAGAGAGAGAAAGAAAGAGAGAGAGAGACAGAGAGAGAGAGAGAAACAGACAGACAGAGAGATACACACACAGACACAGAGAGAAGACGGATACAGAAGGAGAAAAAGACAGAGTAGTAGGAGATAGAGAGGAAAGAGAAATAAGCGAGAGAGAGAGAGAGAGAGAGAGAGAGAGAGAGAGAGAACAAGTGGAAGGATAAGGAGGGCTCCCACAGTGCTTGTTAGAGACAGCAAGTCTGTAGACAGCAAGTCTGGCCAACATACTGTAGCCTCCACTTTGTCCACGCCATAAACGCATTAAGAACACATTTGGGCGAAAAGCTTCTGAAATGAGCAGAGAGGGAGAACAAGGGTGAGGGGGGGGAGTGTGTCCAAGAGGTGGGTGAAGAGTTCACTTTCATCTACTTCTACTTCGGCCTCTTATTTCTTCTTCTGTACATGAACGTATAGAGAAGTACAAGGGAAAAGATGAGTGTTGAAATTAATCATACAATCGATGGGCAGCTGTGGCCTAGTGGTTAGGGAGTTGGTCTTGCAATTTGAAGGTTGCCGGGTCGAATCCCGCCCTACCCATGGTTGAGATGCCCTTGAGCAAGGCATCTAACCCCACACTGCTCCAGGGACTGTAACTGAAACCCTGTAAATATCTGTAAGTCGCTCTGGATAAGAGCGTCAGCTAAGTGTAATGTAATAATGTAATAATCGATGCATCGCAATGCAGACATGAACGATTAATAATCGTTTCAATAGCAAATAATAATTCGACTATAACATATTTTCTTTTACATTTTACTGTGCTGTTACTTTTTATTTCTTTAATTTTTTTTTATTTGCCATGAATATTGGTGGCTATTGAGTTTTATTAAATAAAAGAGGAAGGTAATATCTGACTGCTTGTGTTTGTTGATGAAATCAAAGCCATGTGAAGTAATTGATGTGAAGAATCGTGATGCATCGAGATGCATCGAGATATCGAATCGAATCGAATTGCTAGCTTAATAATTGTAATCGAATCGTGAGATGAGTGAAGGTTCATACCTCTAGTGGACAGAGGGTTAAACAGACCATGGGGGCAGCTGTGGCCTAATTAGTTAGAGAGACTAAAGAGGTTAAAGAGTTGGTCTTGGAATCGGAGGGTCGCAGGTTCGAATCCTGTTCCAGTAGGAAGAATGGCGTTGGGGGAGTAAACAACCAGTGCTCTTCTGCACCCTCATCCTTGAGCAATCCTTGAAATGTCCTTGAGCAAGACATCTAACCCCACATTGCTCCAGGGACTGTAACTGAAACCCTGTACCTAAATAACTGTAAGTTGCGCTGGATAAGAGTGTCAGCTAAGTGTAATGTAATGTAAAAATGAGTAGACCATTAATTAAAAAATGGGGCAGCTACAGTGCCTGTATCATAAACGAGGCATGTGCTCATGGGGTCCCATGATGGAGTCTGACCGGAGGTCATCTCCCAACCCCTCCCACTTACTTCCTGTCTCTCTCTTCACCATCCTAACAACAACAAGGAGGAGGGGGGGGGGGTGGAGGAGTGAAAGAGGGATGGAGGAGAAGGCAGAGAGGATGGTGGAGGAGGGGAGAAGGGGGAGAGGAGGGATGGAGAGATAGTGGAGGAGGGGTGGAAGAGTGATAAAGGAGTGGAGGAGGGATGGAGGGGTGATAAAGGAGTGGAGGAGGGATAGAGGAGTGATAAAGGAGTGGAGGAGTGATGCAGTAGGGGTGGAAGAGTGATAGAGGAGTGATAAAGGAGTGATAAAGGAGTGATGAAGGAGTGATAAAGGAGTGATAGAGGAAGGGTGGAGGAGTGTGGTGCGGGGGTGGCGGTACCTGGCGGTGAGTGTTGCAGAGGAGGTGATCTGGGAGAAGATGCGGATCATGGCCATCTTACACAGGTCAGCAGCAGAGCCTACACACACACACAGGCAACACACACATGCGGATCATGGCCATCTTACACAGGTCAGCAGCAGAGCCTACACACACACACACACACACAGGCAACACACACATGCGGATCATGGCCATCTTACACAGGTCAGCAGCAGAGCCTACACACCACCGCAGAGGTAAGACACACACACACATGGACACATGCATATAAACACACATGTGCACACACACAGGCTTACATGCTCACACGAACACACTCATTAACCTGTAATTGCTGTCATGTGGGTCTGTTGGATTCATTTGTAAAGAAGATTAACACGCGCACACACACACAGACCTTGCACCACAAAGTTGACAGCTTGTCTTTCTGCCTGGTTGCGTACGCCCCAGTCTGCTGAGTTGATATGGTGGAGGACACGCCGACGACCCATTATGGACACCACGTAACCTAGGAAACCACACACACACACATACACAAACATGCACATGGACAATAACACGGACACACACACACACACACAAAAATGTGAATGCGCGGGCACGGACACACACACACACACACACCCCCATAAGGGGGAGATAAATCTGAATAACCCCCAAATGGATTGCAATCACTGCACTACATTGTAAAAAGAAATAAGTTTTACACACTGCTAACAATCAACTGAGCTAAATTTCGAAATGGGTCCATACCCCCTCCCCACCAACACACACACACACACAGACACACACACACACACACTAGGAATGGTCAGCGCCAGTGCATTCCAATGGACAATGGTGAGGGCTTTGTGTACAAATCCCCCCGCAAAAGCCTGAGGCCATCGCATCACTCAATGGCATTTCCCAGAAGCGCTCACACACCCCTAACACACCCCCTAAAACACACACACACTCACACGCACACACATACACACACGTACTCGCACGCATGCACACGCACTCACAAATGACATGTGCCTGAGGAATGTGCAATGCTCAGGTAGTCAGGAACATTCATGAAGATGGACTAGAACCGTGTGTTCCTGCTTTGACCTCAAATCAGCATAAAAGATGTTAGACAAAGGAGTATGTGCTTGTGTGTGTGTGTGTGTGAGTGAGTGAGTAAAAGAAGAATAGTCAAAAACACACACAAGCTCACACACTCAAACACTTAAAAAAAAAAACGAACTCAGAAACCTGAGCGATTTGACTATTTGACTATTAATGCCTGCAAGAATTCCCCATGCAGTATTAAGTTTAAAGTTGTTGAGATGCAGCACTATGAAAAAATTATACCAGAATACATAACAAATTGCGTGAGTGCTGGCTTCATGGGAGGGTACGTACTAACTTTGACTTTAATGCTATTGGCTTGACCCACTGGCATGTTGGACGCTTGTGGATGTTGGATGTTTGTGGTGCTGTGCTATGGTAATGAAGCGTAGGCAAAGCAATGAACTCCCAGAAGAGCACAGTCTTCAGCCATGTGCTCTGGCAACAACTTACGTACCACAGCAGCAAAATCGGCCCACTCAGTTTAGGCAAAACACAACACACTTGTGCACTTAGGAAAAGTACTTTTGAGAGAAGAGATTCAAGCCTTCCTTGGACAACAAACCATATGCTCACGTACTACTCTTTGAGAGAATACTTTGCATTTTTGGCCTTATCCTGTGCTTTACTCCTAGCTTATCCCTGATACTATTGTCACGAGTCTAGGTGGTCAAAGTAAAAGTCAAAGTGTACTTTACTCAAACACGCACACACACACACACGCGCGCACGTACACAAACACAGTGCTACTCTCATGGACAATAAAGAATACATCAACAATAAATAGACATAAAACATACACAGACATATACACTTCCAACAAGAAGGAAGTCTGAGGTAGCTCTTGTTGATATCTGGTGAAGATGAAAAGTGAAATGTGCCATATGTAAGGTGTAATAAGTGAAATTCATCCTATGGTTGGGTTTGTTTTCTAATTCGCAGGGTTCAGTTGGTCTGAGAAAACGTTTGGACTCAGAACACATGCCCACCACAATTGTTTTTTTTTTTTCATATGAACTTGTCTGTTAAAAAATAAAAAATAAAATTTTCTAATGATTTTAAAGGATGAAAGTATACGAGCAAGTGCTCCTTTATTCCAAGCACTTGCCTCTAGAACAAAGGTATACCTAGAAAGCAACCACCAACATTTCTATAACGTTCTGTAAAGTTCTGGTATGCTTTATTTTTTTTTAATTATCGCTTCATCTTCAGGCGGTGAATGTGTTCGTGTTTGTGTATTCCCTACGAGAGTTCCTCTTAGGGACAGTGCTTTAGAAGAACAGGAGAGGTCACTCCCACTCACTGTGTGTGTAGGAACACAGTGTGTGTGTGTGTGCGCACGTGCATGAATGTTGGCCGGTGTGTGTGTGTGTGTGTGTGTGTGTCTGCATGAATGTGGGCCAGTGTGTGTGTGAGTGAATTTGCAAGCATGTATACGTTTCACCCTGGCTGTGTGTTTGTGTGTGTTTTGTGTGTGTGTGTGTGTGTGTAGGTGCGGTGCAAGCATGCTTGTTTTCTCATGGTACATCAAGAGGAACTAGGGTAATAAGAGAATGAGAGCACTCTCTATAGGGCTGGCACATGCCTATTCCCTTTAGAGTTACGGGAAATCCTCAGTAAAACCCTTAGAGCTGCAGAGAGGACACGTGTTTTTTCTCTAGCTGTATGTGCTTATGTAGACTCGTATGAAAAGATGAATAACAGCTGGGTCTTCCAATGTCTTTTCAATATCCATGACCCATCTCTATCTCTCTTTCTCTCTCTACTCATTTCCTGTCATCTTTACTGTCCTATCCAATAAAGTATAAGAAGCCCAAAAGTAAAACTTCACAGAGAATGATATTAAAAAAAAATCATGGAGAAGGTAAACCTTCCAACACTCATTCACAAAGACAGCAATGCACCCATGCCTATAAGTTTTGCTCTCCATTTCACACCAGAAAAAAGTATAAACAACTGCAGCTTTTTAAAAAATGGCCTCTCAATCATTTTAGCCCAAACTTCAAGTACTTTGTTGTTTACAGTAGGGCTTCCCTCTATGGGGTCCTTAAAACTATCAAGGTATTCACAAACCTCACAGTGTAGATGCTGGCGCCTAAGTTTTTAATGTCGTTAGGCAACACTTTCTTAATTGGGGATGGAAGAGGACGATATGCAGTAAGCAAGCCTCCGAAATCTGTCTTGCTGCTAGCTGGCTATACCTTTGGACACACGGGAAGGGAAGAGTTGCTTTCCACAGAGTGATAAACTGCTAATTGCACGCACACTACCAACACCATCAATAAGAGCTGGCAGCTCACGAGGCGCTTTTAGGGGGCTTACAGGAGGCCCCGTGGGCCGTAAGTTAGGCAAAGAACACTATTGAGAAAACATGAATAGCAATTAGGGGAGAAATATGGAGGGTGCTGACGGGAGCGTGGAGTGGTACCCACCACCGCCCGAGCTCTGTAGCTCAGGGCGTCCTGGGGGAGAGGTCTGCTTGGCGCAGAGTTTAAATCTCCACCTGACAGGTGAGCGCTGTAAATCCTGTGGCCTTGCAGTGCCATGGCGACAGGGCTAAAAGTGGACCAAAAAAAAAAAAAAAAAATCAATAAAGGTTTTTGGCCATGCTTGTACTGGCAAAAGGCTTAAAACTTTAAACTTACAAGTCAATCCCTTATTCTCTATTCTATTCTATTCTCTAACTACGATTCTCTCACATATTTAAACTTTTCCTTTCATTTTCTTAATGGGGTTATTTTCCTTATTCACTCTCTCTCTCACTCCTTCACAATACTTTGTCTATCTTCCACATCATGCTTGCCTGCTGCCAAATGTCTCCTCCTCTCGTTCTCCTTCTTCTGCCTATATTTCCTCCTTTCTTTCTGTCTTTCATCCCTCTTTTTCCTTCTACCCATCTTTCCTCCTCTTTCTCTTTCCCTCTCTCCTCCATTCTCTCTTTTCTGCCTATCTTTCCTCCTCTCCTTCTCCTGCCTGTTTTCCTCCTCTCTTTATCTTTATCTCTTTTTTGTCTCTCCTCTCCCCCTTTTTTCTTTCTGAATCTTTCTTCCTCTCTCTCTCTCTCTCCTTTTCGTTCTTCTTCTCCTCCTCTCTCTGTTACACTCGCTGGCTACTTTTTCCCTGTCCGCCCACCTCTGGTCGCCTCTCGACAATCTGACTAATTAAATCCTCTGCGGCCCTTGGTGGGGACGGGTGGCGGCGGATGACGGGGGACCTGACCATTCGCTCAGAATCGATTTACGATAATGCACTCAAGGGCAAGGCCACGCGGGTAGGAGGGGAACCATGGTGCACGTTCGCACTGGCTTACCTCTGTGTTGATGTCATTTCCAAATGATTAATATTATTATTAATATTAACAACAACAACAACAGTAATACTAATAATATAATGCATGGGTTTTTATAGTTTGGCTAAGTACTTTAAGATGCTTTACATTTAAATGTCAATGTTTGACTTTTGTACTCGGTTTCCCTGTGTGCTAACGTCATTTCTGAATGACTATTTCTTATTTTCCTAGCTTTAGGTTTTTTATCTGTGCTTACGTAGGTTCAGTTTTGTCAGCTGATTAGCAATAACTACTTATTTGTGACAGGATTTCCTGACAAATTTATATAATCAAATCCATTAGCAAAAGCCCAGTTAATTTTGTGCAGTCTCTTTAGATCAAGGGCACTGTGCTGTTGCCACAAGGTTTCAATAAAACAAATGAAATAACAATAAAATAAATCTAGCGGTGGACTGTACATTAATCTACCCGCATGGAGCATATATTGGAGCAAACTTGTTACTTCACAGTTCACTCAAAGGTACATAAAGAAATGTTTAAAGATTTAAAAAGAAATGTTTTTTAATACTTTTAATGAAGTTGTCAATGTTTATTTTGCTGGAACATGTTAAGCGCATTTAAATACATAAGATAAGAGCATTCAGAGCGACCTAACAGTTACTCACTCTGAAACACGATGTCATCAGTCAACTAGGCCACTCTGTCCTGGCTGGTCATGAGATTAACAGCGAAAGTGAGGATTTAATAGGTTGGACCGGGCATGCTTTACCATGTAGAGCAGTGTGTTTGTGTAGATTCTCATTCATCCAGGTCATGGTAGTCAAAAGGAGCTAAGCTGTAAGCAACTGGACTTCTTAGCAGTGTGCTTTTAAAAGAGTGAGGTTGGTGATGTATGCAAGTCTGATGCTTGTAAATACATAAGCAGTTAAGACTACATAGTGAGTAATAATAGGTCACAGCTAACAATGAACACATACGACAATATGGCTGTACAGCACTTTGGCTGTAAACGTGCTATATGATTTAAAGGTTACACTTTATTTTACGGCCCTGTTACAGTGGATCTACATCATGAAGTACAGTGTAACAAAGTATGTAATAACATGTAACATTATGTACTTACACTGTACCACAGGGTTAGGGTTAGGATTAAGGTTAGTGTCAGGTATATACAGTGTAAGTACAGTGGTCCCTCGTCATTCGCGGGAGTTACGTTCTAAAAATAACACGCGATAGGCAAATCCGCGAAGTAGTCAGCTTTATTTTTTACAATTATTATAGATGTTTTAAGGCTGTAAAACCCCTCACTACACACTTTATAAACTTTTCTCAGACAGGCATTGACATTTTCTTACATTTCTCTCTTCTACTCTCAAAGTTCAAACTTGCAAACATACAGCACTTCAGAGTCACACAGCTAGCGATGGAAGATTTATGTAAATTTTACAAGCTGAGCGCAATCTGTACTGTACAGGAGATTGATTGACAATGTTCTACAGTCCCTTAGCCAATCATGGCGCAGAACACAATGCGTTGTAAAAAAAGCATGCACTAAACAGCGAGGCCGCGAAAGGTGAACCGCGTTACAGCGAGGGACCACTGTACATGATATTACATGTTGTTACATGTAGATACACTAAAAAAGGAACTGTAAAATAAAGTGTTACAGAATTAAATTTACTTATTTAGAATGTGACCTGGGTTACTGACAAAGGTGAAGCAATGTTTGGACCAAGGTAGAATGAGGAAAAAAAACCATGAGTGAAACCAAAACTGATCAGTTTTAATATGCCCTACAAAACAAACAAATGAACAGACAAAACAGACTGGTCTGCTAGTGCCAGCCTAAAGGCAGACTAGGAGACTAGGTTAATTTGATTTAACATTGTTAAACATTGCAGACTAGGTTAATTTGATTTAATATTGTTAGAAATGAGATCTGAGTTCATTAAGCTAGTTAAAGTAAGTTAAACCAATTATGAGACTGAGGAGACCGTTGGGGCGGTTTGCTTAGGAATAACACACCGCTTGCAAAGCAAAAACTAATTGTTTTAACCGTGTCCAGTGAGAGCATGCATTACAGGAAACTGGCTTTACATAGAGATGTAATTCTGGCTCACTCAAAAACAGTCGTAGGTGAAAGGGATACTCTGGTGTAAAATGAACTTTGGGTACGTTAAAACACAAGTTGATGAGTTAGTATGTTTGTTAAGGAGCAAAACTGTGTTAGCCTGTTGCTTTTGACCATTTTGGTCAAAAAGGCTAACAATGCTAGTACTAAGGGCACGGAGGACGCTTGAAGATACCGCTATTTTTAAACAATTTAAGCTGGAAGTAGCTCCACACAAAACAAGGCATTGAGAAAACAAGGCATTGACAATTATGTACATTTACAAAGCGTTTATTAAAAAAAAAGAAGAAAGTTAGTACCTTGCTGTAGTTTCTAGTTGCTGCCATGATGAAAGACTACCAATGTATTCCGTCTGCTTGTGCTTTCAACACAGGTGATTTCACTAATTAGCTCATCTATCTAGTGTTTGCTGGAACAAAGTTGCTGAACATATTTAATATGTGGCGAGACTTTTACTTTCTGAACCTAGGATGTTCGCCTCTGCTTATCTATATAATCAGGCTCTCTGGGATCGTGCGGTGTATTGGGATACAGAGTGGCCAAGTTTCCCGGTGTTTTGCGGTGTATGGAACACGGGATAGCTGAGCATTCGACACCATTAGATTCAAGAGGTGGATACATTTAATGGTAAGTCAATGGGTAGAATCGTCTTTAGAACTAGCATTGGCAGTGTCGTTTGTGTAATGGCGTATGCGTTAATGACTGCAAAGTGATAGTATCTGTGGTAAAATGGTGGTAAAGTGCAAATATTCGATAACAAGTCCTAATTAGTAAGTAAGCAGGTCATTTTGGAAGTAAATTGTGGTTGTGGTTAATTTTGTAAGTAAAACTTTGGAAGTCGGGCGGGGGCGGTGTAGGAGATGAGATGGGGGAGGAGGAGGAGGAGGAGGAGGAGATGAGGCCCAGACAGGCCCTTGGGGTGAGCGAAGGCCAGACAGGCTCCCTTCCCCCCTTCTCCTTCCCCTCCTCTTTCCCTAATTAAAAAAAAAAAAAAAAATTATGCGTTGGTGCAAACAGTTGGTAATGAGCAGTAAGTAGTAAATTTTGGAAGTAAACGGTGGTTGTAAGTGAATTGTGGAAGTACATTTTGGAAGTTTGGGTAGCAGGTAGCTAAACTGTGGACACACGCTAAAGGATTGATCACCTTTAGTGGGGCCGCCTCAGGGGAGGGTGTACAGTGAGTAAAGGCCCAAAACACCCGTTGATCCTGAGGTACACTGCTGAGGATGTGTCCCACATAGTGTATGGATAATTGTAATGGCTGTAGTTAGGAAAGCCTGAAGTGTGGTACAATGGGTGCTCTCCCCACATGTGCAAGTGTCTTGTATTTTTATTTATTTATTTATTTTTTTTATTTTTTTATTGTAATTGTTAAGGAAATGTTGGAGGAAACTGCAAAGGCTTGCCAGTGGTCCTGGATGAGATGCATGTTGTTGGCATGGTGAAAGCCATGGGGGAAAGCGATAGGTAGGTGCTGCTGAGTGGATCATGTAAACGGCCCCAGCAGCCCCAGTCACTGTAACGGTAGCCGGCTGGTTCAGGTTAACCCTTGTTGAGCATCTGTCTGTACGGCTCCAGTTGGCCATCCCCGTCCTGTACAGCTCACATGAGTTTGCGTGAATAGCTGTAGTCAGCGGCCAGTTGTGCGTGTTACTCCTGGGAGTAGGGACTAACAGCCTGAACTATTTACTTGGTTATAGACAGTGTAGGGGTAGGTGTAATAGCTATAGTTTCTCCCTAAGGTGCTCTTCCTACATGCACAAGTACTTTGTGTTCTTTGTAAACTATGTATATATTATTTCTACACTTATTCTGTGACAAAAAAGGTAAGCTGTACAAAAATAAAGTTTCTTATAGTTTGCCATATCTCTACTTCAGACTATGTCATGACAACTTAGGGAGCTAGTGTATTCTGTAGTGTAGGTTTTCTTACTGGTCTGAATACAGGTGTTACAAACACAGTTTCCGAGGAGAAGACACAAAGACAGAAGAAGAGAGAAAGAAAGACAGAGCGAGAGAGAGAGGAGGAAAAAAAGATTAAATGAGACAGAAAGAGAGGGATAGAAAGACAAAGAAAATGGAACATAAAGAGAGAGAAAGACAGAGAAAGAGATGAAGAGAGAGATAGAGAGAGAGAGAGGAGGAAAAAGATAAAATGAGACAGAAAGACAAAGAAAATGCAACAGAAAGATAGATAAAGAGAGAGAGAGAAAGACAGAGAGATGGAGAGAGAGATGGAGAGAGAGAAAGCGATAAAGATGAAGAGATAGTGCTTTGGCACAGTGGGGCTTAAGTGTGAGGCTGCAGCGCTGTGCAGGTTTGCTGTGCTGGCTGTTTGGCAGGGCCGCATTGAGTGTTGCTCTGGGACGCCTGCGCTCCTGAGCCATCAAACGCCTGCAGTTTGTCACTTTACTGCCAACGCAAGCACATCTCACCCCTCTCTCTCTTCTGCCTCCCATCTCTCCCCTCTCTTCTAGCTCCCCCCAACACTCTTTACTCTAACCTTTCTGTCCAAAACACACCCTCTACTGCACAAACACACACTCACACACACGCACGCGTACACACACACACTCACACACACACTCACTCACACACACACACACACACACACACACACACACACACACACACACACACACACACACACACACACACACACACACACACACACACACACTTGCTTTTGCTGTTTTGAAACAGCAGCTGCTTCCTCAATGGCAAGCAGACACTGAATGCCAAGTCTAATACTTCATACCTGCAGTATGGAACAAATGATCACATTAACACAAATAAAAACACAGGCCTCTCTCTCCCTCTCTTTTTCTCTCTCACACATACACACACATGCACATACTCAGATGCAGTGTGACACTCTCTCATACACACACACACTATCTCTCTCTCTCCCAAACACACACACACACAGTCATAGATGCAATGTCACAATCTCTTATACACACAGACACACTAACTAACTTTCTCTCTCTCTCTCTTTCTCTCTCTCTCTCTCTCACACACACACACACACACACACACACACACACACACACACACACACACACACACACCTTGGCTCTGGCAGTGCTGTATGGTGCTCTGGATGAAGGTCTGCACCTCCCTGTAGGTCTGCAGGAAGCTGTCCTGGAAACGGCTGGCCTGCTCTGCACTCACGCCCAAAATACCAGACAGACGCTCCCGCCCTAAAAGAGTAGAGGGAAGAGAGAGAGAGAGAGAGAGAGAGAGAGAGAGAGAGAGAGAGAGAGAGAGAAGAGAGCAAGAGAGGGAGAAAGGGAGACAGAGAGAAAGAGAGCAAGAGAGGGAGAAAGGGAGAAAGGGAGACAGAGAGAAAGAGAGAGAGGTAGAGAGAGAGAGAGAGAGAGAAAGAGAGCAAGAGGGAGGGCAAGAGAGACAGAAAGGGAAACAGAGAAGGAGAGAGAGAGAGAGAGAGAGAGAAGAAGAGGGAGAGCAAGAGAGGGAGAAAGGAGACAGGGATAGAGTGAAAGAGAGAGAGAGCGAGAACGAGAGAGAGAGAACAAGAGGAAGAGCAACAGAGGGAGAAAGGGAGTCAGAGAGAAAAAAGGAAAGAAAGAAAGAAAGAAAGAAAGAAAGAAAGAAAGAAAGAAAGAAAAACACAAAAACAGGATATGGGGAGAGGAGGAGAGGAAGAATGATTATTTTGCACCACAGACTAATGAGGACTCTGTCAGGTAATGTTTCATCAAGCAAACACATGCATGTGCACCAGGTGATAGAGATGTGAGTGAGTCTTTCTGGGGAGGCTTCCTAATTCAGAGAAAGTTTAAAGGTGTACTTCCATCGTGTTTTCATTAATTTTGCGGTGTTCTCTAGTATTAATAATTGCCCTGTGCGCTAGTGTTAATAAAAAAAAAATGTTCTAGTGCTTCTGTTTCAGGCTGTTTTAGTTTGGTAGAGGGGG
>CM050200.1:14053209-14063209 GCA_027475355.1 Coilia nasus | reverse complement strand
TGTCCACACTAAGCGAGCAAAAACGCAGAAGATCCCCATTGTGCTTGCAAGAGCTGTACCTTTGCCTTTGTGTGTGTGTGTGTGTGTGGATGTGTGTGTGTGTGAGTGAAAAAGGGAGCCAGAGTGTATCAGTATCTTATTATTGTGCAGTGTTGGGTACTGGGTCAAGTCTGGTTAAATGGGTCTGCAGATGGGATGAGAAATAGATGGGACCCAGTAACTGTAGTGGCCTAAAGCACACACATCCGTCTGAATATGGTCTGGGTGCTGCACAACGGCAGCCTGGTAAACCCGCCCCTGTACTTCATTTCATTTTGTACAGAGGGTCTGGACCAGAATCTTTTGAGGATCATGTAGTCGGCCCCAGCAAAACCCATCCAATCAGCGAACAGAGGGTGTGTTCGTGAGCGGATGACGTTGACTTTGTGTGCTGCATTTGAATTGTAGTGCATAGGCAGGCTAATTGCATATGTGATGAACAGAAGTTAGTGATTGGGTAAAGGTAGAGGCACTTGTTTTAATCTTCAGCAGAGTTCACACCTCCAGGAAGAAATCGTTTCTCAATACAGCACTTCCAGACCCTCTTTACAAAATGAAATGACGTACGAGGACCCTGTTTACCAGGCTAGGACAATGCCAGACAAACCAAAAAACAAACAAAGTTTTAATTATCATGACGTCAAACATGTTTAATGAAGGGGGCATGTCCGAAACGTCACAATAAATAGATGGGACCAACACATCAACTTCTGTGGTCTGTCTACAAAGTCATGTGACACTATGAAGTGCATTGTGGGTAAAAAAAAGGTACCTGCTCCATACACGACGGAGTAGACAATGCGCTTGGCATGCTCCCTGTCCTCTGAGCTCACCAAGTCCTCCTTCACTCCCTTCCTGCAGAGAGATGGAGAAAGATGTTCAACATGTGATGTCCATCTGTTTCGTATGCTTTGGCAAAGACAAACAAACCCAGACACACACACACACAAAACTATAATGCCACTGTAATAAATGGCTCTGAAAGCATTATTGGTGATTCAGTCGGGACAGCTTTTGGGATGCATTCATTATTACAGATTAAATAATGGTTGTGACAGTGCTGTGCGTCTAAACTCAACAAGATAAATCTGCTTCACGAGGCTGTTGTTCATTCTGTAGTCACGCTGAGGGGAGGAAAGATAAAATTGCAGCGTAAAGGTGTAAACAAAGGCGCTACACACACACACACACACACACACACACACACACACACACACACACACACACACACACACACACACACACACACACACACACACACACACACACACACACTCAAAAACTTACATACACACACACAGACACAGCCACATCCACTGTTTAGAGACTAGGTACTGTATGAACAAGGGCACTGTGGAAATAGTGCATGCATTATGTGTTTGTGCATGTATGTGTATGTGTGTGTGTATGTGTGTGTGTCTGTGGATGTGTGTGTGTCTGTGGATGTGTGTGTGTGTGTGTCTGTGTGTTTTTGTGCATGCATGTGTGTGTATGAGTGTGTAAATGTGTGGACATACAGTATGTGTGTACATGTGCATGTGTGTATGTGTGTGTGTATCTGTGTGTGTGTGTGTGTGTGTGTGTGTATGAGTGTGTAAATGTGTGGTCATACAGTATGTGTGTACATGTGCATGTGTGTACGTGCTCACGTATGCGTGCATGTGTGAGTGGATAAGCAGCAGGCAGTGCAGTGCCCAGTGTCCACAGGTGCCCCAGCCTCCAGCACACAATGCCACACCTGCTCACCGACAGGCACTTGTGGGCACCAGATCAATTGGCCCATCAACAGCCGCACAAGCCCCACCAGCACCAACCCCTCCAACCACCAGCCCTACCACCCTCAACCACCAGCCCCACCAGCAGCCCCAACAACCCACCAGCACCAGCAGCCCCACCAGCCCCACCAACAGTCCCACCACCAACCCCACCAGCCTTACCACCACCCCCATCAGCTCCACCACCAACCCCACCAGCCTTACCACCAACCCCACCACTAACCCACCAGCCCCACCACCCCCACCAACAGCCCCACCAACCCCACCACCAACCCGGCAGCCCAGCGGCCCCACCACCAGCAGCTCAACCAACCCCACCTGCCCCTCCAGCCTCACCAGCCGCCCCACCAACAACCCCACTACCAGCCCAACCACCAACCCCACCAGCCCCATCACCAACCCCACCAGCCTTACCAACAACCCCACCACCAACCCCACCTGCCCCACCAGCTCACCAGCCTTACCACCAACCCCACCAGCCTTACCACCAACCCCACCAGCCACACCAACCCCACCAGCCTTACCACCAACCCCACCAGCCTTACCAACAACCCCAGCAGACCCACCACCAACCCCACCAGCCCCACCACCAACCCCACCTGCCCCACCAACCCCACCAGCCTTACCACCAACCCCAGCAGACCCACCACCAACCCCACCAGCCTTACCACCAACCCCAGCAGCCCCACCACCAACCCCACCAGCCCCACCCCCAGCCCCAGCCCCACCCCCAACCCCACCAGCCCCACCAGCGTTACCACCAACCCCAGCAGACCCACCAGCCTTACCACCAACCCCACCAGCGTTACCACCAACACACCACCTGCACCAGAAGCCCCACCAGCTCACCAAAGCATGCGGCCGCCCCGGCTGGCTAATGATGCGCAGGCTTCCTGCTAGGAACATCCGGGTCATGTCTTATTAATGCCACATAAAACACAGCAAAGGTCCCGCCCTCCCTGTCTGTCACACACACACGCACAGATTCACATTGCCTGTCACTCACTCGCGCACACACACACACACACACACACTGCCTGAGACAAACCCACACAGACCAGACACACACTGCCTGTCACACACACACTGCCTGTCACAAACCTACACACACACACACACACACACACACACACGCACACACACACTGCCTGTGACAAACCCACACACACACACGCACTGCCTGTCACCTACCCCACTACCTCTGTGGAGTGTCTAGTTAGAACATTAAATTCATTGAATGCTACAAATTTTGTTGCTTCCTAAGCTGTCAACTACGACAGAATGGTTTTGCTAATTAAAATAACATCAATTAAGTAATGCAAATAAGTATGTAAACCTAGTGTGTGGGAGTGTATTTCCATATCTGAAATTAATGTGTCAGAAAAGAATATCTACCAAGATCAAGCAGAATAAATGCTCATGCGGTTTTGATCATTTTGAAAAAGTATAAATAATCTAAATCCTGTAAAAATGATTCCATTTCCTCTAGAGAGGAGACGATGCATTGTCTTGTCTAATGCTACCTGGGCACTGGGTGACAGCAAACTTCAAAGTGTGTGTGTGTCTGTGGGTGTGTGTGTGTGAATCAGAATGACAGAGAGGGCGCAATGCAACACAGCTTTGATTTACCAGACACATATACAGTGTCCCCCCCCCCACACACACACACACACACACCATCTACCAGATAAACCACGTCCACATAGTCAGTCGTCACCACCCCCCCCTACCCCTACTCATTATGGGCCTGCCTGCGGGTAGCTGACAGTGATGGGGAGCAGTGAAGGATGGAGCTGGGTGTGTGTGTGCCTGTGTGTTTGTGTGTGTGTGTGTGTGTGTGTGTGTGTGTTGGGGGAGGTTGGAGGGAGGACAAATCACTCAGGATGCCGTTGTGGGGGTATCCATGGAAACACAACTGGTGGCTTTGAAGTAATGGATGTGGGATGCTGTTCTCTCTTGCTCTGCCTTTTCGCTCACACAGACTCCCCCCGTGTGTGTGTGTGTGTGTGTGTGTGTGTGCGTGTGTATGTGTTTGTGTGTGTGTGTGTGAGTGATTCCTCTCCCTGTTTGAAAATCAAAGCTTGATCTTTCTCTGTGTTTGCACATATTAATGATCCCACATATTTGCCTGGAAAGAGCATAATACAATATAGCAGAGATCAGTCAAATGCAGTGTGTGTTTATGTGTATGTGTGTGTGTGCGCACGATTCCTCTCTGTTTCAAAATTAGAGCTTGGTCTCTCTATGCGTTTGCACATATCATGTGTGATCAAAATTGATGGTCTTTCATTTTTCCCATGGTGGTCTTTCATATCATCCGTGTGTGTGTGTGTGTGTGTGTGTTAGCCAGTGTAATGATTATCTTTCATGTGTGTGTTGATTTAACACACCACTTGGAGGCCAGCATGGTGAAGACATCGGCGTCGGGATTCTGGAAAATTCTCAGCAGCTCTGGGTCCGAGGACAGATGTGCCAGCAGACGCAACTCAACCTGACAAAAGTCTACACACACACACACACACACACACACACACACGCACACAAGCATACCTATCAATATTTATTTTCAAATAGAAATATACTTACAGAAACACAAAAATGACGTCTATGCGTCTTCATCATCCTTGATAGACACAGTAGCACACACAGACAGACAGACACACACACACACACATGCACTCAATTTGAGGGAAATATTTTCTAAGAAGGTGGTGGTCTGGTGGTCAGTCACTGTTCAGGACTAGCTAACAGATCACCAGATGGTTACAAGTTAAATCCAAGGGCCTGCCACCATTGTACCCCAGGAGTAAGGCACTTAGCCCCAAGGTCCCTGTAGTTAGTTCACTGCAAGTCACTCTGAATAAAGCATCTGCTAAATGACATGTAATTTAGTGTAAGAGGATATGGGCCTACCACTTCTACTTCAAAGCTACTTCATCTACTGCCGTAGTGGATTTGTGTCTGTGCTGCATGCTTTGAAACAGAAAACACGATTAGACTTTGCCAAACATCACAGAGAGCCCTCCGCGAAAACGTCCATTTTTCCCTGCAGGATTTAAATTGCTGGTGATAAACGCTGCAATAGAAAACAGGAGTAGAGGAGCGGAGAGAGAACACTGGAGAGACGCCATTATCCTTTTGGCGATATAGTGCTAATGACAGACTGATTGTTGTGACAAGGGGGCAACATAAAACCCTATGCTAGTTTTTTTATTTCAGTCTCAGCCTATAGATTCAATTTAGATAATAGGTTAGCCTGTATTTGAAATAGTAACTCTGGCACTGTAGGATTAAAAAGCATGTCAGAAGGAAAAAGACTCAGAAGGATCCCACAGAAAAAAGCCCATAATGTACTTCACCAACTGAAAGTTGGTAGGCCATGTCATGACATGAACAGCCTATTTTATTCTAGATTGCACTTTATACAAGGATTAGTACACAATTGTGTTTTTTTTAACTTACATTAACCAAAAACATGCAGTTTATGATCGACACATCCTAAATCCAGAAAATGACGGTATTGTACCTGGTCATGTATGAAAGACCACGGCTATGATCAGGCCTGCTGACAGTCTTGGCTGGGCCCGTAACAAGATAATCTGATGGGCCCCCTCCTCCCCATATTCCAGAATTTAAGGAGGGACCAGTTCTGGGCCCCCCCCTTTCCCTGGGCCCGGGACAAGAGACCCATTTGTCCCCCCCTATCGGCGGGCCTGGTTATGATTATGGTTGGTGTCTGTAAAGTGGGTATGCTTGCATATTACTCAGTAGGTAGGTCTGTGTGTGCCAACACAGGTGGAGGGTGTGGAAGGTGGAAGGAGTGTCTGCTGATGCATGGAAGAGTGCACAAAGCTACATGTGGTCGCAAATCTGTGTGTGTGTTTGTGTGTGAGAGAGAGTGTGTGTGTGTGTGTGTTTGTGTGTGTGTGTGTCTGTGAGAGAGAGAGAGTGTGTGTGTGTGAGTGTATGTGTGTGTTTGAGAGTGTGTGTGTGTGTATGAGAGAGAGTGTGTGTGTGTACTTGTGTGTGAGTGTGTATGTGTGAGAGAGAGATAGAGAGAGAGTGTGTGTGTGTGTGTGTGTGTGTTTGTGTGTGTGTGTGTGTATG
The DNA here is from genome assembly GCA_027475355.1 of Coilia nasus. NCBI lineage: Eukaryota > Metazoa > Chordata > Actinopteri > Clupeiformes > Engraulidae > Coilia > Coilia nasus. Next base: position 14,057,288 of record CM050200.1, on the reverse strand, counting down.
AGAGAGAGAGAGAGAGTGTGTGTGTGTGAGTGTATGTGTGTGTGTGAGAGTGTGTGTGTGTGTATGAGAGAGAGTGTGTGTGTGTACTTGTGTGTGAGTGTGTATGTGTGAGAGAGAGATAGAGAGAGAGTGTGTGTGTGTGTGTATGAGAGAGAGAGTGTGTGTGTATCTGTGTGTGTGAGAGAGCGAGAGAGCGCGCGCGCGTGTGTGTTTATGTGAGTGTGTGTGTGAGTAGGCACGTAGGGGGGCTTTGCTGTCTCCGGCTCCTCTGTCAGCAGGTTGGGTAATCCTCTCGGTCGGCCCTGTCAGATGAAAGGCATGTTGGGAGGAGACAGGCGCCCCTCTCTGTCACAGCACGACACACACCATCTCTCCATTCCTTCCCCCGCCCGCCCGTTCCTTTTCTAACTCCTCCTCTCTTTTCGCCCACCATCTTTTCTCCCCTATCAGCTCCTCTCTCTATATATATCTTTTCTCTCCTCTGCCAATCCCTCCATCTATGAACAATTCAATGTAATGCAATTCAAATTGAAAACTATAATTCAAATTTGTTTGTCACATAACAATGACATCCTTGGTCTATTGACTCCAATGGGTATGTGTGGATTCATTTTTTTTAATTTACATTACACTTAGCTGATGCCCTTATCCAGAGCGACTTACAGTTATATACAGTTATATACAGGATTTCAGTTACAGTCCCTGGAGCAGTGTAGGGTTAGATGCCTAGCTCAAGGGCATTTCAGCTATGGGTAGGGTGGGATTTGAACCTGCGACACTCCATCCCCAAGACCAACTCCCTAACCACTAGACCACAGCTGGCTAAAATAGGTATAACAAATAAAATAAAAACAAATGAATCATTAAATAGTTAGGTACGTATAGAAGACTTAAGGTTGGTGGTCCTCATCCAAGAGGCGGCTAGATGTGGCAGAATTCAATTTACTTTAGTTCAACTAAATTTAGAACAAAATAAACAAATATGACATTCGCTAAAGCAGTCATATGACATATGAGGGGACGTATAAAATAAGAAACTAAATTGTCTATGTGCAGTCACACCTGAACTTAGCAATACCGTGTCTAACAATCTTTAACGTGTTTCAGCCAATCCCTTTCAATCCCTCTCTCTGTCCAACTATCATCCATGTGCTTGCCCTGAGCCTCGTGGTGGAGTCATCCGCAGTGTCACAGCGTATGCGCACCGGTTCCAGCTTACCGTAAATAATTAATTGCTGTAGTGATTTCGGAACACAGCTACGCAAAGCTCAGCATGGCTAATGCAGCTTCACCAATCAGCTCTATTTCAACGTGAATGTGTGTGTGTGTGTGTCACATGTTGTGTGAAAGGGAGACAGAGGATGAGTGGGTAAGATGAAGAAAGCAAGTGAGGAAGAAAAGGAGAGACGCAACAAAAAAGGAGAGAGGAAAGGAAGAGAGAGGGACACAAAGAAAAAAAGGAGAGAGGAAAAAGAGAGAAAAGACAGATAAAGAGAACAAGACAGGAGAAGAAGAACTGCAGAGAGGGATCTGATATCAGAGAGTTGAGGGGAAAATCTGTGTCAGTGTGTTTATGTTTGATCATGCCTGGCCAGCAGATTTTGATATGGGCAAAAGTTGGAAAATGTCAATAAGGAGTCCTTCAGTCCCTCCTCCTTTAAACACGCACGCACGCACGCACCACACACACACACACACACACACACACACACACACACACACACACACACTATATATATATACTGTCTATACATAGGCGTGTGTGGACACATTTAGATTTAGCTTGTTTAGTAATCTGATCTTCCTATCAATACATTTTCTTACCCTGGTCATATCTCATAGTGAATGCAGACAAAGGTGAACTCAGGACCTATAATGTATTATCACATAGCATTTGACTTAAAAGCTCATTCTGTAATCAAAATATTGTGGTGTTTTTTTGTACGTATGTATGTGTGTGTGTGTGTGATTGAATGTTCCTATCAGCTGACATCTATAATATTGAAGCAGCATGCAGTTTCTTCATATTGATCTACTAATGAAGGAGCCTAAAAATAGATCTATACAACCAATATATCCTCAGGGCCTAGGGATCATGTATCTATCCTTTTCTCTCTCGCTCGCTTTCTCACACACACACACACTTGGACTTCCTATCTTTACTTACTGGATGTCTCTGTGTGTATTTGTCTCTTTTTCTCTTTGCCTGTATGTGAATGTGTGTGTGTGTGTGTGTATGTGTCTGCGTGTGAATGTCTCTTTCTCTCTCTCGCTCTGTGTGTGTGTGTGTGTGCGCACACACTCAAACAAACTAATCACCCTAATGAGGCCTAATACATAGTTAAAGGGAAATCTCATTAGCATATTCCTGGATTATTCAGCAAATTCTGCACCGCGCCCTCGGCATTCAGGCTAAAACAGCACGTGTTTAATTGAGCAATGCGAAAAGACACTAAATACACTGAAGTGTGACTGTCACGGATGAAATTTGTTATTGACTATGTTATCCTCAAAGGGTATTGCTGCATTTTATAAATAAATATAGTATTTGATAATATATTGGACATTTCTGTGTCTGCTTGTGTGTGTCCGTGTTTGTGTGTCTCTTAGAATGTGTGTGAGATTGGCTGCCTTTAAATGGGCATGTTTGACTGTGGGGGTGTGTGTACATGCATGCTTGTATGTGCATGTATGTGATGGTATAATGGTGTGTAACAAAGAGCAAAGATTGCTCTTACATTGCAGCACAACATGTCAGTGAGACAGAGAGAGCGAGAGAGAGAGGGAGAGAGAGAGGAAGAGAGAGAGAGAGCAAGCGCAGGAGAAAGAGAGAAGGACAGAGATAGACGGGGGTAATGCATAAAAGTATGTGTCTGATAGCTATGATGAGTTGGTGAGAATTAATTCTTGACATATGTACTGTATGTATGTATGTGTGTATGTATGTATGTATGTATGTATGTATGTATATGTATGTGTGTATGTGTGTATGTATGTATGTATGTATGTATGTATGTATGTATGTATGTATGTATGTATGTATGTATGTATGTATGTATGTGTGTATGTATGTGTGTGTGTGTGTGTCTGTATGTATGTGTGTATGTATGTGTGTGTGTGTGTGTCTGTATGTTTGTATGGTAGTATTCATGTGTGGTCCATTCATGTCAGATGCATATAAAAAGGGCTTAAGACTACCCCCTGCTGACCTTAGGCAGATAGCATCGAGTCAGACATACACTCTGTTTAACTACATTACCCATGATGCTTTGGTCTGACTTGTGTATGCTTTTGTTGAGGTGTGGGTGCATAAGCTGCTGGACCTCAGTTTGTCTGTGTGTGAGAGAGGCAGGGCAAGACAGAGAAGGGAGAGAGGATATAGTTGAGCTTTGGCAATAATGTTATTGAAAAGTTAATGACTTATTGAGCTTTATTGAATGGAATATGGAGAAAGAGTGAGAGAAAGACAGAGATAGAAAGACAGGGAGAGATAGAGAGAGAGGAAGAGAGAGAGAGAGAGAGAGAGAGAGAGGGAGAGAGAGAAAGAGATAGACAGAAAGAGAGAGCGAGAGAGACAGTGAGAGAGCATGCGAGTGCCAGTATGTGTGTGTATAAAAAAGCTAGTGAGTGTGACCTGTAAAGCTGAATGAGAACAGAGGGAAGACACAGCTCAACCGAGGTCAGCACTCACAGAATTCACTCTTCTGTCATCCCTCTCTCTCCTTTTCCCCTCCATCTACTCTTCTATCATTCCCTCTCTCTCTTTTTCCCCTCCATCTACTCTTCTGTCATTCCCTCTCTCTCCTCTTTTTCACCTCTATCTACTCTTCTGTCATTCCCTCTCTCTCCTCTTTTTCACCTCCATCTACTGTTCTGTCATCCCCCTCTCTCTCCTCTTTTCCCCTCCATCTACTCTTCTATCATTCCCTCTCTCTCCTCTTTTCCCCTCCATCTACTCTTCTGTGATTCCCTCTCTCTCCTTTTCCCTCCATCTACTCTTCTGTGATTCCCTCTCTCTCCTTTTCCCTCCATCTACTCTTCTGTGATTCCCTCTCTCTCTCTCCTCTTCCCCTCCATCT
>CM050200.1:14043209-14048209 GCA_027475355.1 Coilia nasus | reverse complement strand
GAATAATAATGGTTAAAGTTTAAAATTAGTATTCATAAGTAATAATACATATTCAGACTGCAATTGTAGGCAGTTAAAGCTTTATAACCAAGAATGCACTGTGTCACTTGAATGTGGAAAAGGGCTTATGACCTAGCATTATAATGCCTTAGGAGTACAGTCATGACTATGTATAAATAATAATGAATATTTTACACATTTCATGAATGTATTGTAAGTCTTTATGAATGTGTTTATAGAGTCTTTTGAATACAAACTTCATAGAAAGTGTCAGCACAAACGGTATAATGTAATGTCTGTTCTGTTTTATAGCTTGAGTCTGGTCTTCTTCGCACAAATGCACAAGTTCAAGTGGGACATGTGAAACATGACACAAGACATTGTACACCAGCATGTACTGTGGCTTGGACACAAAACAAACAGCTTCCTTCACTGACACAAGCACTCATAAACACACACACACACAGGCACTCACAAACACACACACACAAACTTCACAGGTGGTCATGGCTATGTCATGCACTATCTGAAAGACGACAGCACTCATGGCAGTATACACACACACATACACGAAGACTCGTAGGCTGGGTTTCGTGTATGTGTGTGTGTATACTGCATGAGTGTGTGTTTTCGTTGTGCATGAATGAATGAAACACCTGTGTGTGTGTGTGTGTGTGTGTGTGTGTGTGTGTGTGTGTGTGTGTGTGTGTGTGTGTGTGTGTGTGTACTGTATGTGTGTGTGTGGCCCAGACCACTATGAGGAGGTAAGTCTTACCATGGACATACTGCTTCTTGGTGATCTGAAGGGGTTGTTTGGGCAGTGCCTGAAAGTTCTGGAAAGGTCACAAGAGAGACACAAAAAGTACTTCCTGTAAGAAGTTATAGGGGAAAAAAAGACTGAATCAAGAGAAGGACAACAGTGGTGAGAGATAATCCCTGTATTAATTCATTACGAATTAATTCATTACGAATTACTGTAATTTTCAAACATGTGCACAGAACACATCATCTAAAAGCTTGACACAGCACAGTGTAGGCTAAAATTAACCACACACAGTCTTCACAAAAAAAAAAAACAATAATTAAAAAACCAAACCCTCCCAAAAGCTATTCCCACAACATCTGCATCTGCATGCCGGTTGCCAGGCAGCTGCTTTAAAGCAGGATGCGGAGGGGGAAGAGAGAGAGAGAGAGAGAGAGAGAGAGAGAGAGAGAGAGAGAGAGAGAGAGAGAGAGAGAGAGAGAGAGAGAGAGAAAGAGAGAGAGTGCAGGAGAAAAAGAGAGAGAGTGAGAGAGAGAGAGAGTGCAGGAGAAAGAGAGAGAGAGTGAGAGAGAGAAGATTAGAAGGTGAGACTAGAGGTGAAGGGGGAAAAGACAGTGAGAGAAAGAGAGAGAGAGAGAGAGACAGAGAGAGAGAGGAAAAGAGAGAAGAAGAAAAAGAAAGAGAGACAGAAGATTAGAAGGTGAGACTAGAGGCGAAGGGGGACAAGAGAGTGAGAGAAAGAGAGAGAGAGAGAGAGAGAGAGAGAGACAGACAGAGAGAGAGAGAGGAAAAGAGAGAAGAAGAAAAAGAAAGAGAGACAGAAGATTAGAAGGTGAGACTAGAGGCAAAGGGGGAAAAGAGAATGAGAAAAAGAGAGAAAGACAGAGACAGAGTGACAGAGGGAGAGGAAAAGAGAGAGGAAGAAAAAGAATAGAATAGAATAGAATAGAATAGAATGCCTTTATTGTCATTATACAAGTATAATGAGATTACAAGCTTCCCCATAATGTGCACACATAAATAAACAAGGAGAGATATGTACAATAAAAACTACTATAAAACTACTAAGTACAAGAATTAAGTACAAGGATTAACATAGACTGTACAATAACTAATATGATCTACTGTCTGTAAAAAGTTGCATAGACTGTGCATAGACATGTGCAAAGCCTGGAGATAAACAGGCACATATCAGCAGCAGGTATGACAATAAAGTGACTGGTGTGACTGACAGCATAAATAGATGGAGGTATCAAGGCAAAAAGAAAGAGAGACAGAAGATTAGAAGGTGAGACTAGAGGCAAAAAGGGAAAAGATTAGAGGGCACGACTAGATAAGCTGATAAACTAAGACATTTCTTTGACAGCTCTCTGAAAAGGTGGTGCCAGGGCTGCACGGTGGGCAGCCTCTGCATGTACTGTACGTGTGTGCTGCTAGGCTTGGGTGGTGAAGACTGAGCTGCTATGACAGAGATTATGCTTACATGCAATTACAGCTGTGCCCTCCGCTTGCTACCTGACATTACGGTTGGTTGATGCTCTTACAGTTACAGTTAAGTACTCTGCAACTTACAGTTATTTAAGTACAGGGTATAGTCCCTGGAGCAATGTGGGGTTACATGCGTTCATGCACTTCAGTCATGGATGAGGGTGCAGGAGAGCACTAGTTATTTACTCGTTAGACGCAGGGTCCAACACAAGATGTTTGAACAGTGCCAGTGCATTTTAATGGTCTCTAGTGCACATATAGATGACATAGTGTGATTTTGGAATGTTAGAAATTGTGTTTGGTACATAAATTCTACTATAGGGTAAATAAACTGTATTGATAGGTGGACATACACACGCACAAACACACACACATACGCACGCACACGCATGTGCACACAGAGTTGTGAGGCCCTGTGAAATCATTTGATTTTGACCTTCATTAGTCTCCCTTTCTGTGTCTGAGTGTGTGTGCTTGTGTGTGTGTGTGTGCATGTGTGTGTGTGTGTGAAACTGTTTGTGCATGCCTGTGCTTTCCCGTCCTGTCTGTTTATGTAAGAGTGTGTGTTCATGTTTGTGCTTGAAAGCGCACTTTGCCTGTGTTAACTGTGTGTTTATGTGTGTGTGTGTGTGTCTGTGTGTGTGTGTGTGTATTCTCCAGCAGGCTCTGGCTTAGAGGAAGGTCACCTTCACTGCCATTCTCCTCTCAGCTCATCAGTTCAGCATCCACAGATATATAGCCCACTGAATGACCTTTAACACACACACACACACACACACACACACACACACACACACACACACACACACACACACACACACACACACACACACACACACACACACACATACACTTTCACATTTACTCACACGTGCACTCACACATAGTGCACATGAATATACTCCCACACTCACATGTACACACACACACACACTCCTGTGTCAGAGACAGATCATGTATAGTGATGAATCATGTATGCACATCCACACACACAGACCCTCACCACACATACACACACACAGACCATCACTACACACACACACAGACCTTCAAAACACACACACACCCTCACCACACACACCCACATTGACCCTCACCCTACACACACACATACACAGACCCTCACCACACCCACACACACACAGGCTCTCATCCTACACACACACACACACACACACACACACACACACACACACGCACTCACACACACAACCCTCCACTAGGTGGCCATCATTTGACAGGTGTGTGGCTGATGAGACAAAGCAGGGGGCTGGCCTTCATCATGGCTGAGCTGACCCCACATGCACACACACAAACCCCCACCACACACACACACACACACACAGTCCTCCATCATGGCTGAGCTGACCCCACATGAAAAGAACAGACAGGATCTCCGTCACTCATCGCCACGGATACACGCATGCCGCCAGCATGTCTGATAGTGGGTCAAGGGACTGTGTGTGTGTATATGTGTGTGTGTGTGTGTCTGCCTCATTCCATTTGCCTCTCTGTGTGTATGTGTGTGTGTGTCTTTCCTTCCACACTCTCTCTCTTTCTCTCTCTGTATCTCAGTCTCTCTCTCTCTCTCTTTTTTTTTTGCTTTCTGTGTGTGTGTCTGTGTGTGTGTGTGTGTGTGTGCATGTGTACATTTTGAAACAAAGGTGGAGAGTGTAAGGTTGTGGGTGAAGAGCAAAGGTCATGGGAGAGAAAGCAGGGACAGGAAAGAGACAGAGATCGAGAAGGAGACATGGCAGGAGAAAAGACATAAAAAGCTCGAAGGTGGTAAGACTAGGAGTATGTGTGAGAGAATACTGTATGTGAGTGAGTATGTGTGTGTGTGTGTGTGTGTGTGTGTGTGTGAGAAAGAGAGAGAGAGAGAGAGAATATGTGTGTGTGTGTGACAGAGAGAGAGAATGTGTCTTTGTGTGTGTGAGAGAGAGAGAGAAAGAGAGAATATGTGTGTGTGTGTGTGTGTGTGAGAGAGAGAGAGAAAGAGAGAGAGAGAGAAAATATGTGTGTGTGTGTGAGAGAGAAAGAGAGAGAATATGTGTGTGTGTGTGAGAGAGAAAGAGAGAGAATATGTGTGTGTGAGAGAGAGAATATATGTGTGTGTGAAAGAGAGAGAGAGAGAATATGTGTGTGTGTGTGTGAGAGAGAGAATATATGTGTATGTGTGTGTGTGTGTGAGAGAGAGAGAGAGAGAGAGAGAGAGAGAGAGAGAGAGAGAGAGAGAGAGAGAGAGAGAGAGAGAGAGAATATGTGTGTGCGTGTGAGAGAGTGAGAGCGAGTGTGTGTGTGTTTGCAGTGGAGATAGAGAGAAGGAGAGAAGGAGGAGAGTGAAAGCGAGACATGAATGAGACACACACACACACACACACACACACACACACACACACACACACACACACATACAGGAAATGTTCCCGATAGATTCGTGTGTAAAACCCAAAGGCAGAAGCTGTGTGGGAAACATGTATGGAACTGTACATGTATGTTTCTCTGTACAGTGTGGTCTTTAGACTGTGTAAATAAATGTGAATATTATTCGTTATGTTTCTGTGTGGACATCTAGATTGTTTGTCTATGTATGTATGTATGTGCATGCTTTGTGTGCATTCATTATATTCAGCATATTTACATGTATGTGAACTACATTTGAATGTGTGTGTTTGTCAGTGTAGGTTGTCTGCATATTTGTGCGTGTATGTGTGTGTGTGTGTGTATCTAAGACGGTAATGGCTTATTG
>CM050200.1:14030709-14038209 GCA_027475355.1 Coilia nasus | reverse complement strand
AAGGCACAATTCTGTGAATGGGCTATCTGCGGTGTGTTTACATGCACACATTTGCTTACGATGTGGATGAAGGTGTCATCGCGTAACACTGACCTACAACAGGTCTTTCATCACGAGACTTTGTTGACATTACAAAAACGTGCCATGAACACGAATGTCCATAACAAAAATCTGCCAGACAGCTGGCTGAAAGTAGTGGAAAGGGACAATTCTGCGAATGGGCTATTTGTGGTTTGTTTACATACATACATACATACAGTACACTTCCTCAAAATGTAACTGGAACAAATATTCCTCACTACACCACTCTGTTGACATTAGAGGACGTGCTATGAGGACTACGACAGAAATCTGCAAGACAGACCGCTAAGGGGATGGAAAGAGGCAATCCTGTGAATGGGTTATCTATAGGGTTGTTTACATACATACTGTATACTTCCTCACGATGTGGATAAAAGGATAAAAATCATCAAGTAATACCGCTGTAAAATACCTTTTTCAACCCTGTTGATGTATCATGAAAGCCCACTATAACAGAAACCTGCCAGATCGGAAACGTATTTTTCCGTTGACATATCACGAAAAACATCATCATATCATATAACACCGCTCTAAAACGTATGTTTCGTTATGCCACAATGTTGACGTATAATGGAAGACTAGAACAGAAATCTGCGAGTGGGACTGCTGAAAAGGATGCAAAGCAAGGAGGCGAGAGGTGTGGTCACACGTGAAAACGCAGTGCAGAAGCTGGAGGAGAAGTAGGAGGAGTTCCCCCCCCATCCTGTCCTTCCCCATCCATACTCACAGCTGTGTGTGTGAGTGTGTGTGTGTGTGTCCCATCCGTACACATGATTATGTGTGTGTCTATTTGGTTGTGTGTGTGAGTCTAAGTACGTGCATGCAATTTTCTGTATGTGTGTGTGCATGTGTGTGGATGTGTGTGTGTGTGTGTACATGTGAATACGTGCATACAATTTTATGTATATGTATGTAGATGTGTCTATTTGAATGTGTGTGTGTGTGTGTGTGTGCGCGCATGTGAGTACCCGCATGCAGTTTTATGTATGTTTGTTAAGCCTATGTTGGGGTGCAGATAATGATGTGCATTTGTTTAATGTGTGAGTGTATCCTATGTCATTCTATGACTGTATTTCTTTATGCGCAATATGTGCATACATTTGTGCATGTGTGTGTCTTCCATAGTTGACTGTGTAAGTAATTTTGATGTCTGATAGGAGTGTGTCTATTTTCTATGTGTATTTATCAATCTATTAGCCTGTGTGTATGTACTGCATGTGTAGGCATATTTTGTGAGTGAGTGTGTGTGTGTGTGTGTGTGTGTGTATGTACATATATGTGTATATGTATTGTCTATATATTAGTGTGTGTGTAGGTACTGAGTGTGTAGGTCCTTGCCTTGCCTTGTGTGCTGCATGTGCAGGCGTGTTTGAGTGTGTGTGTGTGTGTGTGTGTGTAGGCGTGTTTGAGTATGTGTGTGTGTGTTTGTATGCGTGTTTGAGTGTGTGTGTGTGTGTGTGTGTAGGGGTGTTTGAGTGTGTGTGTGTGTGTAGGCGTGTTTGAGTGTGTGTGTGCTGCGTGTAGGCGTGTTTGTGAGTGTGTGTGTGCTGCCTGTAGGCGTGTTTGTGAGTGTGTATGTGTGTTTGTATGCGTGTTTGTGAGTGTGTGCTGCGTGTGTTGGCGTGTTTGTGAGTGTGTGTGTGTTTGTATGCGTGTTTGTGAGTGTGTGCTGCGTGTGTTGGCGTGTTTGTGAGTGTGTGTGTGTGTGCTGCGTGTGTTGGCGTGTTTGTGAGTGTGTGTGTGTGTGTGTAGGCATGTTTGAGAGTGTGTGTGTGTGTAGGCGTGTTTGTGAGTGTGTGTGTGTTTGTATGCGTGTTTGTGATTGTGTGCTGCGTGTGTTGGCGTGTTTGTGAGTGTGTGTGTGTGTGTGCTGCGTGTGTTGGCGTGTTTGTGAGTGTGTGTGTGTGTGTGTAGGCATGTTTGAGAGTGTGTGTGTGTGTAGGCGTGTTTGTGAGTGTGTGTGTGCTGCGTGTATACAGTAGGTGTGTTTAAGTGTGTGTATGCTGCGTGTGTAGGCGTGTGTGTGTGTGTGTGTGTAGGCGTGTTTGTGAGGGTGTGTGTGCAGTGACCACAGCAGTTTTCTGCAGTGATGGCTGAGCCACCGTAGTAACAGGAGATGGATGAGTGGGTTTAAAATAAAGCAGCTTGGGTCAGCTCTCTGTTGCTACTGCTGACATATGCAAACACTCACAAACACACACACACACACACACACACACACACACACACACACACACACACACACACACAGGGGTGCACACAGTTTCACATGCACACTTACACACTTACACATTTACACATACGCATGATGGGACTATCTAACATAGCACTGTCAATTCAAATAAATGACCTAAACAAACATCCTACAGGAATTTCTAGTGGCATTATTAAGACATGGACATAGCATATTTGCAGCTATTCCAAGTCTCACTATTCGCGAGAATCGAACAGCTTGACTGTCTTGTTCTGTGTTCGCTATACAAAAAAAAAAAAAAAAAAAAAAGTTTTGTATTTTTTTAATTTTGTAGTTCTACCATCCACCAAAACACCCAAAGCAAGATTTTTTTTAGTTATTTTTTTAGTACTTTTTTTTTTTCTTCTAAACATGTGATATATTAATAGCTACCAAAGCCTCTATTAATCAATCTACCTGAAGCTACCCATGCAATATGGGCTGGCGCATCGAACTGAGAAAGTGGAAGTGGCCCAGTGGAAACTTCACCCCACGTAGCTGTATGTGTCTTTTTCTGCAACTGCAAACTGAGGGTGACTTTGGATATTTAGAAAAATGCAATGAAAAAATAATATGTATTACTGTGGTAATTATGTGTCTTAAAATGAGTAATATAAGTCCTGTAATGAGTAATATAAATAACAGTACAGTTGATTGTAAGATGTGAACAGCATGCTCCTCTCTATGCACACAGAATGAGTATCCACAGGCCTGTACGAACACATACACATACACACACACATGCATACACACCCACACACGCACACGCACACACACATACAAACACATATGTGTATGCTGAGGTTCCTGCAGAACGCGCACACTGAGCAGGAAGTGCACGGGCAGATTGCCCAGACGAGTGACGCACATACAGATGTTACACATTTACACTCATATGCATGCACCACACATGTGGATATGGTTCTGACTCTAATATGGATATTCCAAGAATCCATATTACCATTCATGTTGGGAAAAGTCTGAATAGGAAGAACTATGTATGGTTGCGGAAGTAAGAGCATCCGGTGAATCCATTGCCACACAGTGCAGTCCAAGACGGGAAAAGGCCAGACAAAGGGGAGGCCAGGAAGTTATGTGAATCATAGCACTTACTAGAAATCATGACTATGATGCTTACTGGAAGTATTACTATTACTTCTTTAATAATCCAAAGGAAGGGAAAATCCACCAATATGATATGTCCCCGAGGGTGCTGATTGGCTGGGGTATACGTCACCTGGAGGCGTATGACTCGTGATTGGCTGAGCGATCTCGCCTTGACATAATCAAAGATGGGAGGGTTCAGAGTGCTTGAGAGTGTATATAAGGCGAGGGCTCAGACTGCCAGATTGAGACTCGTTTGGGAAGCTTTACTGAGACGCATCTCTGTGGGGCATATCTCACCAGACTCTCCGGTTAGCTAACCTGTTCATCAGCGTCTGGCAGCTAAGTGGCAGTGGATTCGCTCGGTTATGCATACAGTGTACTGGCTGATCATCTGCTGTTTTACACTGGTGTGAACTGAGTGAATAAAGTCTACATCAACAACTGAACTCAACTGGTTTGACTCGATTCCTTTATTAAGAACTGTTAATTGGCGGCAACAACAAACAGCACGACGACGGGAGTGCCTTCCTGACGTAGGGTTTCCACGACATTACTATTATTATTATCATTACTATTATTATTATTATTATTATTATGTAAATGAGCACCTGCCCCCTCGGTCCTGTGCTCAGTCCTGATTGTCATGACAACCCAGGCTGCTGTGGCACCTCTGAGGCACTATGTGTTTAGTCCCAGCGCGCTGTGATGACATGTTGACATGGCAACAACAATTTTTTTTTTCACTCCTCCTATAAAAGGCTTGCAGCATACTGCTTTGATTTGTAATGATGAGTGTCGGTGTCGTTAAAGGAGAAATTCGGTGTAAAATGAAAATTGGCATGTTAAAACATCATACCGAGTTGGTATTTGTGCTGAGGAGCAAAATTGATTTAGCCTGTTGCATTCAGAGTTGAACTATTTTTTATAGTTTGACCCAGAAGGCTAACAATGGAAGTGGTAGGTGCCCTTAGACAAAGCATGAAGACTACGCTATAATTAAACCATTAAAACAGCTCGAAGAAACTCCACACTCCATCAGTAGTACAACAAAGGCCCTAGCATTCAAAACAAGGCACTGAGAACTTTGTAAATGTACACAACGTTTATGTAAAAAGCTGTTCTTACATGCAGTAGTTTACAGTTGTTTCCCATCGCCGCCATGATGAAAGTCCAAACAAGTCGATTGTACTATTACTACTAATTTTGCTCCTCAGCAAACATACCAACTCGGAATGAAGTTTTAACATGCCAATTTTTATTTTACACCGAATTTCTCCTTTAAGTGTACTTCTGTGTGTTAGTGCACACGTGGGCTGTTGTAGGGCAGGCTCATCGCTGACCTGTTTACATCACTGTGTGTGTGGTGTGTGCGAGAGAGGGTGTGTGTGTGTTCTGTTCACGACCTCCAGAAAGTGGGCTCTCTTTACAACAGTTGGTGTGGCAACTGTGGTGTCACTTCTTCCGGTGCGGGACACAATTCCTTATAATTTCTCTCTGTTGATACGTGTGCACACGTGGGTGTGCGAACAGGCATGCACCAGGACTGACGTGTGATTTGTGACCCAGTTTTTCTATAGCACTCGGCATGGTAGGAGGTGCATAATTACTGTATTCCCTTCACTCTTCCTCTCTCTTTCACGTTCACACACACACACACACACACACACACACACACACACACACACACAAACACACACACACACACAGATCTGTGTCATGTGGCATACAAATGTAATTCACAGGGGCCCTGTAAGACCTTTAGGGGCCCTTTAAGAGCTTTATGGCGCATGTGTGTTCTAGAACCCGCAGAAACATTCTACTATTTCTCTCCTCCATTATTGAATTAGATAAGGGCTCTCTAGACATGATGGCATTCCACAGTATTTCTACTGTGTCTTTGAGGTCCTATCCACATTAGTACACACAACTAATATGGGGTTTACCCCTTGTGTACACACTAAAGTTTTTCAATAACGATTGCTAAGGGGAATAAATGTGAAAACGTAAGGTTGGCAGTGTAATGTGTAGAGTACGATGATGTTCAGTTGTGTCTGTAATCAGAGATGGACCAGCGAAAGAATAGAACAACAAATTCAGAACATTTGGAAAACAATACAAAAACTATGGAAATCAACACAAACACCCACAGGTTGGCAATTTCTACTGTAATAAGTCTTAGAGCTTGCAATTACTTTCTGATAAACTGCTGTCAACACACACGCCACAACTGTCACCTTTAATCTTGCAACTTGACAAGACATTAAACGGACAGCAACACACACACGCACACACACACACACACAAACATGCACACACACACGCACACAGAGCATGCATCGGCATATTGGTCATGCAGATCACAGTGAATGTCAACCCTCTGAAGCTCAAGGAGATTGTGTGTGCATGTCCCCTTATGAAACACTATGCTCGACATGTGTTCTGTCAGTTCCACCGCACCGGTTTATTAAGTTACAGCTGCTTAATGATTTACAGACAGACACACGCACACACAAACATCACAAACATAATGTGTGCTGATTCTGACCCACAGACACACAGCTGGCTGCACAAAAAGTGTTGCTATATTTTACTCCTCAACTACTGTATATTGACTATTTCTCTCAAATTCTTTTTTTTTAAATTACATATGCAAGCTGTTTAGCGTGAATGAATTAAAGAAAGAGTTAGGATATTGGTTTGAGAAATGAGCTCAGATTTTCATCAGGGGTCACTGTGGGCACTCCAATCAATAAATCAATCAATCAATCAATTTATTGTTTATAGTGCATAATCACTGCAACGGTCTCGAAACACTTACAAAAAAAAAAAAAAAAAAATACAACGAAATTACATTCATTTAGATAAAACAAGCAAGCATTGTACCTGAATATGGTACTGGTGCTGCCACTGGCACCATAGGTCTCCCCATTCCCCTGAATGATGTGCATGACATTCTGTATGCATAATTCACTGCAATGCAGTCTTGATCAAGGTGATCTGATGCCAAATCTTTGGGACTGTTCTACGTTCTGCTGCTGTGTGTTGCCCAGTATGTAAATATGGCATTGGTTGCATACATTACATTACCCCTTAGCAAATGCTTTTACCCCTTAGCAAACTTACAAAAGGGTGATACAGCAAGCTAAGGGAACACAGAGTAAACAAAGGCATGACAAACAAATCCCCCCCCGCCCCCCATCCACACACACACACACACACACACACACACACACACACACACACACACACACACACACACACACACACACACGTAGAATACATATAATAAGTGTCTGTCTTTGATGGTTTGTGTGCCTCTGCCAACCCACCTGCTGGGCACCCAGCGTTGGCACTCCCATCAACAAAACACTCGGCCCCGCCAAATCAGGCACACGCCAGCACACTCATTTACATCAAAGTCCTTTCATTCCCACATTCATTAAGCTATCACACACACACACACACACACACACACACACACACACACACAAACACACAGATGTGTTCATGGTTATACTGAGTACCTTGCACACAGACACATATTCTCACACATCTCTCTCTCTCTGTCTCTCTCTCTCACACACACTCTCTGACACACACACTCTATCTCTCTCTCTCTCACACACACACACACATACGTTCTCCATCTCACACACACACACACACACACACACACACACACACACACACACACACACACACACACACACACACACACACACACACACACACACAACCATGGCAACACAACACAAGGTCACAGCTATTATACTCATGCCTCCCACTCTACCCCAGACCTATGGCTTATAGGAGATGACAGCCAAGCGCTTTTGAAGTCTGGCTTAAGGGAAACACGAAACTGATTTCTTTCAGGTGCGTACTCTACATACTTAGCTTATTTTCCCAGGTGGTGGCTGATAGTAAGGTTTACTTGGGCATTCCCAGCAGCTGAAACACCGTCATCAACCTCCTCTAAGATGGGAATCTCCAGAATGTGTTTATCTGAATATCTTATATCATATTTTTCTGTCCTCTTTTGCTCAGCATAAATACAGCTATTTCTAAGAAACATAAGCAAT
>CM050200.1:14023209-14028209 GCA_027475355.1 Coilia nasus | reverse complement strand
AGAGAGAGAAAGCAAGGAAAGGAGAGAGCGAGGGAAGGTAAGAGAGAGAGACAAACAGAGACAGAAAGGGAGACAGAGAGGGAGAGAGAGAGAGGGAAAGAGATAGAGGGAGTGTGTGAGAGAGAAAAAGAGACAGAGAAGGAGAGAGAGAGGGGGATAGAGAATGAGTGAGAGGGAGAGAGACAGACAGACAAAGAGAAAGAGAGAGACAGAGAAAAAGAGAGAGGGAGCGAGAGAGGGGGGCGGTTTCTGTTCCTGCCAGCTGCGGAGTTCCGTTACCTTAAATGAACTTGCATAGAAGAGCTCCTCTGCAGCAAAGAATTGTGCACGTGCACGCGTTTGTGTGTGTGTATCAATGTGCGCGCTTGTGTGTGTGTCTGTATCAATATTTTGTTGCATGAAAGAGGAGAGCAGACACAGAGAGAAAGATGAAAGTCTCTGGCAAGGAGAGACTGACAGATAGCAAGAGAGAGGGAGAGAGAGACATACAGTGGGAGAGAGAGAGAGGGAGAGACACAGACAGATAGTATGAGGGAGCGATGGGGGAGAGAGAGGGAGAGAGAGAAAGAGAGAGAGAGAGAGGGAGAGAGAGAGAGTGGGAGGGCTAGGTTGAGATAACAGAGACAACAACATGAGAGAGAACAATGATGAAGCAGAAAGGAATGCCCAGCCCACATGTCAGAGCCAGAATATTTAGAAACGAAAAGAGGAAGACAGAAAAGAGAAAAAAGAAAGACACAAAAAAGGAGAAAAGAAAAGGTGTAAGCTAACAGGACATGTAGCGTAGAAGTCTACGTGCATTAGGGCCCATTTCCACCGCACTCTCTGCGTATTCAGCGCGTGGCCGTATTCTGTCCGTATTCATTTAGAATGCACGTTAGCAGATGAGACCATTCCCACCGCAAGCGTGTTCTGAGCGTATTCTGAGCGTGGACTACACTCAGAATACGGACTGCAGCTAGAGAATAGAAACCGAGTCTATTTTTCTGTGCGTATTCAGCTAAAATCCCATTGAAAGCTATAGGCACAGCTGTACAATTCATGTCAACTGTGCTATTAATGCCTGTATTGACACAGGGAATACCTCAAAAACTTAGCGACTGTCTGCAAAATATTACCACTCGCTTACAACTGCATGAAACAAACGCTGGAAAGCTATCAATATTGGCATCATATCAGATCTGCACTACAAGGGCATTGACTAGCCTACATAAACACAGAAACTGAAATACCTGTGAAGTTGTCACGCTGTCCAGTCAAACATGTTGTAGGTATAATAGTGGTTTAGCTTTTATGTTCTTAATAGGAAGAAGCAAGATTTTGCTGAAGATTTCTTCTTCGGAGTATTCTCAATACAAGAAAAGCATCAATCGCTAGTCTGCTGTCGGCCACTCGGGCTATAAAAAAATAGCCACCTCGTTCTTGTCATTCAGTGTTTCCTACTTGGTTTGATAAATCTACTCAACAAGCCACTAGGCAAAACTGAGGTCCATAAGTCACTACATGTAATAATTTATTTACCCGATGTAGGCAAAGTGACTGTTGGCAAAGAGGTAGAGTTTATCATAACTTTATGGAAGGGGTTAAAACGCGTTCGCTTTTCTTGTACCGGGAGTGAATAAAGGCTTTGACAATGATCAGCCTACATGATTTAGAACGATGTAAAATATTCCACTGGCCTTATCAAAGTGTCAAGTTGCACTATAGGTGCAGTGCTGCTTTCTAAACAACGTTTAAAGTAAGGAAATAAAACCAGAGAAACACATATTGTGTTTACTAAAGTGAGAGGGAAACATGGCTATATGCACCTAAAGACATTGGCGAAGTGCATTTAAAGACGGGGCTTCCCGCTCCCGCGCTGAATACGCAGAGATGGCCGGTGGAAATGGTCATACGCTCAGAATACGCCCACGCGCTGAACACAGCTACGCGCTGAACACGGTCAAGGCGGTGGAAATGAGCCCTTAGAGTAACTGTCAGCGAAGGCAAATTCCACCCTACATCTGGATCAGGGATCAGTCTTGGCAGTCATATTCTGACACCATCCATCAAGAGTCCCAGGAACAGACTGATCTGAAGACAGCTCTAGGTGTGTAGATTTAGAGGATGGATGTGTGGAGTGTGGATTGAGTCCAAGTGCAGGGAGAAAGCACAGTAGATGAGTGCCTGGTAGTCGGCACACTTTAAAAATGCTCACCCACACACAGACACACACACATTACATTTTTTACATGACATTACACTTAGCTGGCACTCTTATCCAGAGCGACTTACAGATATTTGCAGGGTTTCAGTTACAGGCCCTGGAGCAGTGTGGGGTTAGATGCCTTGCTCAAGGGCATTTCAGCCATGGGTAGGGCAGGACCCACACCCATACACACTCACATCCAAACATACACACTCGAACACACACAAAGGTGCAGGCGCACAAACACACCCCCACACACTCATTCCAGTGTAACAAACACTATAGACAATGTCCTTACAACACACCACCTGGGCATTCTATAAATGCTCACACATACTGTATACAGACACACACACAAACACACACTCACAAACACCGACACAAACATGCACGTGCATCCCTACCATCCGCCCATCTCACACACACACACACACACACACACACACACACACACACACACACACACACACACACACACACACACACACACACACACACACACACACACACACACACACATAATGTCCTTACTATACACCATCTGGGCATAGCGCCACCTATTCTCCACAGGTACCTTTTCCTACCTATAATCAGGAGACACTTTCCTTACCGATTTTACACTGTCCCTGTGACAAACTGCCACACACCCCCTCCCACTAGAGCTGAACATCTTTGCCCGAGGCCGACAGGACCTGATGGGTTCGGGCTTATTTTCTATAATTTTACACGGATCGGGCCGAGTTCGGGCATGCGGGCCAAGTGTGTGCTAACTGAAAGATCAAGTGATTGGTTTCGATGAGCTCGAGACAGCTGCGAACATGGATATGGTGAAATGGTGAAAACGTACATGTTTGTTTTAACTTTTCACGTTTGTCATAATAAATGATGTTAAAATGTATAAATGCCTCATTCTTGACAAAAGGCAAAAGATCTGTATGCATACGCATATTTGAATAATGTCAGGCTATAAATGGGTTCTGGCTGTAGAAAAATTGTCAAGCTCTGGCTCCAGGTAGGGCTCGGGCCAAATTCAATCGGGCTCGGGCCTTGTCGGGCCTAACTTTTAAGGCCCGATTACAGCTCTACCTCCCACACACACACACACACACACACACACACCACAGCCACCATGCCACAGCTAACGCTCTAGTTGAAGCAAACATGTGCATAAATAGTCTGCTGACATCCATCTAAATGAGTGCTACACACACACACACACACTTGCATGCACACAGAGATGCATACGTGTATGGGTGCACGCGCACACACACACACTCCCTAAACTTATTTCCTATTACAGCCATTCACATACTATCCAAAGTTTGGTATAAAACGCTTTCACATTGCCGGCCATGTCATTTCTAAGACCGGCAGACAGACATTCACACACACACACACACACACACACACACACACACACACACACACACACACACACACACACACACACACACACACACACACAAACACACACACAGTCATGTCTTACTGGACAGAACTGTATAACACCTCAGCAACTGGCAGAAGCCAAGCCAAAATTGATGGATGACTGGTTAAGGCAGAGGGAGCAGCAATCGTTACACAGAGGGGAGATAGGTGTGTGTGGGTGTGTGTGTTTGTGTGTGCCCGTGTGTGTGTGTGTGAGTGTACCTGTGTGTGGGTGTGTATGAATGAGGGCGTGTGTGTGAATGAGTGTGTGCGTTCGTGTGCTTGAGTAAGGGAGCGTGTGTGTGGTTGAGTGTGTGCGCGCGCACGCGTGAGTATGTGTGTGTGTGCATGGGCATGTGTGTGAGTGACCCACCAGAGCCTAACAAAGTGGACAGATGAGCTATCGACCCAGCACAGCAGCACACCAAACGACAAAATGAGAGAAGGAGACAGGATAGGGAGGAAGGGGGGGGCAGGAAGAGGAGGATGGGCGGAGGAGAGGACGGGGAAGAAGAGGAGGAGGAGCGGAGGAGAGGAAGAGGAGGAGGAGGAGATGGGGGAGGAGATGGTGATGAAAAAAAAAAATCTAACTACTGGACCGCAGCCTCAATCTGAACACCTACTCACTGGAGCAGAACCTTAGTACAGCTTTACGTACAACATTTCATATGAGAAGTGAGGACCATAGGGGGGGAGATGGAGAGAAAGACAGACAGAAACAGACAGAGAGAGAGAAAGAGAAAGGAAAGCGAGAGAGCCAGAGGAGAGAGAGGGGGAAAGGAGAGAGAGAGAGAGAGGGAGAGAGGGAGGGAGAGAGAGAGAGAGGGAGAGAGAGAGAGAGGTGGAGACTGTACATAGACCAAATGAGGAGGGTGAGAATAAAGGAAGGAAAGAAAGAAAAGAAAGGCAAAGAATAAAAAAGTGGCAGATGGATGGAAAAATTGAGAGCGCTAGGAGTACTTTTAAGACAAAATGTTTATCAGAACAAGAGAGAGGGTGATTAAAATTGCACTGAAGCATAACTCTCATATGTGACACGACAGAGAAAGAAAAAATCACTGAGAGATGGGGGAGAAACAGAGAGAGAGAGACAGAGGGAGGGAGGGAGAGAGAAGGAAAGAGAGAGAGAGAGAAGGGGAGAGAAGGAGGGGGAGAGAGAGAAGAGAGAGAGAAAGAGAGAGAAAACATTACCGTTAAAAAGTTCTCATGAAAGATTACACCACACCCCCCTTAAAAACTTTCTGAGGAACTCAGATACCAAGGCTGCTCTCCATCAAAAGACACACACCCCCACACACACACACTCGCTTTCTTTTCTCATCCATCTCTCTCACCTATTCTCATTCATAAACACCCACATACATATAAACACACAGACTTGGGC
>CM050200.1:13938209-14018209 GCA_027475355.1 Coilia nasus | reverse complement strand
GAGAGAAGAAAAAGCGATGGCTGAGAGAAGAGAGACAGAGAGCAAGTGAGAGAGCAGGGAAAAAGACAGATAGAGAGAAAGATATAGACTGAGGTGGTAGATGTCAGAAAGAGAGAGAGAAAAAAGCAAGAGAGGTGCGGGAGAGAGAAAAAAGAGAGATGCGGGAGAGAGAGACAGAGAGAGAGAGAGAGAGAGAGAGAGAGAGAGACGGAGAGAGCGGGAGAAGGGAAAGAGGGAGGGAGAGAGAGAAAAGTGAGATGCAGAGCGAGAGAGTGAGACAGAGAGAGGGAGAGAGAGAGAGAAAGCGAGATGCAGAGTGAGAGAGAGGGAGAGAGAGAGGGAGATAGAGAGAGAGATAGATAGAGAGAGAGAGAGAGAGAGAGAAAGAGAGAGAGAAAGAGAGAGAGAGAGAGAGAGAGAGAGAGAAGCGAGATGCAGAGCGAGTAAAAATCTAAAATAAGTTTGGGTTAAGAGCTCCAGACAGGGGTGACAAGAGAGGCTTGTCTGCAGGTATAAATAAATAACCCTGCTTTTCACAGCGGCCGCTTAGAGGCCGTCTACCCGAATGTGTGTGTGTGTGTGCTTGTGTGAAAGAGTGTGTGTCTGTGTGTGCTGTAAATGGGAGCATGTGTGCATAAGTGTGTGTGATAGAGTGTGTGTCTGTGTGTGCTGTGTGTCTGAGTGCGTGTGTGCACCCATGTGTCTGTGTGTGTAAATGTGTGTGTGTGTGTGTGTGTGTGCAGTTTGTGATGTGTGTGTGTGTGCGTGTGTGCTGTGTGTGTGTGTGTGTCTGTACGCATGCACCCATGTGTGTGTGTAAATGCGTATGTTGGTGTGCATGTTGTGATGTGTGTGCGTGTGTGTTTTTTTTGGGGCTCTGCTTCAGCAGCTTCAGCCTTAGGAGACAGACTAAGGATAGGAAGTGAGCTTAGATGTGAGGCTCTTTCTGACTGAGGGGCAAACACAAGCTCCATGGGCTTAACGTGTCCTCCATGCTGCCTAAGGGGCCGTTCAGATGGTGACCTTTTTTTTCTCTGTCAGGCGCCGAAATTGAATTGATTTCTTATAGTGTGTGTGTGTATGTGTGTGTGTGTGTGCGCGTGTGTGTGTCTAAGGTGTTATTCTGCAGCACTTTAGTCTGTACCCTCTCCATGCCAGCTGTGATTGTATGTGTGTATCTAGTCTAGTCAGTTTGCCCCATGTCTCTTATCTATGTGTGTGTGTGTGTGTGTGTATGTATGTGCGTGCGTGTGTGCTGTGTGTGTGTATGTGTGTGTGTATGTTTGTGTGTGTCTGAGCGTGTGTATGTGTGTCTGTACCCAATTCAATTCAACTGATTTCCTATGGAACGATGAGGCTAACAAGCAGTTTGACCATTGCGATGCGCCTAGCTCAAAAAAGCAGCAAGGCCTTTAAGAAACATGAGGTGCTCAAAGTTAAAATCTGTTTAACTTTTTCACGCTTTCCTACAATGGGTCGTTGCGTTGCTACAGTGACTTGCTGACAGCTGAGTTCGGTAGTTCAACGGTAAAAAAATGGAGGACCGTATGTAACTTAGCAACAACAAACAAACCTTGACATCTCCAGCAAGCGTCTACTAAGCGCTTGGATTTGAGAATACTAGTGAAGGCTTCTCGCGTTTTGGAGGCGGAAAAAGCGTTCATGTCCCAACGCTCCCTTGAAGCCCTTTTGAGCCCTGTAGTTTGATTCCTTTGCTCCACATGCTCCAATGTAGCATACAGACAGGACTGCTGCTCCCATAACTCGCATCACGCACTCCACGCAGGGCACCATGCGCCAAAGGGAACACAAAAAAAATCAGCTTATGAAAAAAATGCATAATAATAAAAATCATAATGGCGGCATATTCAAAATTAAAAATGTGTTGTGTTAGTAGATGTAAACAATGCAAAACTAACATATTTGTTTGAAAAAAAAAAAAGAACTAATTATAGCACTGCCCCCTCTCCAATCTACACATGGTGCCCTCTCCCCATCTCAAAATGGTATGTTCTTTTCGAAACAAGCTCAAGTTTAACAGGCAACTTGGACTTGCACCAAAATGGCTAGCAGCTGCCCTGCATACATTCTGTGGTACAGTATTGTTTCACCATGTTTGAAATAATGATGTAAGTTGTTCATTATGTTATGAACACAGAAAAAAATTAAATGTAGACTATAGTGTGTGTGTGTGTGTGTGTGTGTGTAGTTCAACTAAAGGTGAGAGAACCGAGCGTTTTTCACAACAAACACATTTATGCCAGCTTCAGGTTAGCCCAATGTGCATCATATTTTTTCTAAGTCCCCCTTTAAGACAAACACAGCTGGCTAGGTGACCAGACTGATGAACAAGCCAACTGTATAAAATGTAAATATTATGCTTCTTATGTGTCTCTTATGCCCAGACTTCTAAGGGCACACCTGCTGGTCACTTTTGGAAAGTCTGAATCTCTCCGTTATCTCTTGGTGATAAGAAGTATAAGCACAGGACTTAAGCCGATATCCCTTAACATCACATCGATCGGCCCACTTGAAATGCTCCTCCAGGCTTTTCAGAGTGAAAAAATGCTGCTCACCTTGCTCAGAAGGACGCAGTTTGTCAATGGTCAGGCACATGAAGGTCAGGGTCAGTGTGGAGAGAGAGGGGCAGAGGTGACAGAAGGAAAGACAGAGAGGAGGAGGAAGAGGAGAAGGAGAATGAAGAGGAGGATGAAGAGTAGGAGGAAATGGAGGAGGAAGAGGAGGAGAAAAAGGTGACAGAAGGAAAGAGGAAGGAGGAGGACGAGGAAGAGAGGGAGGAATAGGGGAAGAGGAAGAAAAAGAAAAGGAAGAATGGGAAGAGGAAGAGCAAAGGCTCATGAGATGAAAGGGAGGATGACAAAGAGGGGGAGAAGAAGGAAGAGGAGAAGGAGATGGAGGAGGAAGAGGGAAAGGAGGAACACGAAAGAGAGAGGAGGAGGAGGAGGAGGACAAAGAGGAGGATGAAGAGTAGGAGGAAATGGAGGAGGAAGAAGAGGAAAATGTGAGAGAGGGAAAGAGGGAGGAGAAGGAAGAGGAAGAGAGGAAGGAATAGGGGGAGGAGAAAGATGGGGCAGAAGAAGAAAAAGAAGTAAAGGAAGAATGGGAAGAAGAAGAAGAGCAGAGGCTCATGAGATGAAAGGGAGGAGGGAGAGGTGAGGACGAGAGGATGAGAAAGAGGGGGGGAAAGAGAATGAGGAGGAGAAGGAAGAGGAGGAGGAGGAGGAAGAAAAGGAGGATGAGAAAGAGGGGGAGGAGGAGGAGAATGAGGAGGAGAAGGAAGAGAGGGAGGAGGAGGAAGAAAAGGAGGATGAGAAAGACGAGGGGGAAGAGGAGGAGAAGAAGACGGAGGAGGAAAAAAAGGAGGATGAGAAAGACGAGGGAGAGGAGATGAAGAAGGAGGAGATGGAGGAGGAAGAGGGGAAGGAGGGAGGAAGATGAAAGAGAGAGGAGAAGGAAGAGAATGAGGGGGAGGAAAAGTAAATAAATAAATAAATAAATAAAGAACACTCACAGGGTGTTTGGCTGACAGTCTGCCACTCACAGCACTGGTCTGGTTCCATGTGGAGGAGATGAACGTCTGCATGAAAGACAGCATAGATTACCGTGTGTGTGTGTGTGTGTGTGTGTGTGTGTGTGTGTGTGTGTATGTGTGTGTGTCTGTGTGTCTACAGTAAGTGTGTGTGTGTGCGTGTAAGTGTGTGTATCTAAGTGTGTGTGTCTAAGTGTGTGTGTGTGTGTGTCTAAGTGTGTGTGTCTAAGTGTGTGTGTGTGTGTGTGTGTGTGTATATGTGTGTGTATGTGTGTGTGTCTGTGTGTCTACAGTAAGTGTGTGTGTGTGCGTGTAAGTGTGTGTATCTAAGTGTGTGTGTCTAAGTGTGTGTGTGTCTAAGTGTGTGTGTCTAAGTGCGTGTGTAAGTGTGTGTGTGTGTTTAAATGTGTGTATCTAAGTGTGTGTGTGTATGTATTTGAGTGCCAAAAAACTTTCCATTTCAGTATGTCTGTGCGTGTGTCTGGTAGAAAGTGTCACAGCGTGTGTATGTGTGTGCCTGTGTGTGTTTGTGCATGCGTTAGTATATGGAGTGCCACAGAGATTTCTAAAGTATGTGTATGTGTGTGTATGTGTGTGTGTGTGTTTGTTTATCCTGAGTGGTTCACATTCTGATGTTTATGATTTGCGTGTGACACAAAGACAGCAGGAGGCAGTCATGTCCTCTCCTCCCCTCATCCCCTCTCTTTGCCCTTCTCATCTCTCCACTCTGTCCTCCCAGATCTGTATTTTATGGCTAAACCATCCTCTATCCTTCTTTTACATCCAGCCCTTATCCTCCTTTTATAGCTTTCTTTTCTTTTTTCCCCCCAATTTTCTCTCCGACAGCAAAAATGTTCATTAATTTGTATTCATGATTAAGGAGTAGCAGTAAGTAGTTTTATGTCTAACACTGGCCAGGCAAAAGACTTTGTCACTGAACCCCAATAGGTACAGCAGATAATTACAAAAGCTAGCTAGCTTCCTGGTTGATGTGTTTTAGCAAGCTCTGCAGTTTCATGCTTGAATCACTAAGAACTACAGGAACGAAGGCTTCTGAAAGTATTACTGAAATAGAAATTGGGATTGTTTTCTTCTTTATACATTCTTTTTCTTCTTTGATACATTCTTGCACACCCTAGGCCTGTGCAAAAAAATCGATACGATATAAAAATCGAGTTGGCAGGTCAAATCGATTCATTTTCCCTGAAACTCGAGTTAAAAGATTTTTTTTAATCCCGTCCCCCTTACAGTTTATATTCCAAGTGCACAGCGCATGCATTTCATTTTTACATTCGCCAAAACCCAAGGCTATCCCTACTGCACTTCCTGCAGTGCGTTTTCTCTCGAACCCCCAGTAACATCACATGCACAAACAAACATGGCGACAGAAACAGACGGCGAGAAAGAGGGGCTCCTGTCCAAAAGTCCCACAACGTCCGTAATTTGGAATTGGTTTCTTTTTGCAGCATCTGATGAACACCAAACACCACCTCGCAGCACGACCAATTTGTTTTAGCATTTGAAGCACAAACATCCGAGTGGGAGAAATACTGCCTTCTTTGGCAAGAAAACTTTCCTAGCTCTAATGCTAACACGTCATCATCTGCAAAGAAAACTACTCTTCCTCAAACGCTGTGTTCCATATGAAAAGAGTGGATTCTATTCTACTGAGATTTCTCAGGCATTTTGTTGCTTTAGTAATTCATTAAAGCACAAGTCTATGAAACTACACACACTTTTTTTTCTGCTGAATTCAGTGACTGCAGACTGAAGCACTTATTTTTCTCAAAATATAAATGTATATTTTAGAAATAAATTTACAGTCAGTAGTTATTTCATTTTAAATTGGGCAGGGGGGGGGGGGCATTGATTCGAATTGTGAATCGAGTTTTTTCTTTTCCCCAGCCCTAGCACACCCTTTGATTATTTCCCAATGACGCATGAACTGAAGTGAACGACGAGGTGTTAAATAAGTCTCTTCTTTACTACCTTTCTTTCTCTTCCTCTTTCCTGATGGCAGGGGTCTCCCTACTGTGCCACAAAGGGCAACTTAAGACCAACACTGACATAACACACACTTTCTCTTGATTGCAGGGGCCGCAGTGACACACACACACACACAGCTTAATACTACCTCCCTGTGGATAAGGGTTGCAACTGCAGTCTATTTACTATTCCAGGACCTTGGACAGTTCCATGTGCTGATAAAAACAGGGACTTGTCACCAGCGTTGCACAATTTCGTGAACTTTCAAAGTTGTAAACATTCTATGGAAATCTATGTTTTTGTAGTTCAGTGAAAGAATTGATTTTTTGATGAAAGAATTGAGCATTGAGCAAGGTGTTATATACTTTATTACTTACTTACTGTACAAATAAATCTCAGTCAAGTTTTTCAATTGTATCCTTTTGCAACAATGTCTGCTTATGATAAAATACATTTTTTATATTTATGTTGATATTAATCATATGGTTTTTTTTAATCATTCAACGTTTCCAGTTAATTCTAGATAATTCCCATGAATCCTGTAGAAGTGTACCAGTTTGAAATATTTCCAAAATTCCCTTACTAACGTTTCCATGGAAAGTTTCTGAAAGGTTTGGGTGAATCTTTTACCCCTTTACAACCCTACCTCTCACAAGGGGTTATTATGAACTGAGCTTACAAAAATTCAGTTTAAATTCCTACATTTTGGAATGGAAATCTATCTAGTCTTTTCATCTAACAAACATTAAATCTCTGTATATCTAACCATTTTTGAGGGATCACTTTAGATGAGTAAGAAGTCATATGTGCATTTTTGTTAAATGCACAAATGTAAGGTGCATGATTTTATGTTTGTGTTTATGTATATGTCTGTGACTTTGTGTGTGTGCGTGTTTGTGTGTAAGTGTGTGTGTGTGTGTGTGTGAGAGAGAGAGAGAGAGAGAGAGAGAGAGAGAGAGAGAGAGAGAGAGAGAGAGAGAGAGAGAGAGAGAGAGAGAGAATATGTGTATGTATGCAAACAGTCTGCATATTTTGTCTAACCTTATTCATGCATGACAAAATGCCGTCCACAAATGCAGACTTGATCTTGTGCACCTAGGGGAATTAAACCTTTAAACCAGGTACTGCATAAATTACGATAGCATGATTAAACTCACACACAGACACACGCACACAGCGCACTCCTGCTCTCTCTCTCGAACACACACACACACACACACACTGCAGAAACAGACATATGGTTTTAAAAATGAAGGACACACCTGTCGGTATTCTAAAATGATCTTGGGTAGAGGGTGCAGATCCTGAAGCTGCAACAGCTATGGAGATAGAGTTTGGAGAAGGAGAGAGGGAGAGAGAGAGAGAAAGAGAGAGAGAGAGAGACAGACAGACAGACAGACAGTGAAAGACCAACAGAGGGGAGAGATAGAGAGAGAGAAAGAGAGCGAAAAAGAGAGAGAGGCAGACAGTGACAGTGAAAGACCGACAGACAGAGAGAGGGGGGAAGGGAGAGGTAGAGGGAGAGAGGGGGAGAGAGAGAGAGAGAAAGAGACAGACAGACAGACAGACAGACAGAGAGGACCATAATTACATTTCTGCGGTCATATGTTAGTGTGTTCATGGGCATGTCAGTCCTGCCTACCACAGCGGTTTGAGTCGGCCATGTCGGTTTTTGCTGGCTCCTCAAATCTGTGCTGTCTGCTGATGGCTGTTTACATTTGTGTGTGTGTGTGTGTGTGTGTGTGTGTGTGTGTGTGTGTGTGTGTGTGTGTGGCGCATATGTGTGAAAGAATGCCTGTTACATAACCTGCCTCAGACTCTCAGCAGGTTTCCCTTACACAGTTTTCTGGCACAAGCACAAAAACACACACATACTCATACTCTCTCTCACACACACACACACACACACACACACACACACACACACACACACACAGCAAAGGGGTGGCCACAAAGTCTCCACGAGAGACTCACACATGGCTCACACATACACACACACACACACGCGAGTAGCAGTTCATCGCCCAACCAGCAGGCTTGTCCTCTAATGACCTTTATCCCATTACTTTCTGTGGCTGTAGGGATGGATTAAAATGAATAAATGATTTGTGTTTGTGTGTGCCCCCTGTAAGCTGAGATCCGATTGGTGTCTCAAAGGAAAATGTTTTTTTATATTGCAGGTGAGTATTGATTTAAAGATGTGTGTGTGTGTGTGTGTGTGTGTGTATGTTTACCACAGCCTCAGATGTTGATTGCTGTTGTTTGAGAAGGGTTTTGGGTAGCTTCTTATTCTCACAGCGTTCATGCAGACGCAACTTTTCAAACAGAACCTGTAGAGAAAACACACACACACACACGCACGCACACACACACACACACACACCAGCACGCACACAAATGCACACGCACACAAATGCACACACACACAAGCACACACACAAGCACACATACACAAGCACACATACACACACACACAAGCACACATACACAAACACACATGCATGCAGGCATGCACACAAACACACATTCACATAAACACACACATACACACCCACGCACAAACACACAAGACAATCTTACTTAAGACTGCAACACACACAAAGTCACTGGTATGTGTGTTGATAGTGTTTCAAGGAACACCAAACTGACCAGACGAAGCTGGTTGTTGCTGGACACCAGAAACTGCTGACCAGCTGCCTGATGGGCCTCCTGTTCCAGATGCTTCAGCTTTGACTGGGGGGGGGGGGGGAAGTTAACAGCCGTTCACACCTAGAACGATAACTATAATGATAATTATAACTATAACTTTTTAAAAATCGCTTGAACTTTAGTGGATGGTGCCGTTCACATATCCACTAAAACGAAAATGACAGGCTGAACGATATTGCTGGGATCACTTTAGGAACGATTTTATGAACTATAAAAGAGCGGTCAGCCAGCATAATAGCATTCTTTGGATTAATACCGAGGAGCCGTGACTCTGCAAACACACCCACCCACCGACACACACACACACACCTCAAAACCAATTTAAAAACACAGCATGTCGCCATCTGTAGCTGGCCCCTAATTACACATAAAAACCCATGCGTGCATGCACGCACACACACAAACACACACACACATATACAAACACATACACAACTGCAAAGGCCAAAGACAGTCTGTAACATTTCAAACAAAAGATGAGAATGGTGTGTGTGTGTTTGCGTGTGTGTTAATGTGTGTGTGTGTGTGTGCTATCGGCTGTCTATCGGCCGGTCTCACTGCTTCCCTTCCTTTCAAAAGCCATTGAGAGGGCGGTCTCTAAGCAGATCTCTAAGCAGGTAGTTAATTTCCTCACCCAGAATGACCTACTTGACCCGAAGCAGTCTGGCTTTAGAAGCGGCCACTCCACTGAAACAGCACTGCTTTCCGTCACAGAAGCCCTCAGAGTAGCCAGAACTGAAGGTCAGTCATCAGTACTTATCCTACTCGACTTATCGGCAGCCTTCGATACAGTCAACCACAGCATACTGCTAACTACACTCTCACACATAGGCATCACAGGCATAGCACACTCCTGGTTTACATCCTACCTCACTGGACGCTCCTTTGAAGTGTCTTGGCAAGGACAACCGTCATCAACTCACACTCTCTCCACAGGTGTTCCCCAAGGGTTGGTGCTGGGCCCCCTTCTCTTCGCTATCTACACCACCTCGCTGGGCCGCATCATCCGCTCACACGGCTTCTCCTATCACTGCTATGCTGATGATACACAGCTGTACTTGTCGTTTCGACCAGATGACACCATGGTCTCTGCACACATCTCTGCCTGTCTCTCCGCACTCTCCGCATGGATGAAGGAACACCACCTCCAGCTCAATCTGTCGAAGACTGAACTCCTGGTGATCCCAGCCCAGGAGTCAATCCACCATGATATCAGCCTGAATATGGACACTGTCACGATTGCTCCGAACAAGGTTGCTAAAAACCTCGGCGTCGTGATTGATGACCGGCTATCTTTTTCTGACCACATTGCCTCCGTAGCGCGGTCATGCCGTTATGCGCTATACAACATTAGAAAAATCAGACCGTACCTGACCCAATATGCTACTCAGCTTCTGGTTCAGGCTATGGTCATCTCTCGCCTCGACTATTGCAAAGCCCTTCTGGTTGGCCTTCCTGCTTGTGCAATCAAACCATTGCAAATGGTTCAGAATGCAGCAGCACGACTGGTTTTCAATCAACCCAAAAGGTCGCATGTCACTCCTCTCTTCATCAACCTGCATTGGCTCCCGGTGGCTGCCAGAATTCAACACAAAGCTTTGACTCTAGCCTACAAAGTCACTTCTGGATCCGCCCCCACCTATCTCAACGTCATACTGAATGCTTACATCCCGTCCAGAATGCTGCGATCCTCCAATACGAACCGCCTGGCCGTACCCTCTCCCAAGACAAAGCGAGGTCACTCTAAACTTTTCTCGGTTGTTGTCCCTCAGTTGTGGAACAACCTACCAGTCCCTACAAGAGCAGCAACTTCCCTCTCGACCTTTAAAAAGCTTGTGAAGACCCTTCTTTTCCGAGACTGCTTAACAAAACCAAATTCTACTAACCATCTCTTTACATAGGTACCTTCAATGTTCTCTACACATCTGTTTGCTTTTATGTCCTCCTTTTGTAAGTCGCTTTGGATAAAAGCGTCTGCTAAGAGTAATGTAATGTAATGTAATGTGTGTGCGCGCGTGAGGGTGTGTGTGTGTGTGTGTGTAATGCATGTATGTGCGAGAGAGAGGTGTCTTGTGTGCTTCAGTGTTTACAAACAGCAAGGCCTGTGCTTTCTGAGACACGTACACTCAAAGGGGGACACACTGGAGAAAATAAGAGCTACATCAGAAGCACAACTCATCAGACTTGAGACAAAAGGGAAGAGAGGAAAGCAGAGAGGTAAGAAGATTAGAGAATCGATTACACAAGAAAATGAGAGTGGGAGGAAGAGAAAAAAAGAGGGAGAGAGAGACAGAGAGAGAGAGAGAGAAATGGAGAGAGAGAACACTAGAGACAGAAGAGTGCAGGAGAGACAGAACTTGAACGAGTCTGGAAAGGGAGAAAGTAGGAGAGAGAGAAAGACATGGAAAGAGAGAGAGAGAGAGAGAGAGAGAGAGAGGGAGAGAGAGAGAGAGAGGGAGAGAAATGAAGAGATACAGAGAGTGAACAGTAGAAACAGAAGAGTGAAAGAGAGACAGAAATGGAATGAGTCTAGAGAGAGAGAAAGACAGGGAGGAGAGAGAGAGAAATGGAGAGAGGGAGAGAGAGAGAGAGAGAGAGAGAGAGAGAGAGGGAAAGAAATGGAGAGATACAGAGAGTGAACACTAGAGACAGAAGAGTGAAAGAGAGACAGAAATGGAATGAGTCTGGAGAGAACGTGGGAGAGAGAAAGACAGGGAAGGAGAGAGAGAGAGAGAGAAAGAGAGAGAGAGAGAGAGAAGGAGAGAAATGGAGAGATACAGAGAGAGAACACTAGAGACAGTAGAGTGAAAGAGAGACAGAACTGGAACGAGTCAGGAATGAGAAAGTGGGGGAGAGAGAAAGACAGGGAAGGAGAGAGAGAGAGAGAGTACCATGAGAGGAGAGCTGAAGAGACTGAGGCAACAACTGAGGAAAATTCAGAGAAAAAACAGTGTCAGTTGGAGTACAAAAAGCTTTGTCAGACTGACTAATCAGTATTACTCCCTTTCAGCTGCATGCATGCACACACACACACGTACACACACACTCACACGCACACGCATGCACACACGCATACACACCCATGCACACACGCACACACACACACTCTCTTTCTCTCACTCTTTGTCTGTCACTATCTTATTGACACACACTTTTTTTGTCTTTCCTCACCCACGCATTCACAACTACGCCTCCTCCCACAGCCACACACAAAAACTGTGTGCACTCTAAAGACGATGACTAAGACAAAAACAAAAAGACAGCACCCCTCTCAGATATAAATAGCCCCATGGAAGCTTTGCTGCGTGTGTGTGTGTGTGTGTGTGTGTGTGTGTGTGTGTGTGTGTGTGTGTGTGTGTGTGTGTGTGTGTGTGTGTGTGTGTGTGTGTGTGTGTGTGTGTGTGTGTGTGAAAAAGACAGAAAAAGAGCGAATAAGATAAAGAAGTCCAGATAAAGAGCGAAGAGAACAGAGAGATTAGAGAAACAAAGAGAGAGGGTAAGAAAGAGAGAACGTAGAGAGGGAGAAGGAAAATGAGAGAAAGGAGGGGTGGAGAGAGAAAGAGAGAGAGACAGAGAGGTAGAGAGAAAGAGAGAAAGAAAGAGAGAGACAGACAGAAAGAGAGAGAGAAAGACACAGAGAGAGGGAGACAGAAAGAGAGAGAGAGAAAGAGAAAGATAGAGAGAGAGAAAGAGACAGAAAGAGAGAGAAAGATAGACAGACAGAGAGAAAGATACAGAGATCCTCTCTCCTGCTGCAGTGTCTTAGCCCCCAGCCAACAGGCTTCCCGTGCTATATATAGAGACAAACCAGAGTGAACGACTGCTCTGTGTGTGTGTGTATGTTTGTGTGTATGTGTGTGCGTGTGTGTGTTTGTGTGCATGGGAGTAATCCAGATGAATACAGAAAGAGAAAGTGTGTAAGAGTGTGCTCTGTGCTGTGACGTCCCTGTGAGTGATAGCATATGATGGGCACGCATTCACTCACAGCTTAACTGAATGATGCTAATAAAAGCATTGAAGGTTGTGTTATGAGTTTGCTGCTGGGGACAAGTATGAGCAACTCACTGTGACAAGAGTAGAATTAAATAAGGCCGAGTGTGTGAGTAAGAGAGTGAGTGTGTGAGTAAGAGAGTGAATGTGTGAGTAAGAGAGTGAGTGTGTGAGTAAGAGAGTGAGTGTGTGAGTAAGAGAGTGAGTGTGTGAGTAAGAGAGTGAGTGTGTGAACGTAAGAGAGTGAGTGTGTGAGTAAGAGAGTGAGTGTGTGAGTAACAGAGTGAGTGTGAGTAAGAGAGTGAGTGTGTGAGTAAGAGAGTGAGTGTGAGTAAGAGAGTGAGTGTGAGTAAGAGAGTGAGTGTGTGAGTAAGAGAGTGAGTGTGAGTAAGAGAGTGAGTGTGAGTAAGAGAGTGAGTGTGTGAACGTAAGAGAGTGAGTGTGTGAGTAAGAGAGTGAGTGTGTGAATGTAAGAGAGTGAGTGTGTGAGTAAGAGAGTGAGTGTGAACGTAAGAGAGTGAGTGTGTGAACGTAAGAGAGTGAATGTGTGAGCAAGAGAGTGAGTGTGTGAGTAAGAGAGTGAGTGTGTGAGTAAGAGAGTGAGTGTGTGAGAGGGAGTGATGTACTGAGTAGTATTACATTACACTACATTACACTTAGCAGATGCTGTTATCCAAAGTGACTTACAAAAGGAGGATACAGCAAGCGAAGGGATCACAGAGTAAACAAAAAGGCATGGCAACCCCCTCCCCATCTACACACACACACACACACACACACACACACACACACACACACAGAAACACACACACACACACACAGAAACACACACACATACATGCACGAGGCACCTAGGTAAAGAGTTCGCTAGCAGAGGTTAGTTTTCTTAGGAAGGGAAGCAGTCTCGGAAAAGAAGAGTCTTCTTTTCAGTATGAGGGATAGAATGAGTGAGTGAGAGAGTTAGTGGTCTTGTAGGCTAAAGCCGGTGCTTGAACTTGGTGAACTTGGCCCGTGGAGGCGTTTATACACGACTGGGATAGGCTTATTCAGGGCCAAACCCAGACGCCTAGCTCTTGGAGGCATTTATACTGGACTAGGCTAGGCTTATTCAGGGCCAAACCTAGACGCCTAGCTCTTGGAGGCATTTATACTGGACTAGGCTAGGCTTATTCAGGGCCAAACCTGGAATTGTTGCCCGGGCAACAGTTCGATCTCAACAGCCAGGGCCACTGGTGCTTACACATCACCCCAAATTGGTTACCACAGCTGCTGTTGTATAGCCTGGTAAACCAGCCCCTCGTACTTCGTTTCATTTTGAACAAAGGGTCTGGCAGTGCTTCCAATCAGCGAACAGAGGGAGTGTTCATGAGCGATGACGTCGACTTTGTGTGCTACATTTGAATTGTAGTGCATAGGCAGGCTAATTGCATATGTCACGACCAGACGTTAGCGACTGGGTAAAGGCAGAGCCACTTGTTTTTAACTTCAGCGAGTCCACACCTCCAGAAAGAAAACGTTTTTCAATACAGCACTGCCAGATCCTCTGTACAAAATGAAACAAGCGCAATCAGAGATAGCAACCTAGTCCCCCGTATGGGCGGACAGACACAGACACACACACAGACAGACAGACACACACACACACACACACACACATACACACACAGAGGGACAGGATCATTGCAACACTTGGTCAATCCCTCCGGGGACAAGGTAATGAAGTATGAGGGGCTGGTTTACCAGGCTAACTGTTCTATTTACTCCAGCAGAGTGAGGCAATATCGCTAACTGCTAGCTAGCTGCTAATTTTGATAACAAGCAACTTTTACAAGATCATACTTAGAGAGCGTTGCAGTCTGAACGGCCCCTAACTGCGTGACTGAGGAGAGGAGGAAGTGTGTTAGTGAATGAGTAAGTGAGGGGGCGCACCAAGGAGGTACAAGCCTGTGTAAATTAGCAATCTTTCAGCTAATCACAATAATTTGGAGCTGATTATTTCCATAATTGCTATGATTAGGAGTAGGTGAGAGAGTGAGTCAGGGGAGGAGGGGTGGAGTGAGAATTGGATGAGAGAAGATGAAAATTACTAAATAAGTGAAAAGTTGGACTTACTCCCAGCAAATCCGAGGTCTTTTTCAAAGCATCTCTGTCTACGTGGATCCGGTGACTCTCCATGACTACATTACATTACACACGCACGCGTGCACACACAGACACATGCACACACGCACACACACACACACACACACAAATATTTCACCAGGAAATTTACATGTGCTTGTGTGTCAATTCCATAATGTGTGATAAAACTCAATTACATAATGTGTGAGGTAGCCCTCACTTAGCATACAACATCACCACACACACGCACACACACACAAACACACACACACACGCGCACGCATGCACACACACACTCTAACACACACACACACACACACGCACGCACGCACGCCCACACACACACACACACACACACACTCTAACACACACACACGCACACACACACTCTAACACACACACACACACACACGCACACACACTCTAACACACACACAAATTATAGAGGAAGTGACAGTGGGGCACCTGCAAGCACAGGAATCATTCGCATCTCCAACTGAGAGTGAAGCTGACACAGTCTTTTAATCTGAGCACACACACAAAACAAAAACACACACACACACACATACAATCAAGTAAACAAACAACAAACACAGAAACGCTTTATCCTTAAAGTAACAGAATCTATTTTTAAAGCAAAAAGAACAGGCAGAAACTGTGTACATGTGTGTGTGAGAGAGTGGAAGACTTGCCTGCAACTTGGAGCGTAACTCAACCATGAGCTTGTACAGATGATTCAAACCAGAGATAAGCTGAGTGACCTGAGGATGAAAAGAAAAAGAGAGAAAAGAAAGAAAAAGTAGAAAGAAAAAAATTAAGAAAAAAAGAGTGGCTTCAAAAAAACTTGGTCAATCCCTCCGGGGACAAGGTAATGAAGTATGAGGGGCTGGTTTACCAGGCTAACTGTTCTATTTACTCCAGCAGAGTGAGGCAATATCGCTAACTGCTAGCTAGCTGCTAATTTTGCACCTGCAAATCCCACAAGAGCTCTTATCTCTAAATCAATAAATAATGTTGACATAGAAATGAAAAAATATGCATGGATATAGATGTTATATATAAAATGCATACAGTACATATACACTAGGGATGTCCCGATCCAGCTTTTTGCACTTCCGATCCGATACCGATATTGTATTTGCACTTCCGAGCCGATACCGATACTGGTGGCCGATACCGATACCGGCCTATCCAACCGAGCATGTATTAAAGTTATTTAGCCTTCTTACTTAGTTATTAGACTCATATTGAAAAGGGTTTTAGTACTCTTGATAACAACTAGCCAGCTGACTTAAGTGAGTTTGAATACACAATGGTTGGTAACAAGAAACTGACCTGTTTATTCAGGGATAAACAGAAAATAGACAACATTAAAAATAACAAACAGGGATGGCATCAGTGGTCAGTAAAAGTGCAAATCAGACTGTAAACTGTATGGAAAAAAAAGAAAAACACACAAATAACCTGAGTGTAAAATAGTCTATTAACTCAAAAAAGCAAAACACACAAATAACCTCTGTGTAAAATAGTCTATTAACTCAGCATCAGTACTCTGCTCTTGAGCAGGTGTAAACCAAGGCTTTAAAAACCAGTGCAAATAATATCGTTAACTATTTAAAAACAAAAATGCCCTCTACTCCCCAATCTCCTCCACACGTTTTGCTCCATCTCTATCTACAAACTGGGAGACGCTAATGCTGGTGTGCTGGAAAATGCGGACCAGATTTAGCGAAACCACAGCAAAAAACTGGAATGGATTATTTGAGCGCCGGACCGGACTTTTTTTTTTAACGGATCGGATTTTTTTCCGTGCCGCCGCGCCGATACCGATACACATTTTTTTGCCAATATCGGCGGCCGATCCGATACCGATATTGGATCGGGACAAGCCTAATATACACTAGAGGTGTGAACCTTCACTCATCTCACGATTCGATTACGATTATTAAGTTAGCGATTCGATTCGATATCTCGATGCATCACGATGCATCACGATTCTTCACTCATTTCTATATTACTTCACATGGCTTTGCTTTCATCAACAAACACAAGCAGTCAGATATTACCTTCCTCTTTTACTTGATAAAATGTATGAATTGTCAGAACATCCTACCTGCACATCAGTGTAGAAGCACTGCAGAAAGAGAGTAAAGTACTAAGAGAGAGTGTTGACTGAGGGGAGGGGGAAATCCCCCTTTAAGCACAGCAGTCAAGACTCGTTTCATTGAAATTCGAATGGGTCACGTGTGGACTAATAAATTGGTCCTTACTGTCTTTCTGGAGTTGTTAAGGTTTTTTTTGGAACCACGTGTCATAATCCGCAACTGTTTGTGATTATTTCAAGCCTAATAGTC
This sequence comes from Coilia nasus, assembly GCA_027475355.1. NCBI lineage: Eukaryota > Metazoa > Chordata > Actinopteri > Clupeiformes > Engraulidae > Coilia > Coilia nasus. Next base: position 14,001,499 of record CM050200.1, on the reverse strand, counting down.
TAAGTTGTTACTGTTTGGATTTTGAGAAATTTAGCTTTACTTCAGGTCAGGCAGTAACATATGTTGTTGTTAGCGCGCTAACGCTAGCGAACTAAGCTAACGTAATGTTTTAAATTGAACGCTGTCACTTTACTCACCAACATCCACCTAGATACCGTTACTGATATTAGCTCAAATGGACAAAGTAATATAAAGGGATAAGGTTACAGCAATGTGTTAAAATCAAGGTGAGTGAAGTTAGCGTTTAGCACATTGGTGTTGTCATAATACTATTCACTTAAATGAGCTAGTTCGTTAGCTTGCTAGCTCGCTGTACAGACACAATAAGAGTTTGCTGGCATCATACGTTAGACATTAACACACTACACAGAATTATATTTATCTGTGTAGACTATAAGATCTTTGGTACTAATTCAGCTTTCCTGTGGTCATTATTTTTGCATGAACAGGAGATATTTAGCTGATAGCAGGGGGCAACGGGGCTTGTTTAAGTGGTGCAGAAAACAAAACATTAAAACAGCGAGCGTAGAGTGCCAAAGAAATGAAACTGGAAGCGCACGGTAAGATTTTCTGTCTGTCATTTCTTCCTACGGTAGGACATTTCACAGAAGTAGGACAGCTTTCTACAAGATAGTTGCTGTTTAGCCACAACTCACGCTCATTCCACTAAACACTAGCTGCTACAGCACAACAGTGCAACAACCTTTCTGTGTTTCTCTCCTCTCATGCCGCGCTCACACACACACATGTGCGCACACACGCACTCAACTCCCTTTCCTTAAAGGCACATACACATAAGAATATTAGCAAAACAGAACACAATTAACATGGGTTACACAATACATTATAATCGATTATGATCTGCTACTGAAACGATTATTGATTGTTCACGTCTGCATCGCGATGCATCGATTATTTGATCAATTTCAACACCCCTAATATACACACACACATATATACATATATTTATGCATGCATGTATTGTCTGTACATACACATATGGCACATACTGTATATTTGGTTAGACTTTATTTCACCGTCTCTGTTACATCAATTAATTACAGTGTGAAACAAAGTGTGTAACAATATGTAACATGATGTACTTACACTGTAGCACAGGCTTAGGGTTAGTGTTAGATGTGTACAGTGTATGTACATAATATTACATGTTGTTACATTTAGATACTGGTTCATAAAAGCGCTTTTGCACACCTCTGTAAATTTGCCAGGTGCGTACGACAACATCCCAGTAAGGCTGTCAATTTGTAAAAAAGAACATCCCGCACACTATCTTATCCACCAGCAAACTTTAATAGGCTACAACGTTTCGGTCATCAGACCTTCTTCAGGTAAGGTTACAAACACAATCCTCCCACAATCCAACAAGACTTTTTTTAAAAGTGGGTTGCCTAATTTGGACCAATCAGGTCCTGTTGCGCAGGTTGCGTCACTTCCATGATGGAATGCCACGTCTCCTCTCCAGGACATTTTTTTTTACATTTAGATACTAAAAAGGGACCGTAAAATAAAGTGTTACCGTATATGTAAACACACATTAAATAGCTGACTCATTCGACTGAAAGTAATCGCCACTGGTGGGCAGCTGAGGGCTTCCTCACTTTCTGCACGCCCAGAGCAGGTTCGAAGGTGTGTGTGGCGGAAGGGTGTGTGCGCGCTTGCAGTGTTGGACTTCCTCAGCTTCTGTGCGCCTAAAGCAGGTGTGAAGGTGTGTGTGTGGCGGAAGGGTGTGTGTGCTGGCCTGCTTAGGGCTTCCTCACTTTCTGTGCGCCTAAAGCAGGTGTGAAGGTGTGTGTGTGGCAGAGGGGTGTGTGTGCGCTTGCAGTGTTTGACTTCCTCAGGTTCTGTGCGCCTAAAGCAGGTGTGAAGGTGTGTGTGTGGCGGAAGGGTGTGTGTGTGCTGGCCTGCTTTGGGCTTCCTCACTTTCTGTGCGCCTAAAGCAGGTGTGAAGGTGTGTGTGTGGCGGAAGGGTGTGTGTGCTGGCCTGCTTAGGGCATCCTCACCTTCTGTGCACCCAGAGCAGGTGTGAAGGTGTGTGTGGCGGAGGGGTGTGTGTGCTTGCAGTGCTTGCTCAGTAGCTCCTGGAAGCAGGCGGCCGAGTCGGCGGGGTCCAGCAGCCATGCGGCGATCTGAGGGTCCAGGATCTCACACGCACCCACTACAACCGCACACACACACAGGCACACACACAGGCACATATGCACACGCATGCACACACATGCACACACAAGCATGTATTCAGATACATTCAAACCCACACACACACACACATACACACAGGCACGTATGCACACACATGCACACACACACACACAAGCATGTATTCACACACACTCACACACACACACACAACAACAACAACAACAACAACAACGATCTGAGTACAGACCATTTCATGATTTAAAGATACATAACTACCGTACAACATCTAGTGATCAGTTATGGTGCACAGTCTTCAGTGTCAAGTCTCCAAACCAGTAACCAAACATACTGTGTATATGCATATTATTTACATTATTACTTTGCCCATCATTCCAATTTAGACCAGTAGTGTGGTTAGGTGCCGCAGTGTGCATCAAAGTATGTCTTCCTGTTGAATCACTGTGTGTGTTAATGTTGGGGAAATGTGGTGTGTGTGTGTGTGACTGGATTACAGGAGCCAAAGTTGTTATATGTGTATATCTGCATGTGTTTTCAGAGTTATAAGGTGTGTGTGTGTGAGAGCGAGGAAGTGTGCACTTCAGAATTTCCTATGTGTATACTGGTATGTGTTATCAGTAATAAAGTGTGTGTTTGTCTTTGTGTGTGTGTGTGTGTGTGTGAACTCCATATATGTGTAAACTCATACGTGAGACCATATATGTGTATACTCATATGAGTATTGTTAGAGTAATGAAGTGTGTGGAAGAGAGAGGCCCCTACTGTGTTTTCAGCTGAGTGTGTGTGAGAGAGAGGCCCCTACTGTGTTTTCAGTTGAGTGTGTGTGTGTATGAGAGAGAGGCCCGTACTGTGTTTCCAGCTGAGTGTGTGTGTGTGTGTGTGTGAGAGAGAGGCCCCTACTGTGTTTTCAGCTGAGTGTGTGTGTGTGAGAGAGAGAGGCCCGTACTGTGTTTTCAGCAGAGTGTGTGTGTGTGTGTGTGTGAGAGAGAGGCCCCTACTGTGTTTTCAGCTGAGTGTGTGTGTGTGAGAGAGAGAGGCCCGTACTGTGTTTTCAGCTGAGTGTGTGTGTGTGAGAGAGAGAGGCCCGTACTGTGTTTTCAGCTGAGTGTGTGTGTGTGTGTGAGAGGCCCGTACTGTGTTTTCAGCTGAGTGTGTGTGTGTGTGTGTGTGTGTGTGTGTGTGTGTGTGTGTGTGTGTGTGTGTGTGTGTGTGTGTGTGTGTGAGAGAGAGGCCCGTACTGTGTTTCCAGCTGAGTGTGTGTGCGTGGTGCTGTAGGGCGGTGCGCAGCAGGTCCTTGGCTTTGTAGCACACCACCTGCCTCTGGCCCGACACCACCAGCAGAAGCAGCTCCCTAGGGCCAAACACACTAGTGAGCACCAGAAATCACACACACACACACAGTTTACAAAGAACACAAAGTACTTGTGCATGTAGGAAGAGCACCTTAGTGAGAAACTATAGCTATTACACCTACCCCTACACTATCTATAATCAAGTAAGTAGTTCAGGCTGTTAGTCCCTACTCCCGGGTGTAACACGCACAACTGGCCGCTGACTACAGCTATTCACGCAACCTCATGTGAGCTGTACTGGACAGAGCAGCTGAGGGGATGGCCAACTGGAGCCGTACAGACAGATGCTCAACAAGGGTTAACCTGAACCAGCCGGCTACCGTTACAGTGACTGGCACAAATATCTGTCACACACACACACACACACACACACAAACATGTCTCACACACACACACACACAAACATGTCTCACACACACACACACACACACACACACGGGGCAGATTACATCAGTAATTATAAACCACCATTATCATCATGGTCGTCACCATCATTATCATCATCTTGATCATCTGATCAAGGCTGATAAACTGATCTCTATCAGGAAGATTAATGGATATCAAAAGGAACTTGGCCGGTAGCTTGCGCCAAACATCTTGAAGAACTACCACAGATCTTCTGTGGATGTATGCTTCCTGACATATACAACCAATTTGGTGTAATTCGTTGATCATACACCTGACTGTAATGCTGCAAATCCCTGACTTTGTGTGTGCCCCTGTGTGTGAACTGATGCTGGTTTGAAGGCACCTGCCTAAATCTTTGGACAGTACTGTATCTTTTTAGCCATCCACACCAAATTGGTTGCATATGTCAGGAAGCATACATCCACAGAAGATCTGTGGTAGTTCTTCAAGATGTTTGGCGCAAGCTACCAGCCAAGTTCCTTCAAAAACTTTATGCAATAGACCTGGAAGAATTGATGCGCTTTTAAAGGCAAAGGGTGGTCACACCAAATATTGATTTGATTTACTTTTCTCTTTTGTTCAGTCACTGCATTTTGTTAATTGATGTACATAAATGATTAACACTTCCATTTTTGAAGGCATTCCTAGTTGACAGCATTTTTTCACACCTGCCTAAGACTTTTGCACAGTACTGTATATATATATAAATTGCCTTTTAAAATCCATTTTATTTTTTCTTGAACTCCGTTTTATATTTTTTTTCAGAATTCCATTTCCTGGGTTTTATTTTTAATCTTTTTAGATGGTTGAAGACTACTAACACACGCACACACCTGACAAACTGCTCATGGTTCTGGTCCACTTGGTGCTGGATCCAGGCAGGCCTCTGCTCCAGTCTCAAGAAGAGCAGCTTCTCCCCTCCAGTCTGCTGGGGGCAAGACAGGTCCAGCGCCCTCTTCAGGAGAATCAAGATACCACACACAGATGGACTGTTCTTCTGTAGGAGACACAGACAGATATAGACAGATGTGCATACAGACCCAACCATGCAAACACTCACACACACTCTCACTCCTACACACCCAACCATGCAAACACTCACACACACACTCTCACTCCTCTATATTTGTACTGAGATTACATCTATACACGTTTGTACTTACCCAAACACACTTAAAGGGCTGTATGCACTCAGACATTGTAAGTCTACATATTCATAGGTAAACATAAATGTATGGTGCAATACTAATTTTTTTAAATCACCTGGGGCCTCATGCACTAAGACTTTAAAACGTATGTACACATAGACACACAGACAGACAGACAGACAGACAGACAGAGAGACACACACACACACCTGTTCGATGTCCAGCTGTGTGCTCCCATCCTGAAAGACCAGGGTGAGCACCAGTGCTCTGGCCACGCCCACCTCCTCCAACACACCCTTCCTCTCCTGCGTGCTCAGCTGACCCACATCACACACTCGAGGGTCAGAGGTCAACGCTAGGCTGCACTTGGGCTTGGCAGTCAATGTAGGGGTCACCGATCCCGCCCCACCTCCAGCTCCAGCTCCAGCTCCTCCGATCAGACCAGGCTGCTGTCTCTCAGGCCCCGCCCCTGCTGCCTTCTGATTGGTGGCCTTGAGGCCCTGCTGGTGGCTGATTGGTGGCTCCTGGGTGGCGCTGCGGGACCTCTTGCGGCGGCCTTGCCCCGAGGTCTCAGCCTTGACCCCCCTTGTGGGTGCAGCAGGAGGGTCTGGACTGTGATGCCATGACTGTGGAGGTGGAGGCTTTTGGGGTAGTGGAGGAAGGTGAGGATGGGGTGTCTTGGAGCGAGGTTGGGGAGTGTTGAGGTGCAGCTCTGTGACTTTCATTTTGGGGTGCACTGCCACTGGGCTGTGCTGTCTGGGGCAGCTGCTGAGCGTGGCTGATGTCTGCTTTGAGGGGTCACCTCGTCGCACTGCTGCTGGGGTCTGTGGTCTGGGGCCAGTGTGGGGGGCCGTGGCTCTCGTCTCGCTGGAGGGATCACCTCCTCTCTCCTCCCTGATGACGGGGGTACCCTGAGAGGAGCGGGGGGGTTCCCAGCGCACGACCTTGCGTGGGGGCAGAGGGTGCTGAGAGGGGGTGCTGGGGGTCCTCTCAGTGAGAGGAGCTGGGGTCGCTCTTGGGGTCGGGGTCAAGGTTGGGGAGGGAGAAGGGGTCATCCTGGGAGACTTCAGCACACCCTTTGCTGTGGGTGTGAGGAGAGGCCGTTTGAGATGGCCCGGCCTAACGCTGGGAGATACTTCACTGGGGCTGGCAGCCAAAACCTGAAGATGCATACACACATACACACACATGCACACGCACAGAAACGCATGCATGTGCGCGCACACACACACACACGCGCACACACACACACACACACACACACACAAACACATGCACGCACGTGTGCACACATGCACACATACACATAGACACACACACACACATAGACACACACACAAACACACACACACACACAGAAACACATGCACACACGCGCACACACACACAGACACACACTGAATTAGACACTTTACAAATGCATTACAAATGTATCACATTCCCATGCTGTACAAAAGACTCACACACACCCAAACAGGATACCACTATGATCTTTCTACTGAGCACCTATGAGGGCACAAAAATCAATAACAACCTGAGTGGTCTGCAGTACGATGCAATGCTCACGGCTCAAAGACAAAACCGTCATGCAGTTTAAGAGATAACGACTATACTGGCAGTTTCCTGACACACACACACACACAGAAAGAGAGACAGAGAAAGGGGAAGAGGCAGAGGGAGAGAAAGAGAGAAAGAGACAGAGAGAAAGTCAGTCTGTACACAGAAAAGAACAAAAACAGATGAAAAACAAGGAAAGGTTTAGAAGACAGATGCCAGGATCGATACCCCCATCCTGCCTGACTGTTGTTCAAAGCTGTTCATCCTTTCTCACGCTCCCTGCTATCACCACCCCCACCTTCTTACACACACACACACACACACACGCATGCACAAATAAACACACGCATGCACAGATACGCACACACGCGCACACACACACAGACACACACACACACACACAAATGTCTCTTACACATGCACACACACACACACACATACACACACACACAGACACACACACACTCACATATCTCTTACACATGCACACACAAACACACACACACACACACACACACAGACATATCTCTTACACATGCACACACTTGCACACACACACACACACACACACACACACACACAAACACACACACACACACTCACACACCGATTCCCTCTGAAGTCTGGCCATACAGATTCCTTCAGCACACGCTCTGTGCGAAACATGACACCTCAACAATCCCTCTGAGGTTACGGCAGAAGGGATGGAGGAAGGGATGATGAGAATGCAGATGCAAAATAGAGAGAAAGAGCCACGGAGAAAGAGGGGGAGAGAAAGACAGAGAAAGAGATGGATGGAGGGAGGGAGAGAGAAGAAGAGAGAGAGGGAGGCATAAAGACAGAAATAGAGACAAGCCACAAAGAGAAAGGGAAAGACGGGGAGAGAAAAAGAGAAACAGAGAGAGAGAGAGTAAGAGAGAGAGACAGAGAGAGAGAGAGATAGAAAGAGAAGAGATTAAACAAAGAATATCCCTTTACTTAAAAACTATTAAACTCCAATAAAAAACCCTCGCTGCTGCCCAAACAAGGATGTGATAGACAGAGGGGGAAACATGGGTAGGCAGAATAAGAGCTCAGGCTGCTCGATTATGGAAAAAATCTGAATCACGATTATTTGGGCCAAAACTAAAATCACGATTATTCAAACGATTATTTTATTTTCCTCAGTAACATGCTTCATTTATTGAAAATGTATTCAAAAACATTTCGAAAAAACATTCTTGTACCTTCGGATTTTCCCTAATACCTTTCTTCGTAAACATTAGTAAGTCTCCTTTGATGTCTAATGTACAAACAGTAGAAATGTCTAATGTACACATCTAATGTGCAGTACAAACAGTAGAAAATAATTAGGACAAAAACATTGTTGCCCTCGATTTTATTTGTTTTGAGATCGTTTGTCCCTGAAATCATTATCACGATTAGAATTCGATTAATGGAGCAGCACTAATAAGAGCTATTTAAAAAAACAGAAAGCCAGTGAGAGGGGGACGGAGGGAGAGGGGTGAAGGGACTGGCAGAGAAAAATGAAAGAAAAATAATGTCAAGTCATGGCAGGGTTGAGAAAGAGAAAGGGATAGATGATGAAGAAGACAAGCAAAAGCAACGTGAGGAAGAGAGAGAGAGAGAGAGAAAGAAGCATAAATATGTACCTGTATAGTGTCAGAGAGAGAGGGAGAGAAAGAGAGGGAAAGAAGTGTAAACTAAAAGAGAAAGGAAGAAAAGGAGAGAGAGTGAGAGAGAGTGAGAAAGGAAGAGAGAGAGAAAGTACGCAGAGAGTGAGAGAGAGAGGGAGAGAGCAAAAGAGAGAGAAAGAGTGTATACAGAGAGTGTCTGAGGATGAGTTGGGCCAATGTGCCTGCCTGTCTCTGGTGGAGGAGAAAGAAAAGGAGAGAGAGAGAGAGAGAGGGAGAGAGAGAGAGGGAGAGAGACAGGAAGAGAGCGAGGCAGAGCGAAAGAGTGTACACAGGGATTGTCTGAGGACGAGTTGGGCCGATGGGTCTGCCTGTCTCTGGCGGAGGCTTCCCTGCAGAGAAGTGCAGCGTCAGTGGCTTGTGCCAGGGTGCTGACAGACGCGCTCAGGGTTCCGGAATGTTCCGGTGGAGGGGACAGCTCCGACCCCCGTGTGACCCTCTTGGGGGCGCGCAAGGGGGGGTGCGTGCAAGGGGGGTGGGGGGTGGTGTTGCTGTTCTTATATAACACACATCTGCAAACGCCCGCAGTCTCTCTGTTCCATTATTCAACAACCAGCACCTCACCTTCAGCTGGCACATTTTAGAGTCACACACAATGTCAGTTAGAGCGACCCCTTTTTCCAAATTATACAGACTCAGAATAATTTATGAGTGTATGACAGAGAGAGAGAGAGAGGGAGAGAGAGAGAGAGAGAGATAGAGAGAGAAGGGGAGAGAGAAAGTCAGAGTATAATTTGTTTGTGTGTGTGTGTGTGAGAGAAAGAGACTGTGTGTGTGTTTTGTTCACCTTCAACTCTATAAAGATATACTCCAAAAGACTTTGTGAACTTACTGGAGTGATGTCCTAAGGCTTTCACCTCAACAGACTTCCTAACCAATAGCATTACCTAGAGTTAGTACTACCAACATGTCTATGGCTCATACTCTACATGCAGAAGCATAAAACAGCCTTGAGGGGACACACAAACAGAGGAGACAGAGACAGACAGAAAAAAGGGACAAACACACAGAAAGGGGTAAGAATAGGGAAAGAGAGAGAAAGAATAACGGGGGAGACAGACACAGAGAGAGAGAGAGAGAGAGAGAGAGAGAGAGAGAAAGAGAGAGGGAGAGAGACAGAGAGACAAAGAGAGAAAGGGAAAAGCTAGGTTGTTAGAAAGGAGCACAGCAGACCTAAGGGCAGTGCTGTCGGACTTGAGAGTCGGGCTGTGACAGGTGAAGGTGTAATAGGTCTGGGCAACACAACAGGACTCTTTACCCTCACCCAAAACCATCATCTAGAATCAGTGCTACCTACATGTCTATGTCTATGGCTCAGACTCTACGCAGAGGCATAATACAGCCATGCATAGCCTTGAGAGAAAACACAAACAGAAGAGACAGAGACAGAAATACAGCAAAGAAGAGGGAGACAGAGATAAAGAGGGAGAAAAAGAGAGATAGGGAGAGAGAGGAAAGAGAACGCAGAGAAGCAACAGAAAGAGATAGAAAGACAGAGAGAGAGAGAAAGAGAAAAAGAGAGACAGAGAGAGAGAGAGACAGAGGAAGAGAGAAAAAGGGAAAGGTTGTTAGGTTGTTAGGAGGGTTAGTGTTGTCGTACTTGAGGGTCGGATTGTGGAGGTTGAAGGGAGACAGAGAGAGAGACAGAAAGAGAGAAAAAGAGAAAGAGACAGAGGGAGAGACAGAGAGACAGAGACAGAGAGAAAAAGAGGAAAGCTAGCTTGTTGGGGGTAGGTAGGACAGAGAGAGAGACAGAAAGACAGAAAGCTAAGGGCAGTGCAGAAGTAGTGTTGTCGTACTTGAGTGTCGGGTTGTGGCGGGTGAAGGGAGAGACAGAGAGAGACAGAGAGAGACAGAGAGGAAGGTAGAGAGTGACCTAAGGACAGTAGTGTTGTCGTACTTGAGGGACGGGTTGTGGTGGGTGAAGGGAGAGACAGAGAGAGACAGAGACAGAGAGAGAGAGAGAGAGACAGAGATACAGAGAGAGAGACAGAAAGAGAGAGAGAGAGAGAGACAGAGAGAGACAGAGAGAGAGAGAGACAGTAGTGTTGTCATACTTGAGGGTCGGGTTGTGGCGGGTGAAGGGAGAGACAGAGAGAGAAAGACAGAGAGAGAGAGACAGAGAGAGAGAGAGAGAGACAGAGAGAGAGAGAGAGACAGTAGTGTTGTCATACCTGAGGGTCGGGTTGTGGCGGGTGAAGGAAGAGACAGACAGAGAGAGAGAGACAGAGACAGACAGTAGTGGTGTCGTACTTGAGGGTCTGGTTGTGGCGGGTGAAGGGAGAGACAGAGAGAGAGACAGAGAGAGAGAGAGAGAGACAGAGAGAGAGAGAGACAGAGAGAGACAGAGAGAGAGAGACAGAGACAGACAGTAGTGTTGTCGTACTTGAGGGTCGGGTTGTGGCGGGTGAAGGGAGAGACAGAGAGAGGGACAGAGAGAGAGACAGAGAGAGAGACAGAGAGAGAGAGACAGAGACAGACAGTAGTGTTGTTGTACTTGAGGGTCGGGTTGTGGCAGGTGAAGGGCGGTCCGGGCAGCTGGGGGTGCTCTGAACGGCAGGGACCTACTGCACACGGCCAGCCTCCTCTGAGAGCCTCCTTGCCCCTCCCGCCGCGCCGTGTCTGTCGCAAGGCATTCTGGGAAGGCAAAATAACCACCTTCTACCATCAACCTGTGCAAGAACCAGCTGACAGAAATGAGCAGGAAAACAGCCCGGAGATCCACTAATCAAACATTGAGAGTCTGCTTAATTGTGTTCTTATGAAAGCATTAATAAAGATCATTTAAACCCCCCCCCCCCCCCCCCCCCCAAAAATTTGAGGTCAACGGATACAATGCTAAGGGCAGGGTTATATTCCAAGATCACATTCAGTGTTTTCCACTGAACTGCACAGACCCTTGAACTTCGCTAGCCTCCTTAAAAGGCGTTGCAGCTGCCAACCCTACGTCATAGTGATACAGGAAGAGTCACTATGAATCATGTCAGGTCATCAACTGTCTCTGGTATTATGACTGTTATGGATGTAAACAAGGACCTAAAGGTGTCCTTGTAGCTTGCTTTAGACAGGAGCCTTTGCTAAATGACACACAATAGTTTAGAACAAATATTGATGCAAACGTTATCTCTTGTCCTCTGTTAACTTTTACAGAAAGAAACCAAAGGGTCTTAAAAATGATGTCGAAGCTGCTGCACTCGCCTGATATTGGATAACACAAAATCGTTTAAAAGGTCAAGCCCGAAATCAACTGCGGGCATTTCTGTAAGCTGTCTATTCCAGAAAGACATACCCCCTTTTCTAGACTCACTTTTCCCGTAAACGTGTTTGTTGGCTAGTGGACCTAGTCAGAACCTCCCAAGCACATTGTTTGTAAAATGGTTTTGAAATCAGCAAGTGACTAAATTCTGGTTTGTATACATAAAACCAATTACAACACAAGGATACCATAAGTTTCATTGTCATATAAAGAGTAATTGAACTAGTAAAATAAAAAAGCAGTAGTAATATATGCACTAAAATGACAGAAGTTATTATTATTATTATTATTATTATAGTCACTAGTATAATTACTTGTAGTATTATAAGTAACTCCTCCATACATCACTGCATGTCTCCACATTGCTGTAGCGGGATCAGTTCATTGTAATCAACATCTATTCTTCCCCATGAGAACGGCAAGGTAAAATGACTGCTCCTAAACCATTATGCAGAACTTTAGGAATGTCACCACAGAACCCTCTTGTGTGTGGAGAGGGAACTGCACATACCTCCAGCCTTTCTTTCTCCATCTCCTTCATTCAAACTGATTCTCGGCTTCTTCTGCGCTATCTGGCTTTCCTCTGCTGTGGGAACATCTGCACGTACTGGCGCCCCCTGGATGCTGAACTCTGTACTGCAGGTCCCTCTATCAAACCAGTCAGTCTTTTTATGCTGATTACTCTGACCGCTGCAGTCAACATAACCGTTCTGGTTGCCGAGTTTCCTCTGGTCATCAGCTTCATTTTCATGTTGGTTACCACAGGGCAGAGGTTCACAGCTGCCTGAGATGTGTGCATGTTGGGTGAGCTTAAATGCCAAAGGGGCATCTGCTGACTCGGGTCCTAATGGAGTACTGGGAAGCGGAGTGTCAGGAATAGGCTCCGTCTCCATCTGGGTGTCAGTAGGACTGATGGAGTGGTCTGGAACCTGTGCAGACGTGTTCTCTTCATCTCTGAGGGTCTCTGCTGTGCTGTTGGATCTTGAGCATAGAGCACGAGCCTGAACCAGAACAAGGCTCTTTTCAGGCGATGATCCAGGGTCGAAGCCATTCTTTAAAGGAGTCACTATCTCAGTCTCATCGCTAGCTCTAGTTCCCCCTGGTGGAGAGGAGCTCATCAACACCCCATCCTCTTGTTCCACCCCTCCCCCAGAGCTGCGGTCCAAAACAACTTCCCTGTCACTCCTCTCTTCTCTCACTGGTCCAGCACATTGTCTGTGAACATCTGATCTCTCTGCGTCTGCCGTAGTCACAGGAGTCTTGCGTTGTGGCACCAACAAGTGCCCGAATTCCCACTTCTTAGCTGGAGAAAGAGCTGAGGGGACACTCCCCACCTGCTCTCCGAACTCTGAGGCCTCTCTGCTGGGCATCACAGGCAGACCCCAGCCTCTCTGTCTGGATCTGACGGTAGGAATCCTTGGGAATGCGATCACAGGCGATGTGGCAGGCGTGTCCTCCCTGTCCTCTTCTCTGTTCTGCAAGTCAGTTAAATCACTTTTTATTCTGACTACCTCAGAACTCCCCTGTGTCTGATGAGGCCTCGCTGGCCTGGTCTGGAGGGTGTCTGGTGCAGCTTGTTTCACGCCATACTGAGTGTGACAAAAATCAGGATTGCCATGGCCGTCGTCTGGTCTCTTGTGAACATCTGGCGTGGTCTCTGGTGTGCAGTCAGGGTCCTCAGGGTGGACCTGACAAGTACCAGGTCCGGTATGGCCTGCGTCTACCCTGGTGTGGAGCTCGGCAAGCCCTCTTGACTGGTCGCTCTCTAGTCTACTGTGGGGTATCTGGGGTATCATCGTCTGTGGTTTTCCAGCAGGGTCCGCCCTGTTCTCCGACTGAATGTAACACTGGCCTGCCCTGTCTGCCGGGCTCCCTGACCTGGGCATCCTCAGTCTCCTCACAGCCCCTCCAGCAGCTGCAGAGGCAGGTTTGGGTAACCCCAGCAGGTCTGTGCCCCTGGAGGGAGGGGTACGACGAGGGGCCTCCTTCAGAGGGGACGCGGAGGACAACGAGCAGCCTTTCTGGGGAGATGAGAGAGGGAGTGGAGGCTCCTTTTGGGGAGAGCGGAAAAAGCCAGGTTGGGGGTTCTCAGGTGACTGGAAGCGGAACGTGAGGCCATTCTGAGGGGAGTCCAAGCGAAGGAAAAACTCCTGGGTCTGCTGGGTCTCCTGGGTAACAGAAGGGAACACTGGCTCCCTCTCTGTTGACCTATCAGAGCAAGTGAAGTGGCAAGTGAAGAGGAATGCTAACACCCATTGGCTTTGCTACTACTCAGGTGTTTTTCTTCATATTTTTTCATACAAGAGTAAAGCAAACAGAGAATCACTGACTGATTAGAAAGTAACAGTAGCAGTATTTTCACTTGCTCCATAGAGGCCACAAAAATATTGATTTATGTATTAATGTAATCAATTAAGCAAATTATGAATAATGTAACTTTTTTTCCACCCCAGCTGAAGGGGTTAGTCTTTTATAAAATGTCTGAAAGCAACTCTCCTTTACACCAGACACACAAAAAAAGAGAAGTCTTCAGAGTTGAACACCAGCTGACTCTTGAGTCTTGAAATACTTTGGGTGTTTGAAAAGACACTCTACATGGAGACATTTTTAAAAAATCTATGGATAGGACAATGGCAAGCTAAGGTACTTATTCATTAAAGCAATCACTAATTTACAATCCCCTCCCACCCCATTTATGTCTTGTGTTGACTCACTCCATCCAGGCGGGCAGGGGGGTGTCACGGGTGGGGGAGGAGTCCCTCTCTGAGGCTGAGGGTGAGGGGTTGGGTCTCTCTGACTCTCCCTGAGTGCCTGTCAGACTCGACCAAGGCCTAGGCCATGATCTACACATCAACGAACAACAGCACGAAGCTGACTCTCAAAAGCATTACAGCAAAAAAAAGGGACTAGTGAACGTTAAGGGCATTACACAAACAAAATGAATAGCGTACAATACACAATTTGGGCACATTTATGTCATAAAATAATATGAGGCAACCTATAATTGATCCAAATCACACATGTGCTAAAAGTAAAGTATGAACAATCAACAACCAACATCTAAAATACAAGTGGTTGAGTCTTTTCTAGATTGGACATTGTTCCTCTGAAAGACTGCACATATACACACATTTTGTAATTGTGATCACATTAGGTGAACATAATTCTCTATGCTCTGACCCACCTGCTGGAGATTGAATGGCTGTTCTGTGTTTGGCTCCAGGTGTTCTGAGATTGGTACCACTTCTCGGGTCTTCGCTGTGTATCTATAGACATATAGTGAAAGAGCATATAACTGCATACATGTACTTCATCCAGTGGTTAACAGTGGGGGCCAGTTCCCCCAGGGGAGCCTGGGGTCAAAGCAATAGTGTCTCAGGTAGAGGGCCAAAAACAAGTCAGATAATGTACTTAAGAGTAATTTATTAATATAATTAACTATTAATGAATATGCACAGAAGGCAACCCAATCTAACAAAAGAAAAATCTGATAAAAAAAGGAAATCACAGATCATTAAAAAGAAATCAAACTAACTAACTATCGAACTAACTTTTTATCCCTCCCATTTATCCTGCCTTTTATTGCACCTGTCTGTTGGAATGCCTTTTTGTATTTTATGTATTTTACTTTTGCTATTGCTATTTGTTAGTGACACTGTACAGCACTTTGGCCAGTCCTAACTGTTTTAAATGTGCTATATAAATTAAATTTACTTACTTACTAAACTTACTTGAATTTTTAACTTGAACTTTTCTCAGTCTTTTATTTCTGTTCTCTCTTTCAACTTCCGTACCTAACAAGAGTAAACAATTTCAAGGCAGACTGCTTGTTTATCTAATAATTTCATCTTTCAAGGACATAACCTCTTTGCCCTGAAAGGCAGGCTAGATATTTCCACACTCAACACTTTGGTTTCACAGTAATCATATTTCAATTTAATACTGCCCAACAACAAAACCTAAACCTCAAACCGTACTTCTGTCTGTGAGAGTTCACTTGTATGATGCCGATGATCTGATGCTGTCCTATACACAAATAAATTTTCTATTGTGTGTGTGTGCATGTTTATGTCTGCAATTGTGCTTAATGCTTTCGGCAATGCTAACCCACACTTAACAGTGTCCTTGTATGACTGTGCATTCTGATTCTGTGTGCATGATTGTGTGTGTGTGTGTGCTTGTGTGTGTGTGTGTGTGTGTGTAGTGCTGCTGTGTGTTGTGCCTGTCAGCTCATATCTCCTGTTAGTGAACTGCATACTCAGCTCTTCTTCTGGGAGCATCTTTTAATGTGTGTGTGACTGTCTGTCGGTCTGACTCACAGCAGTGCCATGCCTGAATAGTGTAAAAATACTAGTTCTACAATGTAAACAAAAAAAATGCATTTCAAACATGTGACTCTTTTAATGTACACAAGAAATCAAATGATGAATGCTATAAATAAAAACAGTAGTGGATTTTTGCTGTGTGTGTGTGCGTCTGTGTGAATGTGTGTACATGAGTGTGTGTGTGACTGTCTGCCTGACTCACAGCTGTAGCTCCTGCTGGCCCTATCTGTGTGCTTGGCCCTCAGTGCTGCCATGATCCTCTGTGCAGACGTCGACAGCGGCCCTGCGTACAGCCGGCCCATCTGACTGTCCATCACGCCTTCCTCCCTTCCTGGTCTGGCCCTGCCTCTCTATCGCTACAGACTGCCCTGGAAAAATGCAAAGACTATGATGTTAGAAAGGCTCTGCTGTTGTCCGTTTTCCTGTCTGAATCACAAAAAGAAACTCCTGCACACTGGCGTCATTTGCAGCGTTTAATTGCAACGTAAAAGTAAAGCAAAAGTAAAGTTGCCTGATGATGGTCAGTAGACCGAAACGTTGCAATTAAACACTTTCGTGACCCTGTGGATCTCCTCCGACGCACCTGGCAAAAGGATTTGTGCAAGAAATCTTCAAAAAATAGCTTCCTGTCTGAGTCCCCAGTTCAAACGGCAAAATGTCATCCCATGTTTATATTCTGACAATAACCAGATTATTGATGCACTCAACTTAGGGAAACAAAGGAGAATTTATGCGAATGTGTCTTTTGAAACTGTTAAATAAACTTGAAATTATTTTGTGAAAAGTTTTCAAATTGATGTAAACATAGCCCATAACTCATGTGTAGGAGGTCGAGGGGATCTAACTCCTGAGAAAGATTGGCTATCTCCAAAAATTCTTCCAAAGAACTCCTAAAAAACAAAATACATGCTTGCATACATTTGCCTATGTTTTACAAATTTCAATGCACCTCAATTACATAACAAAACCACTACAAGTGTTAACCACTAGTACTACTAGTAGGTAGAAAAATCGGTGGAATTGAGGTAGATGTACAAAAATGTTGGAAATTAATTGAATACATAGCTCTGATATTTTATTTTCACAATATCTAAAGTGCATTTCCCTTTTTGTTCAGCTCTGAACCACATATTGCAACAAAAACAAAACCACAGCGAGTACACACGATTAAAATACATGATCTCAAAGACTGACACCCACCTATCCATCACCAGTGAATTCCAAGTAAACAGCATAGCAGGTACCATATAGAAATGTTACTAGTCAACGTTGTATACTGTAAAGTTATACATAACATCTATGCTTGTGTCACATAATACAAAGAACAATACAGTAGTAACAGAACATGATTCCGTGATGGTGTTATTGCACACACACACACACACAAAAAAAAAAGTTGCCATCTCTGGTAGGGGGTGGGATAAGTGTGAGGGGAGTGTCATTGGGTGGAGGGGCGACTAAGGCACAAGCTCGGGAATGGACCAACGAAACAAGTGCTGCTGAACGAAAGCAAAGGGGTGGCGCTGTAGTTGACCGCCATCTCGTTGAGTACTGGTTTCGAGAGCCAGTTTCACTCGCTGCTCTCACAGTCCTCAAGCACGCTGCTCAGCTGGGAAGGGTCCAGGTGGAAGAGCACGTACAGTTCCCTCTCCCGCCTGAGGGTGGCGCTGCGCTGCAGCTGCGAGCGCCTGGAGGAGAGGTCTGCACCCATCTCCTGCAGCTGCTTGAATAAAGGGCCAATCTGTTTCTCCGCCTCCCGCAAAGCTTCGGAAACATCCTACCTCAGAGAGGGAGAGAGGAAGCAGACAATGGAAATGATCATTTTTTTCTTGATAGATGGCGCGCGCGCACAGACACACAGACACACAGACACACAGACACACAGACACACACACACGCGCGCGCGCGACACACACACGACACATACAGTGGTGCAAATTTCAAGCCTTTTGAAACCAGCCCCTCGTACTTCGTTTCATTTAGTACAGAGGTTCTGGCCTTAGCCTGGCAAACCAGCCCCTCGTACTTCATTTCATGAGGGTGTGGCAGTGCTTCCACTGACATTGCCGTCTTAGGCCGAATTTTGCCTAGCCAATCAGCGAAAAGAGGGAGTGTTCGTGAGCGATGACGTTGACTTTGTGTGCTACATTTGAATTGTAACACGTAGGCAGTGTAACTGCATGTCACTTCAGCAGAGTCCACACCTCCAGGAAGAAATCGTTTCTCAATACAGCACTGCCACTGTACCCTCTGTACAAAGTGAAATGAAGTATGAGGGGCTGGTTTAACAGGCTAGTGCTTTGCCACTCATACCATGAAACCCATGATCCAGGTTTGATTACAGCTGGGAGTCATTTGCCGACTCTCTCTCAAAGCCCCTCCAAAAAATACTTGAAAAACCAAAAAAAAAAGGGAGACATGCTGTACCTTTGGGGAGAGCTTAGCCTGACCATCCTCAGAGAGAGCAGCCTGTCGCAGTGCCTCACAGTCCTTTTCGAGACTTCTCACTAGGCTCTGCACCTCAGCCTCGGCCTCGCCCTTGGCCCCACCCAGCTGGTTTAGCTCCGCCTTCTGGGCAGAACTCAGGCCTGCGAGTTCAGTCAGGCAGTCAGAGCAGCCAGCAGTCTCCTCATGAGCTTCCAGAAGTGCCAGCAACCTACAGGGGGAGGGGAACTTTGTTCAGACATTTGTTGATTCCCCAAATGTGGTTTTGAAAGAGAAAAATTTTTTGAGCTGTTAACTAAGTAATATGACTAATATGTGCAGAAATGTGTCAGTCAACAAAATCGCTTTTATAGGGGGAAACAAAAATCATTCTGTGGCATTCTAGAGCTTAAAATACCTCTCTGCACCATTGCAGCTACAAATGTGTGACGGCATATGATGGCAATTCCTGATGACAACGTATACCGAGAGTACACTGTACACACAAGTAGGTATAGTGACGTTCCGACATTACATTACACTTAGCTGACGCTCTTATCCAGAGCGACTTACAGATATTTACAGAGTTTCAGTTACAGTCCCTGGAGCAGTGTGGGGTCTTGCTCAAGAGCATCTCAACCATGGCAGGATTGGAACCGACAATCTTCCGATTGCAAGACCAACTCCCTAACCACTAGGCCACAACAGCCACCATTTCAAGTCCAAAATGCATTGGCTTTCAGCCAGTCATTTCAAATAAGCCCATTGTGTCAGGGCCCTTGTGACTCACCCCTTGACGATGGGGTCCTTCCCACCGATGTCGGCCCCGCCTTGAGACCTAGGCACGGTCTCCTGACCGCAACTCAGCTCCGCGGCACCCCCAGTCACCCGCGCAGCCTCCTCCGCCAGGCCCCGTGTGACCCCCTTTATGTGAGCGAGGGCTCGGGCTTGAGCGTCCCGCTCTGCACGCAGTAGCGCCTGGAGCACCTGTAGCTGGGCCTGCTGACGCAACAGCACACCCTGGAGGCCCTCCTGCACGCCGGCCCTCCGCTGCACGCTCTCTGCCCGCCTGTGTGCATCCTCCCACAGCAGGGGAAGGCAGAGCCTGTCGGCATGCTGACGGAGGAGAGCCAGACGACGGTCAGAGGGGACGACAGGGATGGCGTCTGGGTCAGGCGGCAAAGGCTAAAGACATAGAGAGAGAAACACAGAGACAGAAAGACAAAGACAGAGAGACAAACAGAGAAAGGAAGAGAAAGAAAGAAAAAATGAAAAGAAAGCAAGAAAGAAAGCAATAAAGCAAGGAAGAAAGAATATTTCTTGATTAAATGTGTCTATTTTTGTGCATAAAATTCTCAACAAGACCTTAATAGAGCTTTGTTCTTTTTTGAATGTTTATGAAAGAAAAAATTATTCACAATGCCTATTCATAGATATACATCAACTTTACATCTGTGGACATCTTTGAGCGTGCCCGTAAGTGTGTGTGTGTGTGTGTGTGTGTGTGTGTGTGTGTGTGTGTAAATAAAAAAAACGCATTTGAAACACTTGAATCTGTTACAGTACACAAGAAATAAAATCATGGATTTTAAAAAGACATTATATTTGATTTTTAATAAGTGTGTGTGTCGGTGTGTGTCAGTGTGTTTGTCTATGTCTGTGCCCATGTATACATGTGTGTGTGTGTGTGTGTCTGTGTCTGTGTCAGTGTCTTTGTCTGTCCATATCTGTGCCCGTGTGTATGTGGGTGTCTGTGCCCATGTGTATGTGTGTATGTCTCACCTCTGCACTTGGCCACCTCTGCTGGGAGAGCCACTCCTTTGCTGCCAGGGCTCCGGCCTCCTCTGCGCGCGCCTGCACCAGCAGTCCCTGAACGGACATGAGGGTCGCCTGTAGCCTCGCCACCTCCCTATTCTTCCTCTCCACCACTGCCTCAGCCCCCCTCCTCTCATCATCCATCTCCCTCTCCTCCCCATCCAACTCTGGAGTTTCTTCAGCAAGACAGTTCTGCAATAACCAAATACGGCAATATTTCAGGAAAGCCATGGGGGGTATAAATCATCACCAGCAACACTGTTCCTGTGTTTGACTAAGGCCTCATTTCCACCGACTTGAGCGTGTACAGCGCGTATCCATGTACAATAAGTTTGTATAGGGACAGAATACGCTCAGATCACGCGTGCGGTGGAAATGGTCTAATCTGTTAACATGCATTTTAAACGAATACGGACAGAAAACGTGCATGCGCTGCACACACAGAATGTTTGGTGGAAATGAGCCCTAAGGGGTGGGGTTGGGCAGTGGCATTTGCTGGTATTATTTGAGAGTTAAAAGGTAGTGCAGTAACTCCACATGCTTGATTAGGCTACTTAAATTGTTTATGTCAGGTCACTGTCGTTACAGATGTGTATGTGATTTGTATGTTTAAAAGGTGTGCATACGGTAAACCTCACCTTGTAGTGACCAATAATGCTGTGGTGGGAAGATTGCACTTGCTGCAAGTATCCATCCAGTGGAAGCTTGGACAGGAGGGCAGCCGAGCGCTGGGACTGCTGGCGTTCCATCTGCAGGTACTCCTGCTGTGTCTCCACAGCGCCCCCTTCTGTGAACACGAGGTTCTGTAGCTTCCTGACCTCACCCTGGAGGTTCCGCAGCACCACGTTGGTGGCCACGTTCTCCTTGGCAACAGCCTTGGCCATAGACACGTCGGTCTCGTCTCCGCCGTCACATTGAGCGTGCGTAGACAGAGCTGAGGCCTTTTCCGCACACTGCTGCTTCATATTGTGGAGCTGGAGCAGACGCTGATGCCCCAAGCGCTTCTGTCTGCGCAGGCTCTCCAGCTCCTGCTGCAGTTCTTGAAGGCTCTCGCCAGCGGCAGCAACATCTTCCTCTACATCGCTTTCCACCCCATCCCTTTCCAGCTCGTCAAGTTCCAGTTCAGTTAGGATGGGCTTGCCAGACTCAACCATGGCTCTGTACAAATGCTCCTCCTCATCAGATAACACATTGTGGGCTCCAAGTGAGCAGAAAAATTGCAGGAACTCCTGGGTGTCATCAAACATCCAGTCAAAGTCTCTAGGTTTCAGCCCCGAGGCTTCTGGATAACTCAGGCTAAACAGAGTCTTCACAAAGTTGTCCCCGTTCATTGTGCAGTTAAGCTAATTTAGACACACAATCGCTGAAGAGTCGAAATGACTAAAAATGGTTAGAATTCATTGATCAGTAACGTTACAATAAACATAGATGAGCACAAACAAGAAACAAGACCTTCGACAAGAAACAAAAAAGAAAGAAAAACACATTTGACTCACGAGTAGCCTGTAAAGCTTAAACACGAACACAGAAGTTCCTGTTTCATCCATAGACTGTATGGTTTCATCTCTCAGCAGCCGAGGCAGGGCACAGACTGATAGCATAGCCTACCTTTAACCTACGTTCATTTGGTTACTGTAAGGTGGTATGTACATCATAAATAATTTAATGTTAACATCACAACAATACTCTAAATTACCCACTGGAACCACAAAGCATACCGACTAACATCGGGTGAAGGTGTTTCAAAAAAGTATGTAGGTTAGGTTAGGTTTATGAGACGTTAAGTGGCCTTCAGTAAATCCAGCGCGTGGCAGAAGAGCGTCGCTGGCTTTGAAAAGCTACGAATAATAATAGCTTCCTACATGGTTGTAATTTACCACGAAGTATGTTAACAGTTTAACATCATACCTTCAAATAGCTGAAACTTGCCTCGACTTCAAGATCAAAATCTTACCAGTAGGCTAGTGTACGCCAGAGACAAGCAGAAGTGATTAAAATATCCTCCGTCCAAATGAAAATCCCGCGGTAAATACTCACTCTACGGAACGCAGAAAGGGCAAAAACTCTTCTTTTTTCTCTTGTGAAGATCCGCCTATTCTATTCGTCATTTAACCCCATAACAGGTGACACTTCGAGACTATTTTACGTTTTATGTAGAAAACCCCCATGTGTCTTTCTTTCTGTCTGTATCCTTTGTTAAGTTAATGGCATCCATGGGACTGTGATATTGTGAATGTGAGCAGATACGCATACATCTTGTAGTCTTGAAATGCAAAATTTTCTATCTACCTGAATGGACAGTTAATGCATTAAAATGTACATGTTATGAACAACCTACGTAAAGTCAAAATATGTTTATTATATGAATTTTATTTCAATGCTGCTCTGAGACACCTTAAAAGACAGTCCATGGTTGCATTTGGAGTCCATTCGATGCTAGACAGCACAAACATAACATTATTTTAAAGACAGACATATAGTGTTTCTTTACAAGCAAAATGACACTATTATTAAACCTATGGTTAACTTTTTTTTCATACACAGGTTATCCTACATCTGTACCACTATTCTTTCTCACCCACTCCTACATAATTGGTCACACAAAATCAAAAATCTTGATGGAAAAGTGGTTTGAAAGTCCCACAGCCCAATATAATTCACCACCCTTACAATTACAAAACAAACCTATTTCCATGCTGATAAAGCAGTTCTTTGTCTAGAGTCTATCCCTAATCTATCATTTCTAAAACAATCATGTCATGTGTTAAAGAGTTCTATTTCTGTAATTCAGTAATACAATGCAACCAGTCTTTTCATGGAGAAGTTACCAGTAATTTCTGCTACAAATACAGATCTGCTAACATGGCAGTGGAATACAGAAACAATTTAATAAGCATTTTGTCATAAGTTGATCTGAACATACATTGCTATCTTCAGGTACATAGTGTGCAAAGACACCTAACTCTACTGTGCAAATAATATGCATGGTGCGACACAGCCTACAGAATACGTTACCATACTGGTTGACAAACAGTGACAAAAGAGAGACGCTTGTGTGGAGACAGGACTTCTTGGGTTATTGTGAGTTTCTGCCATAGGTGAGAACAGATTACTGACTGAGGCAAATGAATTGAAATCATACAAAGTCCTCAATCAGCTTTCAATAAAAGGAAGAAAAGGAACATAAACTGATGTAAGCACAAAGAGGGACAGGGACAAAAAAAAGAGGGGACAGAGAGAGAGGAAGAGACAGAGAGAGTGAGAGAAAGAAAGAAATGATGAATGAAAGAAAGAAAGAAATAGAGAGAGAGAGAGAGAGAGAGAGAGAGAAATGTGGTCAATGGAGTCTGCACTGATAAGGTGCTGGTGGATGGGTGTTTCTAATCAGGTGAGGAAGTAATGTATGTCATCATGGCCTACTCTGTCAAATGTGCTGCTTACAACCAACTAAAAAAACACAACATGCTGCATGGATCTTTTTTGCGCTAGTTTAACTCATCAATGGCATGTATGCTCATAATTCACATAGCATTGTTCAGTTAAACCAACATTAAAAATATTCATGCAACATGTCTACTTGTTGTTTAGTACACTGTAAATTCCAATTAGTATACCTTATTTAAAAAACAAAGTAAACCAATTGCCTTAAAAAAAGATGACTTGGAAAGTGACTTGGAATTCAAAGTTGAGCTTAAAAGCGACATTATCACTTATAAGCTCAACTTTCAAAGGCAAGTCCGCTTTTTTCTTTTTTTTCAAGGCAATTGGTTTCCTTGGTTTTTTTAAGTACGGTGTACTACTGGTAATTACAACATACGGTGTAGTTGGTTCTATGCTTCACTTTGTACAGTGTGACAGGACCCGGATGTCCGGATGTGTGGTTGGTTCTATGCTTCACTTTGTACAGTGTGACAGAGCCCGGATGTCTGGATGTGTGGTTGGTGCCCAGGACGCCTAGGTGCACAAGACGCCGCCAAAGTGAAGGAGTCTCTCCGCTCAGCGTAAGGTGGTGCCAGGCATGCAGTCACACAGAGCCCTCTGTTCTGCACGCAGCACCAGACTCTCCGTCTAACGAGAGAAACAGCAGAGAAACACATCAAGGAGATGAATGGCGATAACATTCAGCAGATAGCAGATATAGGACATTAGTTCCTCCAAATTATTCCATTATTAATAATTTTTTATCCCAGATTTTTTTCTTTTGAAAAAAAGCTACATTTCTTTGCTTTTAACCTTGAATTGTATTTGTTGTTTTGATTGATTGACAATCTATAGACAATCTTTATCCCTGAATATTATTTACCTGGTTCCTGGAGGGATTGACCAGGTATTGCAATGACCCTGTCCGTCTGTGTGTGTGTGTGTGTGTGTGTGTGTGTGTGTGTGTGTGTGTGTGTGTGTGTGTGTGTGTGTGTCTGCCCATATGGGGGGCCGTCTGTGTGTGTGTGTGTGTGTCTGTCTGTCTGCCCAAATGGGGGACCAGGTTGCTATCTCTGACTGCACTTGTTACCTGGTCCCCGGAGGGATTGACCAGGTATTGCAATGACCTTGTCCGTCTGTCTGTGTGTCTGTGTGTCTGTCTGTCTGTTGCTCATATGGGAGACCAGGTTGCTATCTCTGATTGCGCTTGTTTCCTCTATAAATGTAACCTTATATTTGTTGCCTCTTTCAGGCTTTAGTTGACAATCTGCCTTGTTTACCTGCTGACCAAGTGTCTTTTGTTTAATGTTACTACTTGTCTTAGTCCATAATGTATGTGAAGATTCTCATTCATCCAGGTCATTATAGTCAAAAGAGCTAAGTTGCATGCAACTGGACTTCTTTTGGAGCTTGAAGACGTTTCACCTTTCATCCAAAAGGCTTCTTCAGGTCTGACGGTTCAGTTCAGTTCAGTCAGAACTGAAGAAGCCTTTTGGATGAAAGGTGAAACATCTTCAAGATCCAAAAAGAAGTCCAGTTGCATGCAACTTAGCAGTTTTGACTTAGTCTGTAATGCACTTTGGGTCAAATTTGTCTTTGAATGTTATAGATCAATAAGCTTTTTTGAATCTACAATCATTAAGACTGAAGACACAAAGTGATGGATATCTGGAAGAAATTGATATTTACACAAAGTTACGTGCACAGGTGCCTACAAGTACACATACACACACACACACACTGTCTCTCTCACTCTGTGTCTCCCCCTATCTCTCTGATGTATCACTTAAAAGGTGACACAGAAAGGTTGAACATGGTTTTGATCCTTGTTCTGTGACGTACCCATATACACAATAATATTTTGGCTGGATCTGTAATGCCTCAGAAGCTTCCTAAAATCCTAGAATCCTAAAATGTCAGGGTGTGGGGATTTTAAACGTGTTGTTTTGTACCTATTTGGCAACCTTTTGGGCCTAACTTTGGGCAACTTCTCTGTGAAATGCAAGCACTGATTGACCTTCTCTGCCAGTTTGTGATGGGTGTGGAGCCAGCCACTCAGCCAGCTGGTCATTTCAAACAAGCCCGTTCAGAATGTCTAGGACTTTTTGTATGTTCTTAAATGGAGGTAGATTACTGTTCTTCAATAAAGACAAGGTAAAAACATTTTTTGATTCTCTGTCACCTTAAAAGATATGCATGACTATTTAACTGTACGTGAAACCAAGTTTGCTTAAAAAAAAAAAAAAAAACACCATTCCACAACTATTCCACCAGTAAGGAAAGACATGTTTTGCTGTGTGAGTGTCTGCAGGGCGTTATGATCTGCTCATTCCTGTTGAATGAGGCACTCACCCGTGAGTCCAGATTAAAGGCAGTCTTCTTTAAGTCCTGTAGCGCCCTCTGCATAAATTCGAAGGCATGACAATCCACACAGGGGCGACCTAGCGAGAGGAATACAACTCAGTCCCACTTTGCTTTTTTACAGGTTTCTTGTTTACTATTTTACTATTTTATTTTAGTTAACTAATTTCCAGCTCCCTTGATTCCTTTTTTACATGTTTCAACTTTCCTAGTGTCCGTGTTTCCCATTTCTGAAGGATAAACTTTACTGATACTGATGCACCGAGGTTTTCTACTTCCAAATAAATTTTTAACAAACAAACAAACAACAAAAACAAATGCAGCATGCAGCTTTGCATGGTGAGTCATCAGATGCCATCATGATTTTATTTTGAGGCTAGTGCAGTGACCTCCCAGATTTGGTCAGTGGGAGGAAGGAGGAGGAAGGAGGAAGGTCTGGGGCAGGTAGTTCAGTAGACAGGCAGTCCAACAGTTAGGCTACAAACAGTCCACTGATTGCAGTTGGGTCCAAACACATTATTAATTAGGCTACATACAATACACTAATAATTTATTGCCTAAACTTCAGTGTTGCTGTTGTTATAATAATAATAATAATAATAATAATAATAATAATAATAATAATAATAATAATAATAATACTTTATTATTGTTATTATTTTCTTAATATTTACACAAGTTAAACGTGATGATGGCCTATAAAGTGGTCCAGGTGTGACACACAAAAGTAGACATATAACACCATGGAGTAAAATAGGCAAAGGTTTTTCGTTTTCCCAAATCTCAACAAGAAGTTTGGCTACACCAAAACTGCCCTGTGGTCAGAGTGCAGTGTACCACATTTAGCCTGCTAATGGGCAAACATGCATCCTTTCTGCACATGTCAAAACTCAACCTCTTTATCAAAATAAGCGAATTTCGACAGCAGAATTCGCCAGTGCTCTAAATATAATGATGACCCACATTTGAATAACCTATAGCCGATACCTTTTGTGAGCTAAGCAGACTGCGTTACATGAAAATGGCTTACTTTCGGCAGGGATGACCGTACCCGCCTCCTGCTCCGCGCCCATCGGCCGAAAGCACAGCTGCACCGCCAGGAGCAGCATCATTGCCCTCGAGGCTCCACTCGACATCATCCTGTTACATAGCATGTCTCAGCGGACACTGACTTGGGTTCAGGTTCTGAAAAATAAAAGCAATCTTGGTGTCCGATGATGCCTGATGCACACACGTAGGCTATTTGACATATATTTTGCATTCTGCAAACAGGCAACGTCAACGTTTTCATTGGTATGATATCTAACATAATTTAAATAGGTTTGCTCAATGACAACACACGAACCATATGAGTAGAACTCGATGTACGTAATCTTTATGGTAAAGCAAAATATATATGTGGCTCAGGGCCCCATACAATGCAAGAACAATAGGCTAATTAAGGCAGCATATGTGTTTACCTCTCGCCTTTGGAAAGCACCGTGATGCCACGAATATCTTCCTGCGACAGCTGACGAGTACAAAAAGCTGTGACTTGAATAGCCAAATGGCAATTTAAAGGCTTCCTTGAAATGGCCTAATATCCAGACTGCCCTTCATAGATCCTAGTCTACTAGTACTTAAAATTGATTTATTCTGCATTTGCCGTGTGCTCTGATTCGCCAGGAGAGATCACATGAGCATCACCACTCAGATTTTGGTTACCTTTTAAAACGGCATCATTTCACTTCGTGTAGGCTATACGTTAATTGCAAACCTAATATCATAATGATCTGCATTTGCAAAAAAACCCTGTCATGCTTATGGTTCGTTTTATATGAGAAATAATCATTCCATTCTTTCTTTATCCATTTAATCAACAGATCTGTAAACTACATTTTAGTAAATATTCGAAGAAATACACATAGCCTTCGCTAGTTGTTTTTGTTCATGTCAACGGGACAACTACGATATGTTACAGTACAGTGTAATCACTAAACCTGTGAATTCTCTGTTCCACCAAAAAGGTGGTCACGTGGGTCTCAACCGTATGTTTTCTTAGGTAGCCTGCTAAAATGCCGAACTAACAGTACTTCTTTTTCCAAGATGGCGTCGATGAGGGATAGCGATACCGGCCTGTGGCTTCATAACAAACTGGGCTCAACAGACGAACTCTGGGCGCCTCCTAGCATTGCCTCGTTGCTTACTGTATCGGTTATTGACAATATACGCTTGTGTTTTTCGAGTTTGTCCCCTCCAGTGAAGCTGAAACTGCTGCTGGGGATGCTGCATCTACCGAGGCGGACTGTTGATGAGGTGGGTTTGCGATGTAACGTTACCATAACTAGGCTAACTAAACGTGACTGGTTGCAGAATGCAGTCCTGCACTGGCTGCTAACGCCTGTGAAATTGTGAACCTGAAACCAGTTTGTTTCTCCCAAGAGTTGCCAGTATCGTTGAATAGTCTGTTGCCAACTGTAGTGAATTTCGTTATCCTGAACTTGGAGGGAAAATTCTGCAAGACATCCTCCATGTTATGTTAGCTGAAAGCTGTAGAGCATTAGCAACAGTATGCTGCTAGTTAGCTAGTTTGCCATGTCCGTAATAAAGTTATTATGAAATCACCTGTATGTATGAATGTAGAAGTCAATGGACAGTGTGATACAGCTATCACTATCAAACCGCAGTGACAACGACGCTGACTGAAGATTCTAAAATTACCTGTTGTTACAAATTAGTTAGCTAGCTGTAGCTTGCAAATGGTTTGCACAGACGTTAACTTGGAATATATGCTAACTACATGTTCAGTCTCTATTTAAACTTTGGTATATCCAGCGATGATAAAGCGAGAACATGGACACGTGAACATGTGGGAGCAAAGTAACTGACTACTAGATAACGATGGAGATTGGGGAAAAAACGTTTCATTAGTAACTTGGATTGGGGGTTCCTCTAAGTTATGACAACTTTGCGATGTCAACGACAAGTGCTAACCAGTTAGCAGGAGTAGATACTTGTTCGCAACAGCACACTCGTAGTAGTTTTCAGCTGTGTTTGAGTGAAAATAAATAAATGAAACGACTCGTTGGCTATCTGTAAATTATCCATTAATCGTCCCAGGCATAAGTAGTCGTAGTTAGTCCATCTGGTGGAAAGGCAAGTTAGGTAAATGCTAGCCAAGGACCATCCAACAGCCCATCCAAGTTCAAGTTCGCACGCCATACTTTTTTTTTTCTTTCATGTACGTAATGTAACACATGGAAGTTGGTCATTGATGTCTCCGCAGTTTTGAGAATCCGTTATTTCTTGTAGTCGAAATCAACTGGTGGTTTAGTCACCCACCATACATAGTTGACAACTTATCCTATCGCTGTACTGTAGGGTAAAATTATTGAGACTCATCAAATATTCCATGTAATCTGTATGGCTTTACAACACCAAGTAATACAACATGGTATAAAAATGTAATCATAATGAGACGTACAAATCATCTTGTGTAGCAATAATAATAATAATAATAAAACTTTACTTGTATAGCACAGTTCATACATGCAATATGCAACTCAAAGTGCTTTACAGTTTGGCAGGGTTGTTGCAAGACAACATTTCTTGCGGTTCAGTGATGTCAGAGCAGATAAATACAGAAGCAGACTGACTCTTGCATGAACACAGGTAGGCAGTCCTTGTAGGCCCTAGTCAGCAATCTTTGTAGTCCAGTGGCGTTAGAGCTATGCAACGCTCTGTTAATGTGGGCTCTTATGTGAACATAGGTCGGCAGTCTTTGAGGGCCAGGGGCACTACACGAGGAAAGTTCATTTAGGCGCAGTCGGTTGTTAGTGTCCCCAGGGAGCAACAGGGGTGAGGAAAAACTCCCTGTTTGTTTGATTTGCGTGAATTCAGGAAGAAACCTCAGGAATCAGTGAGTAAAACTCCCTGTTTTTCTAGGAAGAAACCTCAGGCAGAACCACGTCTCCCAGGGTAGCCCATCTGCCGGGGCTGGTAACGGGAAGTCGGTGACTGAGTAGTTAGGTGTAGGCTTGGTTGAATAGGTAGGTCTTTAGTTGTCGCTTGAAGATGTCGATGGATTCTGCTTCTCTGATGAGCAAGGTGCTTACAAGACCTAAGTATTGGTTATCATGGGGTTTGATGCACACACTAAATCATGCATTATGCCTGTACTGTTGAATTAAGCGGAATTTGCATTGGTCACTTTAAAACTGGGGGTATTACAGAAATCAGGTTTAGTAACTTCACTGGGTATGTTAACTTAGAACAACTTAGTCTGATCCTTACCCACGCAAAGCCGCGTCCGTGGAGGTATACTTCCCACTTTAGCCTACTGTTTTTGTGTGTGTGTCACAGATGAAGGAGGCTCTGACGGAGATCATCCAGCTGGCCACGGTGGACTCGGAGCCATGGGTCCTAATGGTGGCCGACATCCTTAAGACTTTTCCAGAGACGGGCTCACTCAACCTGGACCTGGAGGAGCAGAACCCCAACGTGCAGGACATACTGGGGGAGCTCCGTGAGAAAGGTCAGTCTGTGGTCAGAGAGCATTGCAAAGGCTGAAGGCTGTTGCTCTGTCCAACCATTGTCATTAATGTCAGACACAGACTCAGGTGCTGACCTACTATAGTGGGTGTTTGTTTGAAGCTGTATACCTATAGGTGTTGATGACATGCTTCCTAGGCTCCTAGGTGTGACTGCATAGTTCCTGGATCTGGTGGTAAAATACTGTTGACAATTACCGAGTCACATTTGTGGTTTGTAGTGTGCTTTATACTGTTGCATCTCCATGGATTACTGTGTGTGTGTGTGTGTGTGTGTGTTTGAGCTGTATACCTGCTTGGCCTCCAACACTTGTGTAGAGCATACCTGTTTTGTGTGTCAGACTGTGTGTGTGTCAAAGTGCAAAAAAAGTGTGTGTATTTCCCACAGTGAATGAGTGTGATGCGTCCTCCATGTTGCCCCTGGAATGCCAGTATCTGAACAAGAGCGCTTTAACCACACTGGTGGGACCCCTCAACCCCCCCATCAAACACTTCCAGCTGAAGCGGAAGCCCAAGAGCGCCACCCTGAGGGCAGAGCTGTTACAGAAATGTAAGTCGCGAAGAGTCTCTGTAATCCAGTTGGTACACCTCAAAGGTGACGACCACCAAGTTTATTTGAGGACACACGTCAGTGCTTTAAGTTGCTCTGCTTTTTAACCCGGACAGGATACAGACTAAGAGGCACATTGGGGTCTATCAACATAACTTATGAACCAGAGAAGTTTGTTTAACTAAAAATGTTAGACTATTAGTTGATGGGGTCTTTAAATACCCACAGCCTTTTGCTGATATTTGAGTTAGTTGAGTTTTGCATACAAAATTGAACACGTAAATAAATAATTAGCAAATATTTTTTTTTAAGTAGCAGCCTTCTTGCTGTACTACAGTTGTCACTAAAATCAGTATTTCAGTTCAGCGTGTTGCCTTAATCTCTGAAGCCATACCAGGACCATTTTATGATTACCTGCCACAATTTCTTACATATAGAACTTTTTAATAAGTGTGTGTGTGTGTGTGTGTGTGTGTGTGTGTGTGTGTGTGTCCAACTCTCAGCCACAGAGACTGCTCAGCAGCTAAAGAAGACTGCAGGAGTGCCCTTCCATGCCAAAGGCAGAGGCCTCGTCAAGAAAATAGACACCACCAGTAAGTTTGCAACTCGCAGGATATCACCATTCAGTGCTGTAAACATGTAAAATATAAAAAATAAGATTTTATTCAGATTATTCCTATTACTCTGATTAAGATGTGGCATAGCAATCCCATAATTTACTAAATATGTATTACATGTTTTAATCAGTGTAAACAGAATATTTGGACTGAAATTTGTGTTTATTCGGGTGTCATCGTACTGATTGTCAGCCATTTGCACTGCACTTCTCTCCACATTGCATTTGACCTGCTTTATGTCTGTTTCTTGGTGCATAACTCAACCTTCCTTTGTGGCTGCCTTTGGTCCACTTGTTGCCCATTTTCACATGCATACATATAAACATACATACATTACACTTAGCTGACGCTCTTATCCAGAGCGACTTACAGTTATTTAGATACAGGGTTTCAGTTACAGTCCCTGGAGCAGTGTAGGGGTTAGATGCCTTGCTCAAGGGCATCTCAACCATGAGTAGGGTGGGATTTGAACCTGCGACCTCTCCAATCCCAAGCCCAACTCCTTAACCACTACACCACAGCTGCCCCACCACACCACAGCTGCCCCACCACCCCATTTTAGTCAGGATGAAGGTTATGCACATGCACCCTTCCTTAATGCTTTTAAAAGCCCACCTTGTACAACCAAATGTATGCACTCACTGTTGATGTGACAGCTTAACGTTTGTGTCTCCCTGTCTGCCCCCCCCCCTCCTTTCTCTTCTTTCTATTCTTTCTGACTGTCTCTCCCTTCTTTCTTATTTCTCTCTCTCACTCACTCTTTCTTTTGTTCTCTCTCTCTCTCTTCTCTTCTTTCTGACTCTCTCCCTTCATTCTTATTTCTTGTTTTGTGTCTGTCTGTCTGTCTGTCTGTCTGTCTCTCTCTCTCTCTCTCTCTCTCTCTCTCTCTCTCTCTCTCTCTCTCTCTCTCTCAGCTCCCCTCAAAGGGATCCCCAAGGCCCCGTTTCGTAGCCCCACCGCCCCCAGCATGTTCAGCCCCCCCAGCACGCGCACCCCCATCGCCCCCGCACGCACCCCGCTGCGCAAGGAGAGGGGCGTCAAGGTAATTATCTGCCCACACACAGGCACATGTGCTGTGACTCGCATACAGATTAGCTGTGCTGCTTACACCTGACTGTTGCCTGACTCTTCAACTTCATATATTGCTCAGCGATTGCTAATAGTGCTCAGAGAATGTCAGTTCAATCCATGTTTTGTGCCAGTGTAGCTTTGAAAAGATGCTAAGCTAAGATGATGAGCTAAGAGTAGTCTGTGTTCTCTTTGTCTTGTAGTTATTAGACATCTCAGAACTTGATATGGTTGGAGCAGGAAGAGAAGCCAAGAGGAGAAGAAAGACACTGGGTAAAATACACACACATACACACACATTTATTTAAATTCATGCACAAGTTGCTCCATTTGTAATCACAAGAGCTAGAAGTGGCCATCGAGATGGTAAATATGCACATTAGTATTCTTATGTGTAATTGTCTATAGTGTTAACTAAGCTGCATGTTGCACATTATCGCGCATCTTACCACACAGTGTCTCAGTGGATTGCTATTGCTGGTTGTGTCTATGTTTTTGAGTGTGCCCTAAAGGTTCATGGGAGTTGTGGTTTTTACAAATCGCTTCCTTTTTCCGCACAGACACAGAGGCAGGAGAGAAGGCTGCCAAAGAGGAGGCTGTGGTTGAGAACGCCACGCCTGACTACGCTGCTGGCCTAGTGTCCACACAGGTGCAAAACAGAGTCTTGGTCTCTCTTTATCTCTTTCTCTCTCTCTCTCAATCTCTCTCTCTATCTATCTATTTCTCTCTTAATCTCTCTCTCTCTTTCTTGTGTGTTTTTCATTCTCTTTTTCTGTCTCTCTCTCTGTCAGTCTCTGTATAGATACATATATCTACCTCACTCTTGCATACACACATAAACACATACATGTGTACAAGACACTAGGAAATCTAAAAGTGAAAGTGAAGGAACAATCCAAGTGCAATAAATTACTACAGAAAAGGTATGTTCAGGATTATTGACTAAAGTCAATCAACTCCCACTCAACATCTCCTGTGTGTGTGTGTGTGTGTGTGTGGTTGTGTGTGTGTGTGTGTGTGTGTGTGTTACAGAAACTGGGCGCTCTGAATGAGAGTGCTCTACCTTCCACCAGCTACCTGCCAGCCACACCCAGCATGGTCCCCTCATCCTCCTACATTCCCAGTTCAGAGTCACAGCCTGGTAAGACCAGTCGGCCATCTTTGTTGTTGCGGAGTGCCAGTCCATGTACTTCCCTAGTGGTCTTGACATCTCTGCTCCTGCAGAGTGCTAGTCCAGTTATTGCCTTGATGTGTGTGTTGTTGTCAGTGGCCACATCCTGTGTTCAGAACAGTATCAACCTGGTGTTTTTAAATTACATGCATTTAATGCTATGGACTTAAAGAAGAGTGCTACAGTTTCTTCTGCCCTCAGCTAATGTAGCCCCATAGCCTCGACAGTGAGCTAAACAATGATCCACATCGGAGACGGAGGTGAAGTTTTCCAACGTTTACTTTGGATCATATCTTTGTGAAACTGAAACAGTACAAATAAAGATGCATCACGTTACATTTCTTATCAAAACAAACACAGATCATAAATGGATAGTTTAGAATTAAAGCAAATAAAATCATAAACTTACAGATTGTCCTCCTTGTCAAACACACACATTGTACAGCGGGAAGTTTGTCGTCATTATAGAAACGAGCTGAACTGATTATTTTGGGAAGGTGGTTATAAAGGCCACTAGGTGGCAGTGTCTCAGCAATACTTAAACGTTGAACACTGTAAACAGGGCAGAACACAGTTTGTTAGGGCATATATCATGTCTGGTGTTGGAACACGTACAATTTCAGATCAAGAGACTGGTGTTGTCCACTAGAATTTGTAATTTCTGCCTCTGCACTGTAATAGTCTGTGCTTTGTTTTTGAACTAAACTGTCTGTTTATTAATTTTATTTAAAAAATATATATACTTTTATGAAACTACCTCATCTCCCTTGCTTACTCTAACCCTCTTTTATGACCTCCTTCTCCAGCTGGTGCGGGCGGTGTTGCGCGCGAGGCCGGCCGACAGCCCGAGGAAACGGCGCCCCCCGGTGGCGCCCAGCTGGCGGGCCAGTTCAAGCAGCGGCCGCCCATGTACAACGCCAGCACGGCCAGCCCCTCGGCCCCGACCTCGCCGAGCCAGCCAGTCGGCACGCCCGTCAACAACGCCCCGCCCCCCGCCGCCACGCCCACGCAGCCCGAGGCGCCCACGGCCACGCAGCCCACCGCCGTGCAGCCCACGCCGAGCCCCGCCCCCACGCCCGCCCCAGCCCCACAGCAGCCGCAGCCCAAGAAGAACCTGTCCCTCACGGTGAGTGCTGATTGGCCGGGGAAAGGAAGGGGAGGGAGGGATAGGTGGGGATGAATCAGGGTGCCTGATGATAAGTAATAGCCTCGTAAACCAGCCCCTTGTACTTCGTTTCATTTTGTACAGAGGGTCTGGCCTTAGCCTGGTAAACCCGCCTCTCATACTTCATTTCATTTTGTACAGAGGGTCTGGCCTTAGCATGGTAAACCAGCCTCTCGTGCTTCATTTTACTGTGTACAGAGGGTCTGGCCTTGCTGCCGTTGATATTCCTGTTTTCAGACCAAGTGAATCCGAGCCAATCAACGGACAGAGGGAGTGTTCGTGAGCGATGACGTTGACTTTGTGTGCTACATTTGTATTGTAGTGTGTAGGTAGGCTAATTGCATACATGACGACCAGATGTTAGTGATTGGGTAAAAGCCGAGCCACTTATTTTAAACTTCAGCAGAGTCCACACCTCCAGAAAGAAATCATTTCTCAGTGCAGCACTGCCAGACCCTTTGTACAAAATGTAATGAAGTACGAGGGGCTGGTTTACCAGGCAATGAATAAGCCAGTGGCACGAAATACCTGGGACCAAACACTGATATGATAAATTGGACCGTGTGTGTGTGTGTATTCCACAGACACTACTTTTCTTACTTGCCAGGATAGTTCATTGTTGCAGTTATAGCCATTATACAAGAAAAGTGAAATAAATGTAAGGTCCTCTGAAATGTAACAGTTGGGAAGGATTGTGGAGAATTGGTGCCATCTAGTGGTGAAGTTTAAGGATGCACCAAAATGGATGCACCATAATTAGATCCACGTCCTGTGTACATATCCGGAGCTCATTATGGGGGATTGTGCTCACGCAGTTATAAAATTTATGTTTAATCACTTTTTACACAATTACAATCTTAGTGGGTTTGTTGGTGGCTGCTCAACCAGTGTGTGTCATGTAATGTGTGTCTTTTGTGTGTGCAGAGAGAACAGATGTATGCCGCACAGGAGATGTTCAAGACGGCCAACAAGGTCACGAGGCCAGAGAAAGCCCTCATCCTGGGCTTCATGGCCGGATCACGAGGTGTGGATACACACTTAACTGAGCACACACACACGCACGAGCACACACACACCTACCTTTACTCGTGTTTAAAGATTCCTTCACACTCAGTGACATGCAGTCAACTTTTTGTTTATGTGCATTGACACCAACAAACACTTTTGTGTGTGACTCCTCAAAGCTGCTGTAACAATTAATTAAGTCAGTGTTTTTCAACCACTGTGCCGCGGTACACCAGTGTGCCGTGAGACATCGTCAGGTGTGCCGTGGCAAATTATTCAGTTTCACCTAATTGGTCTAAAACATTTTTTGATTTTTTTTTTTCTGCACTATTTATTTGAAAGAAGAAATATAAAAGATCATAAAATACTTTTTTTCTTGGTGTTTATTTGATTCCTATTCAAGACACTTTGATAAGAATGATTGTGTAATAATATAGGCTACAGAGGTTCATTTTTTTTTTACATTTTCGGTTGGTGGTGTGCCTTGTGATTTTTTCAATGAAAAAATGTACCTTGGCTTCAAAAAAGGTTGAAAAACACTGAATTAAGTTACCCTGTTCTCTCTCTGTGTTTACTTTCTGCATACTTCCTGATCCTCACACATCTCACAACAACTGGTCATGCTTTCACCTTTCCTATCTCTTCTCTCCTACGCTTTCGTTTGCTCTCTCTATACATACTCTTCATCCTTCTGTTTGTCCCTTCTCCTCTTACATCACTTCCTGTTCTCTCTCACTTCCTCTCCTGTGTCCGCCACTCATCTTCTACCTTGTTGTCACCTCTCCTGTGTCTTCTCTTGTATTTGTTAATTTGTACTTATCTTTCCTTTCTATCCTTCTTTCCTTCTTACATCACTTCCTGTTGGTGTCTTCCTCACGTCCTCTCCTGTGTCCCATCTCTCCTCTTCTACCTTCTTGTCACCTCTCCTATCACTACTCTTTAATTTGCTCTCTCTATACATATGCTTCATCTTTCCTTTTTTTTTTTAATCCTTCTTACATCACTTCCTGTTGGTGTCTTCCTCACGTCCTGTCCTGCCCCCCACCCACAGAGAACCCGTGCCCAGAGCAGGGTGACATCATCCAGATCAAGCTGAGCGAGCACACGGAGGTGCTGCCCAAGGCGGACGGCACGGGCAGCACCACCATGCTGGTGGACACGGTGTTCGAGATGAACTACTCCACCGGCCAGTGGACCCGCCTCAAGAAGTACAAGCCCATCACCAACGTCTCCTGATCCCAGCCAAAACAAACCACGGACCCACCAACTCTGAACAGACTTTTTTTGTTGTTGTTAAACACATGTACAGATGTGTGCACACAAGAAGACATGGGCAAACAGATGCACACACACACAAGAACACATGGACAAACAGATGCACACACACACAAGAACACATGGACAAACAGATGCACACACACACAAGAACACATGGACAAACAGATACACACATGTAGAAGTGTAGTTTCTCTTACATTCTTACAAATTCCAAGGGACACACACACACAGGTGTAGGTACTCATAATTTTGCACATGCACAGGTGTTAAGGACAGAAACACACCCAGATACAACACACTCACACACGCACCCACACACACAAACACGTATGGGCCAAAAGCAGAGTGCTTGGGGTTCAAGTGGAGGGAAGGGTTCCTCCCTGCCGGGCATCTGTGCTGCCAAAAGACAAAAAAAAAACACTGGGAAGGAACCTTCCAGAAACCCTTCTTGGATCTCTTTCTTCTGTTTGTTTGATTTGTTTTTTTTCCTTATGTTCCCAACTTAAAAATCAACATTTAGCCCCTCTTATTTGATTGCTGAATGTTTGGGAGGGGTGTGATACAAGTTGTGACGTGTGTCTGATTGGCAGCTCCAGTGCTGTCTGAGAACACAAATCTAACCTAAGAAAGGCCAAGGAAGACAACGGAAAACAGACTGAATGTAACATTTCCCCCTACTAAATGAGAATATGGGAAAAAATGTCATTGTGTCTTTTTTTTGTTCTCGTTGAGCCATCTAAGGGAAAAAATAAAAGCAACTTCTTCAGATGTGCTTGTTTAGACAAGGTCTGCCTAGTTATCCCCAGACCTCTTCTTTCTACCTTCTTAAAACATGTTTACTTGGCTAACGTTAGCCTGCTAATCCTGTTGTCCTAACGTCACTCAGAACATCTCATCTTATTAAACATATTAGACATAAATAGGCTAGGATTTATCCGGTTTAATCCATAAATCAACACAGATGCAAGCCTGCAATCTGTCATGTTCGCTGCTCTGAGACACCGAAGTTTCCCTTTGTTTACTAAAGGGTCCGATAAAACGTTCTGTTGTAGTGGAGACACGCAAGGTGAGCGGACCACCCACCCTAACAGTCCCTGAAATCTTCCCTCTCCCTGAATTACCATCGGAACCTCCCCTAATGGAAACACGGCTCTCGTCTCTCAGCAGTCTGTATTTGTAATGCGTCACAGCCCAAAAGTGAAAGTGAAAGTTTCTGACAAAGGCGCCCATCTTGTGACTTTCGCGGACATTTTACGCATCGAGTAAGACATTTGCTGGATTAAAACTATCAACGTATTTCACATTGGTTATGTAGGAACAATTAAACGAATGTAAGAACAATTAACGAATACCAGTATATGTTTAGAAGTCGACCACCTACCATGGCTTTCGTGTGCGTTCGGTTGTCGCTAACGCGGAGAAATGTCGACAACTAACTGGAAGGTGAGTTTTTGATCGGGCCATCTGATTGCTTTAATTTAGCAAAATACGTAGACGTAAGTTCTATCCCTACTTAAAACACAGTCCTACAGCAGACTACCTTAAAGTTGCCAATAAAGACGAAAAGCTGGCATCTCAGTCTGTATCTCAGATGACCTTTAAGGAATCACCAACGACAAGCTAGCATATAGGCTACTGTACATAGTGCGAGGAAAATGTTACTTGTTTTTTCAACGTAACGTCATGTTTTGTTTTTAGATGGTATTTTTCAACGAAGCCCTGGTCAGTCGATATCCGTAAGGAAGAACTGAACAATGGAAAAACGCGACAAAACTCTGGGGAAACGTCAGGAGGAGCAGAGGTGCGTGATACGCGTTCTTGTTTTAATAAGCATTCGTGTCCAACTGATAGGTGCTACAGGGGTTTATAGTCGGTGTTCATATGACTACTACCCGTAACTTCTCATGGCTAATGGAAGTCGATATTTTTAAGAGTTGTCGCCATAAAAGGTTCGCACCATAGGCTATTTCTTGCGCCGCAGCAGCCAATGCGCCAATGCGCCGCAGCAGCCAATGCAATAAAGATCATAAACAGTAACAATATGCTATGCAAACATCAAGAATGTGAAAACTAAGATCTCATATTTTTCAATGTTTAAATTTAAGATGTGCATAATATTTTGTGATCATGAGTGTGAATGTCTGTGTCTTGTGTTTCATTACTTTAAAAATATGAGATCTTAGTTTTCACATTCTATATATTTGCATAGCATATTGTTACTGTTTATGATCTTTAAATTGATAGCATTCCTGTTTATGGTCCTTTTGTGTTTGTATTATAATGCCATTTTTTCAGTTTTGCCTTGCGCCAGTATGGCTGTGTTTATGTTATAGTTATTGGTTATGTTTTGCTTGTTCTCTCTTCCCTTTCCTGTCTGTATCGGGGGTGTGGCGCGTTTTGCCATGGGTTTCATTAAATGAACCAAGTTTCTTCACCTGTCGTGTTTGTGATTCATTGACATTCACTTAAACTGGCGTGGTGGCAGCGCTTACTGGACTTACGTTCTCCTGAAGACTGAGTCTACTCAATGTTCGTCACGGTATTGTCATCTTTTGAGTCACACTGTGGATATCATTTCTACCGTCAGAACGCGACAGGATAATTTGCAACATGGCATCCTCCCACAGAGCCCCGAAGCAATGGTGTTTAACGAAAGTTGAGACTGTGAACTCTTTCGAAAACTGGCGACAGAATCTCCTCTACACGTTGTCGCTTGACAATGAGTTTGCTCCATTCCTCGTCGCCGGGCTTGCGTGGGAGAAAAGGAGCAAAAGTTCTCCATGTCAAGGCTTTATTGACGATCTGGATTCAGTCCCTCGCGTGCAGCGCCGGTCAAAGGAACAGAAAGTAAGCATGCTTGAACTTATGCTGGGCCAGATAGCTAATTATTGCCCTGTAATTTCTCGACAGTCAATTGTGAAAAATTCCACTTCCATTGACCAGATATGGCAGATTATACGTCAGCATTATGGCTTCCAGTGTACAGGCGCACATTTCATTGACTTTGCTGCTATTAAGCTGGAACCTAACGAGAGACCTGAGGATTTATTTCAGCGATTAATGGCCTTTATTGAGGACAATATGCTGCATAAAGACTCTGGCATTAGCCACATGGGTACCACAATCACTGAGGATGAGGAGTTAACCCCCTCCCTTGAGAATTTTGTTGTGCTCACATGGCTACGTCTCATCCATGCTGACCTACCAAAACTAGTGAAGCAGCGATACGGCACAGTTACGGTCTCGCACACTGGCGTCCATCAAGCCTGAAATTTCACAGGCCCTAGATTCTCTTCTGGACGAACTTCAGGCCACAGAGGATGTCCATGCTATGCGCACTGCTGTGTCTGCGCCCCCCAAACCTGGACTTAGCCGTCCTGTCCATGTGAGGAAGTCTTGCCCGCTCTGCAAGCAGGCTAAGAGACCTGATAACCACTTTCTCAGTAAGTGTGCCTTCTTGCCCCCACATGATAAAGCATACATGGCAAAAACACTTCAGGTTTTGGGTGAACCGGGGCATGATAGCGATGATGATGTGTCTGATGAGCCTGTGAGCGGCGACTTGGCATCACCCAGCATCATACAGCGGGTGCTCATAAAGCAGTCCCCTTACCTCGATGTCTTCCATGACCATCTACCAGTCAGACTCACCATCGACAGTGGCGCTACAGGCAACATGATGCGGTCCTCCTGTGCAACGCGCTTGGGTGTCACCATCACCGGAAGCACACAGTCGGCACACCAGGCAGATGGCTCATCCCCATTGAAGGTCCTGGGTGAGACGCGTACGTACTTCCAGAGAGACAGCCTCACGCTCCACTTCGAGGGTCTGGTGGTTGAAAACTTGGACTCAGACGTCCTGGCGGGCATTCCTTTCATGGAGGTGAATGACGTCTCCATCAGACCTGCTAAACACCAAGTCTGCCTCGGTGACAATGTGTTCTGTTACGGCTCCAACCGTACAGCAGTGGACAGGCATGCTGTTCAACGCACTCATGTGCTTCGCGTATCAGCCAAAGCTGCTATCTGGCCAGGGGAATACATTGAGCTTGACCTGCCACCTGAGTTGTGCGACTTGGACGGCGAGCTTGCTGTGGAGCCCCACATCGATACGTCACATAATCTGGCGGATGCACACATCTGGCCTGCACCAGCCATGCTCTGCAGTGTGTCTGGCAAGATCCGTATCCCCAACTCCACAGGTCAGCCACAGCTTATTGCAAAACATGCCCATGTTTGTCGCGTCCACACTACATACATGCCCTCTCTTGATACGACTGCTCCTATCGACAAGCCTACCCCCATAGTGAGGTCTACTTTACATTCAGACTGTGTGGTCCTGGATCCTGACAATGTAATGCGCCCTACTGTCAAAGACCAGTTTCGTGCGCTGCATAGGGAGTTCGACGGAGTGTTTGACCCCCAGTTTACAGGCTATAATGGCGCCGTTGGCCCCTTTCAAGCTAAGGTGAACATGGGGCCAGTCCAACCCCCTCAGCGTAAGGGCAGAGTCCCGCAGTACTCCAGGGGCCAATTACAGGAGCTCCAGGCCCAGTTTGATGCGCTGGAGGAGATGGGTGTCTTTAAGAAGCCTGAGGACATTGATGTTTCAGTGGAATATGTTAACCCATCTTTCCTTGTCAAAAAGCCTGGGGGCGGCTTTCGCCTTGTCACAGCATTTGCTGATGTTGGCCGCTATAGCAAGCCTCAGCCCTCTCTTATGCCCGATGTCAACTCCACGCTGCGCCTGATAGCTCAATGGAAACACATAATCGCGACAGATTTAACCAAAGCCTTTTACCAGATCCCACTGTCTCGTGACTCCTGGAAGTACTGTGGAGTCGTCACACCATTCAAAGGGGTGCGCGTGTATGTCCGGAGTGCCATGGGCATGCCCGGGTCTGAGACGGCCCTGGAAGAGCTGACATGCAGGGTGCTCGGCAACCTTCTTGAGCAGGGACATGTAGCCAAAGTGGCAGATGATTTGTACTGTGGTGCTGATACTCTTGAGGAACTATTAACCATCTGGAGAGGGGTCCTGTCCGCTCTACAGCACTGCGGCCTGAATCTCTCTGCCGCCAAAACCACCATCGCACCCATTCAGACCAACATTTTGGGCTGGGTCTGGCGCCAGGGTACAATTCAGGCTAGCCCTCACCGTGTCTCTGCCCTTGCCTCTTGCCCTCCCCCCAAGTCTGTGACGGGGCTACGCTCCTTCATTGGCGCATACAAAGTACTAGCCCGTGTAATCAAACACTGCTCTACCTTACTCGCTCCTCTGGATGAGGTGGTTGCTGGCCGCGACTCTAAGGACATTATCCAGTGGACTGATGAGTCGCTAAATGCCTTCAACCGTGCCCAAAATGCCTTGTCTACAAACCATGCCATAGCTCTGCCTCGGCCTGATGACCAGCTGTGGATTGTCACGGATGGTGCGGTCAGAAACCCGGGCCTAGGGGCCACATTGTATATCACCCGTAATGACAGAACCAAAGTGGCAGGATACTTCAGTGCAAAGTTACGTAAAAACCAGTCCTCCTGGCTACCATGTGAAATTGAGGCTTTATCTATAGCCGCTGCCGTGAAGCACTTTGCCCCATTCATAGTCCAGGCCTCTCACAAGGCCTGTGTATTAACTGACAGCAAACCCTGTGTTCAGGCATTTGAAAAGCTGTGTAGAGGGGAATTCTCAGCTAGCCCTCGAGTTACCACGTTCCTGTCTACTGCCAGCCGTTTTCAGGTGCTGATTCGGCATGTGGCAGGGGCATCTATCCTTCCATCAGACTTTGCCAGCCGAAATGCACCTGACTGTGACAGCCCCACCTGTCAGATATGTTCTTTTGTCCACACTACCTCTGACACTGTTGTCCGTCACGTCACTGCCAGTGATATCATGTCTGGACATCAGAAAATGCCATTCACCAACAGAACAGCCTGGCTGGCTATCCAGTCCGAGTGCTCCGACCTCAGACGGACATGTGCCCATCTTCGCCAGGGGACACGCCCCGCTAAGAAACTGACAAACATTCGCGATGTGAAGCGCTACCTTCAGGTCGCCACCTTGTCCAGGGATGGGTTGCTGGTTGTGCGTCGACATACCCCCCTTGCTGCATCTAGTGACTGCATCATTATCCCCAGGGGAGTCCTCGACGGCCTACTCACCTCCCTCCACATTTCTCTTGACCACCCCTCATCCTCCCAACTGAAAACCATTGTGCAACGGTACTTCTATGCTCTGGATATGAATGCTGCAATTCACCGCGTCACTTCTGGCTGTCATCAGTGTGCTGCGCTGCAGAAGGCACCTGTATTCGTGCGAGAGCAGTCCACCGGTGATCCTCCAGAAGTCATGGGCACCTCATTTGCGGCAGATGTTTTCCAGCGTGACCGACAGTTTATTCTTGTTGTGCGTGAGTGTGTCACCTCGTTTACATTGTCCACCCTCATTGAGGATGAAAGACGTGACACATTGAAGGAGGCGTTGCTCCGCCTCTGCCTAGGCTTGTGCCCTCTTGATGGTCCATGTGCTGTGATCAGAACCGACCCTGCCCCTGGTTTCGCTGCACTGGCAGGGGATGAGTCACTTGCTAGGCACCGTCTCGCTGTGGAAGTCGGTCATGTCAAGAATGTCAATAAAAACCCTGTGGCCGAGAAGGCCATACAAGAGCTCCAGAGCGAGATTTTGCGTATCGAACCCAATTGCAGGTCTGTCACCCCCCTGCTTCTCTCGGTTGCTACGGCCCGCTTGAACAGCCGGGTGAGGTGTCGGGGATTGTCTGCTCGGGAAATGCTGTTGCAGCGTGATCAGTTTTCTCATGAACAGCTGCCGGTTGATCACCGGGCCCTCATCATGCTGCAACACTCACAACGTGTCACCAATCACCCTTTCAGTGCAAAGTCCAAAGCCCCTTTGGGTCGCCCATCTACACTAGCCTCTGT
The DNA here is from genome assembly GCA_027475355.1 of Coilia nasus. NCBI lineage: Eukaryota > Metazoa > Chordata > Actinopteri > Clupeiformes > Engraulidae > Coilia > Coilia nasus. The sequence goes on along the minus strand of CM050200.1, from coordinate 13,957,239 downwards.
ACACCCCGGCGATCTCGTATACCTCTATGCCGATCGCAACAAGTCTAAGGCCCGTAGCAGATACTTGGTCATTAGTGTTGATGGGGCGTGGTGCAATATCAAAAAGTTTGCTGGGTCCCAGCTGCGCCAGACATCCTACAGAGTCAGGGTAGCAGACTGCTATAAGGTGGACAACACATTTCCGGCCCTGCCTACTCCCACTGGCTGTGCTGCTTCTGATGGTTTGGTGTCGGGCGTAGACGCTCAGGGCGGCAGTGTCATCCGCCACCGCGACTGATCAGTTATGAACTCTCTTGACCAGGTGCGGTGGACTTACAATGTTTCTTCTACCACTAGTTGTGTGTGTGCTGAATTCTTTATTGTGATGTGCGGGGAGGGGGGCCTTGTTTGTGGGGAAAGAGGGTGGCGCCAGTATGGCTGTGTTTATGTTATAGTTATTGGTTATGTTTTGCTTGTTCTCTCTTCCCTTTCCGGTCTGTATCGGAGGTGTGGCGCGTTTTGCCATGGGTTCCATTAAATGAACCAAGTTTCTTCACCTGTCGTGTTTGTGATTCATTGACATTCACTTAAACTGGCGTTGCTTTTTGTGTGCTGTACAACAAAACCCTGCTCAAATATGAACTTGACAGTGCAATTGGTTTAATTGTAACACAAAGTTTGTTTGGCAGCTTTTCCTGTAAATAACATGCTACCCTATCATTGACTTCCATTGTATTAAAAGAGCACAACATGTGGTGGAAAGAGGTACTGCTGATCAATCCAACTCCATGGAATTACTGACATTTTTTTCTCAAACATCATATCTCAATAAAGAGGCTCGGCAACAAATCCAAATTTTGGACAAATGATCCTCACCTACAGGATGATGGTGGAAAAATGTTTACAAAATCCTGTGAACTGTCCACATGGTGAAATGACAAGTTGAAAACAGCCTTTTTGAAAATCAAGCCTAACTTCAAGAAAATACACTGACCATATGAAAACAATATCAACAAAGGTTAATGCATAGGCATGACATTATAATCCGTATATGACTGGGAAAAATAATCTGAGAAATTTGTGTGGCATACTTTTTGAACGAGAAGCCCTCAAAAGTGGTGGTGTCATTTCACATATTGAATCTATAGCCATTTTCACAGCTTTGGAGAGGAAGAATTATACAAGGTACATCTGATCTGATTTGATTTTTGAATTCTACAGGAAAATGCATTTCTTTTCACATAGTTACACTAATGTGTGTGGAATACTAAAAGAGCCAGCAATGTCAGAAGTTGAGCAAAAGGCTTGTTCACCAGAATTCCCAAAATGACCTGAAATTTCAAAGGGCTGTAGTTTTGGAGCTATTAGTGATACAGACTTAATATTTAAGATTTATACATAGGTTGGATTTACAAACAGCTGTGATTTTTTTCAGATTTTTTGGAGAGGGTGACTGTCGGCCATCGTTCGATTTGACACGGAATGACCCTATATGTTCCTTTCCGGATGTCTTAAATTCAGTTTTGACTAGGTGAAATGCAGTTGTAGATATCTGTAACTGGAATTATGATTAGTCAAAATGACATTGTAGATATCTCAAACTGGAGTTAGGGATAGTCATAATGTAATTGTAGATATCTATTATCAAGTTATAGATATCTTAAAATGAATTTTGATTAGAGAGATCTGAAATTGGAGATATCTATAATGTTCATTTTGCCTAGCCAAAATATAATTACAGATATCTTGAATTAGAGTTTTGACTAGGCGAAATGACGTTTCAGATATCTGTATGCAAATTAATCCCCATCCCACTTTAGGCGGGAGCAGAGCGCCTTCATCCACCTGTTAACTGTTAAATGATTATAGTACTTAAGGAACCTTTCAGAGTGGCCAAAGGGAGAAATTGTGTTTAGCTGACTTTTTAACGCCGATGCCCATGCAAGACAGGAGCTGCCAGAGAGAAATGATAGTACGTTGCTTTCTATAACAAGACTCTCTTTGATTTTGGCGGGGATGGACATTACATAAAGCAACGTCATGCACAACAATTTGCACTAGTCATAAATGACGTTTGAGATATCTTTAACTTTCATATTGCCTAGTCAAAACTGAATTACAGATATCCGCAATTGTCATTTAAGATGTGTGACGAGTTGAATGTCGTTTTCAATGACGTAATTGCAGATATCTGTAATTCAGTTTTGCCTAGTCAAAACTGAATTACAGATATCTCTATCTATTGTTTCGACTAGTGACAATTACGTTACAGATATCTTGAATGACAATTTCGACTATCCAAAATGTAATTACGACTAGTCAGAAAGATGATGTTGATATCTACAATGTTAATTTCGGATAGTCAAACTTAGCTTTTAAATGTTAAAATGGCTTGCCATAAATGTACAGTCTATGGCTCGCACAAAAACGATCTAGTGTACTGTGACTAACAATGCCAATTACCGTCAAGGACACGACAGACCTACGTGCATATTCCCCAGCTGTTGTACAGTTTTTCTCCCAGATGAAAAAACAGGCAGCCTGAACTATCCACTGAAACCTTTTGTGGTTTTGAGTTCCAGATTAAGGCAGAGTAATGGAAAATAAAATGCAGAAGTTGTACTTGTTTTATGAATGGTTGGAGATCTACAACAAAAGCGTCGTCACAGCTGAATTTGTACCAATACCATCACATAAAAATAAGCACCCAAATATTAGCATTATCAGAGTTTTATGGTCATATAAAACCAGACCAGAGCCATTTTTCTATTCCTAAAACAAAATTTTCAGTGTGTAAATGTGACATTGAGTTAGGAAACATCATGCCAGACATGAAGAGGTAGGACATGCTGTGTTGATATTTCTGATCTTATGCATAAATGAATGATATTTATAATTAATTATGTATTTACCTAAAGAATAATTGTTTTTTTGTGATTTATCATGGAAATAAACCATGCAGAGTGTCACATGAAAGCTTCTAGTCTGTTACTAAACAAAGCTTGGGAGAGGCACTTACCGGCAGAAAATGACTCAATGCAAAAGGTTTGATATAAATCTAAACCAGTAGTGAAAAAGTCAAATGAAAGGTGTACTTCCATCGTGTTTTCATTAATTTTGCGGTGTTCTCTAGTATTAATAATTGCCCTGTGCGCTGGTTTTGATGAAAAAAAATGGTGTAGTGCTTCTGTTTCAGGCTGTTTTAAGGCCTGGATATACTCGCCGCGCGCAGTGGTGCGCGCGCAAAAGTGACGTCAAAATGACGTCAGTGCACATCTGGCGCGGTGTTCTCAAGCGCATAGTTGCCGTGTCTGCACCTCCGATTTTTTGTAACTTGCGCGCGGCCGCCCCATTGAAAACATGTTTCAGAATGGTAATATTTGCATGACAAAACAGTACCCGGTGCCCGGCTAAATGCAGTTCAGTCATTCAACTAGCCTGCTAATCTTATGCGAGTCAGTCACAGGCTAACATCATTTAAAGCCCATTCGGTCAGTTTCGCTTATATGCATTTGCACTTTGCATTTGCACTTGCACTTTGCACTTGCACACGTCACGCTGCAGGCCCTTTTCGCATTGGGTCGTTTTCCTGCCTATTGTCTTCTTTTGACAGATATAGAAAATGGGGGTAGAAAAACATTTTGATTATGCAGCATGCATATGCAACTCGGGGTGACCTATCATATTTCAAAAGAGCAAGTACTAAACGGTTTCTCGTGGAAGTACACCTTTAAGTAAGGCATAACCGCTGACGAGGTGACCAGTTCCGTGGAAATAATGGCGAGTCGGAGGCAAACAACTCTGTGACGCGAAGCACCAAGTCTTAAACTACCGAAATAAATGGTTGCGTTGCTACTTTATAGCAGCCCTTAAGAAAAAGTAGAGCATTTAACTGTTAATTTGGCTACAAGAGTTGTCATAGTTACCATTCCTAAACGGATTAATATGGAATGGTGATTCAAAATTTTGAGATCTACTTCGAAGGTAGCCAGTTATACAAAGTTAATTCCCACCTCATCAGCCAATCAGAAAAAAATATTTCTATTTTCAAGGGATAATATTCTAGAATTGCTTAGTCAAAATAGTTTGCAAAAATCACCTTTACCACCATGCGACTTGGACCATTGTTGTGCAATACTTAAGTGGGAGTGGAAGGGGAGACCTCCATCACCTGTAACCGTTTATGATATTAGATGACTCCGTCAATTACTCCCAAGTCAGTCATGGGTGCTATCTTGTGCAGGACGCAAGTCCCTCAGGAGAGACCTCCATCACCTGCTCTCACATGTGTGTCTATGAAGAGTGACAGATCAGAGGAGCGCTTCATCACTTTCCAGCATGGAGAAACTACAGAGGGATCAAGGCAAGTCCATCTACACAGACTCGCATATGTATGTTTGTATATCCTCTGTGCAGCTCCAAGGAATTTGATCAGATGTGTAAGGGTTGAGGGCTTCAGTTCTCGGAAGGATACTACAAAAACAAGTTCAGACTGAATTGAATGCACTATAAATTCCCAACCTTTCTCACTCCATCCTGACCCCTAATTATCTCCAATTATAATTGGCTCATTAATTCATTCTCTCACTCTTCACCTCAAATAGGTGTGTGGTGGGTGTTCTGGTACATAATGGCTTGTGTGCATCTCCCAGGCAGGTGCTACACAGCAGGTAGTGGTTAGTATTGCCCCTTTCGCTGTGAAGGCATTTGGCTGCACACAAGATTTATAAAATGTGCTAGGAGACTGAAGGCAGATTTGGTGTCTTAAATCACCTACTATTTGACCTAAAATTATGCTTTTTTTGGTATGTTAGTCTCATGAAACCACATGAAGCCTGTTCATGAACTGAGATATGAATGACTCCGTAGTCAGTCACGGGTGCTATCTTGTGCAGGACGCAAGTCCCTCAGGAGAGACCTCCATCACCTGCTCCCACATGTGTGTCTATGAAGAGTGACAGATCAGAGGAGCGCCTTATCACTTTCCAGCATGGAGATAATACAGATGGACCCAGGCAAGTCCATTACATAGATTTCGATACTGTATATATGTGTGTATACATTTTTATTATTGTTTTTTCTTGTCTTGCTCTACCTCCCTCATTATCTCTCCCTTGCTTCCTTCCTCCCCTACCCTTCACCCAGCACTTCCTGTCATTATCAGACTTTACAGTTATTTGCCTCAAATGTACTGTTATTCCAAGGCTTTTTCTTTTTATATTATCTGACCATATCTGTGTAATTCATATGGCTCCAACTATATATTTCTCCCCCTCCTTGGCTCTTGAGCTACACATTTGACTATCCTTCTGACTTCATGCATAGAACACTTGCAACGAACTCCTGTGAGTGTTTAGTTGCTGATGGAATAGCATTTCTTCCATATGCAGGTAATGGCCTCAGTGGTTCTTAGTGGAGTGGTCAAAGGTTTGGTAACATGTCTGTATATGGCTGGATTTATACAGACGTGTTGAGAGAGCTCTTTTATCCTGACCACCACAAAATGTACATATGCAACACTTTAGTATTAAAAACCTGGTTGTGGCCCAGTAAAAAGAACCAATGTGGCTGATAATGCACACACATAGGAGGGCAGACCTCCATCACCTGTACCCACCTGTGATTATGGATATGAATGACTCCGTAGTCAATCATGGGTGCTATCTTGTGCAGGACGCAAGTCCCTCAGGAGAGACCTCCATCACCTGCTCCCACATGTGTGTCTATGAAGAGTGACAGATCAGAGGAGCGCCTCATCACTTTCCAGCATGGAGATACCACAGAGGGATCAAGGCAAGTCCATCTACATAGACTCGCATATGTATGTTTGTATATCCTCTGTGCTGCTCTGAGGAATTTGATCAGATATGTAAGGGTTGAGGGCTTCAGTTCTCGGAAGGATACTACAAAAAAAAAGTTCAGACTGAATTGAATGCACTATAAATTCCCAACCTTTCTCACTCCATCCTGACACCTAATCATCTCAATTATAATTGGCTCATTAATTCATTCTCTCACTCTTCACCTCAAATAGGTGTGTGGTGGGTGTTCTGGTACATAATGGCTTGTGTGCATCTCCCAGGCAGGTGCTACACAGCAGGTAGTGGTTAGTATTGCCCCTTTCGCTGTGAAGGCATTTGGCTGCACACAAGATTTTATAAAATGTGCTAGGAGACTGAAGGCAGATTTGGTGTCTTAAATCACCAACTATTGGACCTAAAATTATGCTTTTTTTGGTATGTTAGTCTCATGAAACCACATGAAGCCTGTTCATGAACTGAGATATGAATGACTCCGTAGTCAGTCACGGGTGCTATCTTGTGCAGGACGCAAGTCCATCAGGAGAGACCTCCATCACCTGCACCCACATGTGTGTCTATGAAGAGTGACAGATCAGAGGAGCGCTTCATCACTTTCCAACATGGAGATACCACAGATGGATCAAGGCAAGTCCATCTACATAGACTCGCATATGTATGTTTGTACAACCCCAATTCCGATGAAGTTGGGAAGTTGTGTTAAATGTAAATAAAGAGTAAATGCTATAATGCTCAAATCATACAAGCAATATATGTGTTTGAGAATAGTCCAAGGACAACATCTCAGTGAATGAAACCGGATTTTGTTCTTTTTGTGTGGGATATTTATGGTCATCTTAAATTTTAGGCCAGCAACATGTCTCAAAAAAGTTGGGACGGTGTCAATAAAAGGCAGGAAAAGTTAAGCAAGACTAAAGAAAAACAACAGAGGACACTCCACAGTTAATTACGTTAACTGGCAAAATGATTTTGTATAAAAAGGGCTTTCTTTCTTGTCCTTGACATGATTTCAGCTGCCCAACTGGTAGGTTTCTTCTTCATAATGTTTTCCTTTTTATTATGCTTAAAATGTGACAGATCTGGACAGCACGCCGGCCATTTTAGCATCTGGTTGCCCTCATGATGGAGCCACACTGTTGGAATTTTGTATGGAATGCCGTTTGACCTCATTATCTGGTAATATTTAAGGTATACCCTCAAAATATAATGTGTGAGGGCCATTGTGCGCTGTTCAAAACTTCTATATATATCATTCAGCATCAATTTTAACTCTCCAGATGAGTAAGCACACCATAATCAAGGCACTACTGCACACCCATACCATTATAGATGCTGTCTTTTGAACTTACCACTAAAAGCAGGAGGATGATTTGTCTCCTCTGTAGCTTGGAAGATGCAAGACTCCATTATTTCAAAATGAATGACAAATTTGGAACACAGGACAGTTTTCTACGTCTTCTAGGTCCATCTCAAATTATAAAAGTTTAAAATTTGTCATTCATTTAGAAATAATCGAGTTTTGCATCTCCCAAGCTACGGAGGCGACAAATAATCCTTCTTGCTTTAGTGGTAAGTTCAAAAGGCAGCATCTATGATGGTATTGGGGTGCAGTAGTGCATTGGTTATGGTGTGCTTATTCATCTGGAGAGTTAAAATTAATGCTGGATGATATATATATAAGTTTTTAACAGCACAAGATGCCCTTCACACATTATATTTTGAGGGTATACCTTAAACATTACCAGATAATAAGGTCAAACTGCATTCTATACAAAATTCCAACAGTGTGGCTTCATCATAAGGGCAACCAGATTCTAAAATGGCCAGCGTGCTGTCCTGATCTGTCACATTTTAAGCATAATAAAAAGGAAAACATGATGAAGAGGACGCCTACGAGTTGGACTGCTGAAATCATGTCAAGTACAAAAAAGAAAGACCTTTTTATACAAAATCATCTTGTCAGTTAACGTAATTAACTGTTAAGTGTCCTCCCTTGGTTTTTTTTTAGTCTTACTCAACTTTTCCTGCTTTGTATTGACACTGCCCCAACTTTTTTGAGACACGTTGCTGACCTAAAATTTCAAATGACCATAAATATCCCATACAACAACAAAAAAATCCAGTTTCAATAACTGATATGTTGTCCTTGGACTATTCTCAAACACATATATTGCTTGTATGATTTGAGAATTATAGCATTTATTGTTTATTTACATTTAACACAACGTCCCAACTTCATCAGAATTGGGGTTGTATATCCTCTGTGCTGCTCTGAGGAATTTGATCAGATATGTAAGGGTTGAGGGCTTCAGTTCTCGGAAGGATACTACAAAAACAAGTTCAGACTGAATTGAATGCACTATAAATTCCCAACCTTTCTCACTCCATCCTGACACCTAATCATCTCAATTATAATTGGCTCATTAATTCATTCTCTCACTCTTCACCTCAAATAGGTGTGTGGTGGGTGTTCTGGTACATAATGGCTTGTGTGCATCTCCCAGGCAGGTGCTACACAGCAGGTAGTGGTTAGTATTGCCCCTTTCGCTGTGAAGGGATTTGGCTGCACACAAGATTTTATAAAATGTGCTAGGAGACTGAAGGCAGATTTGGTGTCTGAAATCACCAACTATTGGACCTAAAATTATGCTTTTTTTGGTATGTTAGTCTCATGAAACCACATGAAGCCTGTTCATGAACTGAGATATGAATGACTCCGTAGTCAGTCACGGGTGCTATCTTGTGCAGGACGCAAGTCCCTCAGGAGAGACCTCCATCACCTGCACCCACATGTGTGTCTATGAAGAGTGACAGATCAGAGGAGCGCCTCATCACTTTCCAGCATGGAGATACCACAGAGGGATCAAGGTAAGTCCATTACATAGATTTCGATACTGTATATATGTGTGTATACATTTCTATTGTTGTTTTTTCTTGTCTTGCTCTTCCTCCCTCATTCTCTCTCCCTTTCTTCCTTCCTCCCCTACCCTTACCCAGCACTTCCTGTCATTATCAGACTTTACAGTTATTTGCCTCAAATGTACTTTTATTCCAAGGCTTTTTCTTTTTATATTATCTGACCATATCTGTGTAATTCATATGGCTCCAACTACTTATTTCTCCCCCTCCTTGGCTCTTAAGCTACACATTTGACTATCCTTCTGAATTCATGCATAGAACACTTGCAAAGAACTCTTGTGAGTGTTTAGTTGCTGATGGAATAGCACTTCTTCCACATGCAGGTAATGGCCTCAGTGGTTCTTAGTGGAGTGGTCAAAGGTTTGGTAACATGTCTGTATATGGCTGGATTTATACAGATGTGTTGAGAGAGCTCTTTTATCCTGACCACCACAAAATGTACATATGCAACACTTTAGTATTAAAAACCTGGTTGTGGCCCAGTAAAAAGAACAAATGTGGCTGATAATGCACACACATAGGAGGGGAGACCTCCATCACCTGTACCCACCTGTGATTTTGGATATGAATGACTCCGTAGTCAATCATGGGTGCTATCTTGTGCAGGACGCAAGTCCCTCAGGAGAGACCTCCATCACCTGCTCCCACGTGTGTGTCTATGAAGAGTGACAGATCAGAGGAGCGCCTTATCACTTTCCAGCATGGAGATACCACAGAGGGATCAAGGCAAGTCTCTAAAATGGGCTCATGTGAAGGGTATGCTTAAAAAGGTATCTGTGGTAACTGAGAAAAGAAAACAAATAGTGAATTTGGAACCTTCCAAACAAGAATTCTCAAATTTTTCAGAATTTATTTAGAATTTGTTTTGTTAAAATAAATCTCTAAAGGGAGAACAGCATTTAACAAGAATTTCGAGCAGTAAAACAAGATACTGAACTGGCTGGGCTATTCTTTTTAATTATATTTATTGTATTATATTTACTTTACTGTAATTATATTAGACAGACAGAGAGACAGATACCTAATGTACACAATAGACTACTTTAAACTTGCATTTAGGGAACAGACTAACTCATGGAAGCATAATAGAAATAGAACATGTGCATACCCAAAAAGGGCAAGGTAGAAAACATCTGGATACATGTACTAAAAGGAACATGATGCCTTCATTTCACATATGGCTTTGCATATACTACTTACTGAGTCTGTTCACTAGGTCTCTGCTACAGTATGTGCCTGAATCCATGTAAAAAGTCAGACCAGCTATTACAGCACACTGTTGCCCAAATACATCAGTTAGCATGCGGGATATTTAATGTCAGTCAGCCGTGTTGTTGGTGTTTCAAAACAAACAATTAATTGCCGTTACCTTTTCCTTACCAGACACAAAATGGAAGAAAGCAAACCAGATGCTGTCAGCTCCCAGTCAGAGTCAGCCCAGAGTCAACAGGGAAATCTGGAGCATATATTGCAGGTTTGGATGCAGGCAACTGCAATTTAATTCATAGTTTTGCCTCTCTACTCCTCTAGTCTGTAAAATATAGCTGGCTAGCATCAGAGCTTGATCCTGCTTGCATGACTCTGGAGTGATGTAGATATAGACTCCGGAGTGGTATAAAGTAGGGTTGTGCCATTAGACGATATCATCGTCCATCGTCACCGTCAACCCAACATCGCGATGGATGGTAACCATCGCGATGACACGCCCCTTTTTGTCAGACGCCTGCTCTAACTTTATTTATGCCTCACTGACCCAAAGATTTAGCAGGGATTGCAGATAAATTATCAAATCACCAATGTTATTCTATTCTTATAGAATATAGCATATAGAATTAGCAAGGTCTTATGAATCGGGAAGCTTATTTTAACATCAGCAAACACATCAAATTTACAGACGCATCAACATCAGCAAGCGCATTAACTTCACAGTGCAAAGGCTACAAAATAAATGGGCACTAATGCGTTTCTGTAAACTCGATTATTAAAATTTGAACAACAGATCAAGGTCATTATAATGGAAGGCACATTGCACGAAATGCTCTCTCACAACGGCAAAACTGGTTTTGACTACACATTTACGTTTTAGTCTACTGCAAGAACTAAAAAAACAAATCGCCATTATGCTCAGCACTAGGGCTGTTAACATTGCTCAAAAATGATTTTCAAATATTCGCTCCAAATAAAACACGAATATTCCAACTATTCGAACAACAGGTTGCACATTTTGCCAATGACGCGCATTACATCAATAACAGGACAAATTAATACAAAGAGACATAACTACTTGTATTGGTAGTTTGTTTTAACATATTTAAGAATGCATTACCTACACAAAACAAGTAAATAAAAAAATATTTGCCAAGACCGCACGCTCACTCTCACTCGCACGCTCTTTCTCTCTCCCATGCACCCTTATTACGTTCTCTGCGCACGTTTTTTTAAACCTGGAATGCTCCGAGCGAGCTGTAGTGAGGTAGGCCTAAACATGACACTTCCCTGACATGAAACTTTAAATAAACAAACCAGTGCAAGCCTGAAGTGCATGAAACTGTAACGTTAAATAAAACGAGGCACAAAATTCCGACAAATGTGACAACAAAGAACTTTTACCCTGAGGTTCATAAAAAATAAAGCGCTATTAAAAACGAAAAGGCTACTTACATTCTTGGTACTTGTATAAAAAAGAAAAACTGTCACCGTCGGGTCTTGGCCTTTAGACCTACAGGTTATTTGCCAAAAACACAAGATAGTCCACATTTGAAGGGGCCAGCGCCGATCTCTTTTTATTATTTACTATATTCCCAGCGGAGGAAAAGACGTGTTCAGAGTGATGTAAATGTCCTCGTGTTTATTGGTTTGCCATGGAATCCCGTGTGGGCGGATTTTTTTACTCTCACTAAGCAGACACCGAGTATTTCTTTTGCCTTTGACATTCCAAAGCGCAAGTGCACGTTTTTTCACATCCGAATATTAACTTTCACCTTCGAATTCCTTTTTTAAAAAACTATTCGAATATATATTCGAATTTCGAATATTCGTTGACAGCCATACTCAGCACAGCACAATAAAGAACCAGAGAAAGTGCGTTGGCCTAATAAGAGAAATAAAAAGTAATAGTAGTAGTGCCCTTCTTGCCAACCAACTCCTGTGTCATGGTAGGCCAGCTGTTCTAATGAAATGAGCCTTTCTAACAGAATGGAAGCTTTTAACCGTTAATTCGAAGGGAATGGAATGACAGCTCATTATTACGCGCAGCGCCAAAGCCCGGGAAGAATTAGATTAGTTTAAAAGGAATTATCGCTTTTTAAATACATTACCAATTAAATGTATTAGTAGATTATTATGTTATAATGCATATTAAATAATAATATGATGCTTACATTGTCAGGGCACGAGGCATTGAAATGTATTTTTTTTAGGCTCACCCCCCCTAGTGCAACAGGTTGTTAACCTATACAAATAGCGTTTGTTGGAAATTTACACACGATATTACGCTTAATAAAACAAAAACAGAAAGAATTTGTGAGAAACTGTGATTTTTGTGAAATATTGTCATCTTGAGAATGTTAGCACCACGAGCTCACAAGTAGACTACACTTGGATGGCTTTTGCTGGCGAACTTACCAAACAGCTCGTGTTAAGTCTGCATGTCAAGTTATGTAATGTTAGTCACCAAAATCAGCACAAAAATGCACCTTGCAAGACACATCTCTTGCATAATCAAATATAATTCTCCTCCAGTTGTTTTATGAATATTTATTTAAAGTATTTATTTAAAGACCATGAAATGAGTATATACCTGCAGTACTCATAGCCGCACACAAAGTTGAAACATCAGTTCCTGTCATGTTACGATCATTAGGAGAAAATTAAAATTACAGGCGCCTAATTAGGCCTTAGCCAAAAAGAAAATCTCTACCTGAAAACATCAAATAGAATATAGACTAATTACATTGCAGGTGCACCCTGTTTTAAGATATCTTAAATAACACTTTATTATAAATATCTTTTTTTTTTTTTTTTTTGTCTTGGTTAGAAAAATTATGTCCAGTTAGAAGAATAGGCTATATGTTTGTCGAGGCTTTTGCTTTTATGGTGAGATATACAGTTTATGAATTCAGTAGTAATACTAGCTCGGTTTTGGGTATCAATGATACACTAAACCCAGATTTTGGAATCTGTATTGAAACAGAAAAAGTCAAATCAGTGCATCGGTTGGTCGTGGATTCGGCGCCGTGCTGCCCCTGCACTTTGAAAGAAATGCTAGAGAACACTGTAATATATGTGTGGTAGATTGCTAAACTAAGAATCTTAAAGTAAAGCAGCATTGAAATATATTTACCACATTTGGGTTTAAGGACAAATTCGGTAGGCTTTTAGCATTCTGTATTGTAGTGTGGTTCAGTAAATATTTGTTCTCTAGGAGCTTGAAAAGAAGATCATTACATTTGTGAAGAATGAGCTGATGAGGTTCAAGAGGATTCTGAGTCCAGATTACCAAGAGGATTTTGAGTGTAAAGATGAGGAGGAGAGCGATGCCAGAGAAGGGACTCTGAAGATGGCACTGCACTTCCTTAAGAGCATGAACCAGAAGGACCTTGCTGAAAAGCTGCAAGAAAGTATGAATTCCCTCTTAATTTTCATTTGTTTTATTTGCTTTAAGTAATTTGGTACAAAAAACATATTTATACTGTATTGTCTGTGTCAGTGGCCAACAAAAAACTGTTTTATTGTCTGTGAAATAGATGAAATGGATGTACTTTGTCAAGCTGAGTTAAAACAAAATCTGAAGAACAAGTACCAGAGTGTGTTTGAAGGAATACAAAAGCAAGGAAGCTCTGCTCTGCTAGAAAAGATGTACACAGAAGTCTACATCACAGAGGGAGGAAGTGGAAAAGTAAATGAGGAGCATGAGGTCAGACAGATTGAGTCAAGGTCCAGGACATCAACAGGACAGGAGACATCAATCAAATGCAGAGACATCTTCAAACCGCTACCTGGACAAGATAAACCAATCAGACGAGTCATCACAAAGGGAGTGGCTGGCATTGGTAAAACTGTGTCAGTTCAGAAGTACATACTTGACTGGACTGAGGGAAAAGAAAACCAGGACATCCACTTCATATTTCCACTACCTTTTCGAGAGCTAAACCTTATGAAAGGCCAGCACTGTTTGACTGGACTACTCCACCACCTTTTTTCAGAAATAAGGCAATTCACTTTTCGCAGTCAGGAAAAGCACAAAGTGTTGTTCATTTTTGATGGTCTGGATGAATGTCGTCTCCCACTAGACTTTCAGAAAAATGAGAGTCTGACTGATGTGACAGCGGTTACTTCATTGGACAAACTCCTGACAAACCTCATCAAAGGTAATCTGTTTCCCACTGCTTTAGTGTGGATCACCTCTCGACCAGCAGCAGCCAATCAAATCCCACCTGAGTGTGTTGATCGTGTTACAGAGGTACAAGGGTTCAGTGACCCACAGAAGGAGGAGTACTTCAGGAAGAGGATCAGTGATCAGAATCTTGCCGAAAGAGTAATCTCCCACCTCAGATCATTGAGGAGCCTCCACATTATGTGCCACATACCAGTGTTTTGCTGGATTGCTGCCACTGTTCTTCAACTGATTCTTTCAGGAGGTGAAAATGTTCCAAAGACTTTGACAGAGATGTACACATACTTCCTTCTCTTTCAAAACAGACAGAGGAGCCTGAAGTTTGAAGGAGTCTATGACACAGATCCTCAGTGGAACCAGGCTAGTCTCCTTGCTCTCGGAAGATTAGCCTATGAACAACTGGAGAAGGGAAATCTGATCTTTTATGAAGAAGACCTGAAAGAGTGTGGTGTTGATGTGGGGGAGGCAGCAGTTCGATCTGGCATCTGCACCCAGATCTTTCAAGAGGAATCAGGGGTGTACCTGGGAAAAGTGTACAGTTTCGTGCATTTAAGCATCCAGGAACATCTTGCAGCCTTATATGTGTTCCTGATGATGGAAAATGAAAGAAAAGACCTCATGTCTACACAGCAACATCCTCAAACAGGTATTCTTTCTCTGAAAAGGTTTTTTCCTCCAACAATGCAAGAGTCCATAATCAATATGCAGAAGAGTGCCGTGGACAAAGCTTTGAAGTATGAAGATGGACGCTTTGACCTTTTTCTTCGTTTCCTTCTTGGCCTCTCTCTGGAGTCTAACAGGAATCTCCTCCGTGGCCTGCTGCAAAAAGGACAAAATCAGATGAGAAATGAAGAAACAATCTGCTACATTAGGGAAAAAATCAGGAAGACTCAATCATCAGAAAGGGTTATCAACCTCTTTCACTGTCTGAATGAGCTCAATGATCACTCTTTAGTGGAGGAGGTCCAGAGCTTCCTGAGTGCAGGGACCCTTTCTGAAGCCAAACTCTCACCTGGCCAGTGGTCAGCTCTAGTGTTTGTGCTGCTGACTTCAGAAGAGAAGCTGGATGTGTTTGACTTGAAGAAGTACAGCAGATCTGATGAAGGCCTAACAAGACTACTGCCTGTACTGGAGGAATCCCAGAATGCTGTGTAAGTATGATTGCAGCATGTACGCTTTGTTTTGTTTCATTTTTCACTATTGAAATAGAAACACTAACATACAAACATCTAGCCTGGATATAAGCCTGCCTACGCACCTCGGCTCAAATATTTTCTCCCTACAAATAAAATGTAGTAGGAGGGGCTGGTAGGAGGGGCTGGTTTACCAGGCTAACAAGCATCAGCCTGGGCATGAAATATACTAACTGGTGGGGCTGTTTTTCCCTTAAGGCTCCACAGCTGTAGACTCACAGAAAGGAGCTGTACAGCACTGGCAGGTGTCCTCTGCAAAGCATCCTCAAAGCTGAAAAGTTTGGATCTCAGTGACAACAACATTGGAGATATTGGGGTTGAAGAAATCTGCAATGGGCTGAGGAGCCCAAACTGTGGCCTGGAGATGCTCACGTAAGACATTTTGATATTTCAAATTTTGATATTTCACTCTTGACACTTCTGCCAATTTATTTTAATGTTTAATGTTGCAAGAAAATGTGCTGTAGCAAAATGTAACCAAGATGTTTATTTTGGTGTTTTCTCTCTACAACCTGTGACAGATATTTGAACCTGTGCATACGCACAACATTTTGTTCACTAAAGGGAAAGACAGAATATGTTTTATTTTCTCTCTACAGCATGTTATCCTTCAGTGACACATACACAAATGCATGCAAACACACATAAAATACACTACTAACAACCTGTTGCAGAGACAGGTACATTACAACACACCCTCACAGACCCACTAACATGACGAAACACACAAAGTGAAACACACACACACACACAAACACACCCAGACTAACAAAGACATGTATACATACACACAAAAATACACTAAAAGGCAAAAAAGAGAATGATGTGTTATTTTCTTATACTGAAACATTGAAACACACACACACACACACACACACACACACACACACACACAAACATTCTAACAAGGATGTATGAAACAAGCAAACACACACACACACAAACACATACAAACATCAACACAGTGACACACACACACACATACACATTGACAGACACACGCAAATGCAGGTAAACACAAAAATAAAACACACACACAGCACTCAGACAAAACAATCACAAACTATTTCTTCCCCAGTCAAGTACAGAGAATTGCAAACACACAAAAGCTCAGACACAGAAAGAAATTCAAAAACATACACTCATAACCCCCTCGCCCACACACACACAACAAAAGGCACACACAACACACACAAGCAGTCAGTCAAAACAAACACATGCTAAGTAAACAGATACACACTCACATAAAACACACACAGTCATATCCCCCTCCACACACACACATGCATACACACACATCCTTCTTCATTCCCCATCACATTTAAACACAACATGGCATAAAAGGTTCATTTGAATGTGATGGTAATCATGCTCTTGTCTACAAGGAAACAAAGAAGAAATTTTGCAGTGTCAGGTACATTGAAACACACACATACCTATTATCATTAAAACATAATGTGCACACGAAGAAACACACATACACACTCACAAACATGATATGCACACACACAAAGAAACACACATACACACTCACAAACATAATACGCACACACACAAAGAAACACATACACACACACAAACATAATATGCACACCCACAAATACACACACACACTCACAAACATAATACGCACACACAAATACAGACACACACATATGCACATATATTGAATGACTTGACACAACCAAGCACACACAAAGTTGTACTTAGTCAAGTACACAGAAATACACACACAACACACTCAGAAACGTTTGCAGAGACAGGTACATTCAAACACAACTTACATACCCACTATCATAAAAACATAATTCTCACACACAGAGAAATCCAAACACATACATGTATCTTCATCCCCCATCACATTTAAACACTACATGATATAAAAGGTTCATATGAGGGCAGCTGTGGCCTAGTGGTTGTTGGTCTTGTGGGAGTTGGTCTTGCAATCGGAAGGTTGCCGGTTCGATCCCCGCCCTACCCATGGTTGAGATGCCCTTGAGCAAGGCATCTAACCCCCACACTGCTCCAGGGACTGTAACTGAAACCCTGTAAATATATGTAAGTCGCTCTGGATAAGAGCGTCAGCTAAGTGTAATGTAATGTAATATGAATGTGATGGTAATTATGCTCTTGTCTAAAAGGAAACAAAGAAGATGATGTGTTATTTTCTCTCTACAGCCTGTCATGGTGCAGTATTAGAGAGGAAGGCTTCAGAGCTCTTGCATCAGCACTGAGATCAAACCCCTCACACATGAGAGAGCTGCAGCTCAGTAGGAATGAAGCAGAAGACTCAGGAGTGAAGCATCTTTCTTTTCTTCTGGAGGATCCCAACTGTAAACTGGAGAAACTAGAGTGAGTATCACAAGACCACATACTGAGTTGCTGTCGGTGTGTTTGACAGTGAGAGTGAATTGTCATGTTCTCTTTGTCTCACACACACATTTACTGAGAACACATACACACACACACACACACACACACACATTGAAGAACTCAGAAGAAACAAACCCACACAAATTCTTGTCCATTCAAGTACACAAATTTACACACATTCTCTCTCTCTCTCTCTCTCTCTCTCTCTCTCTCTCTCTCTCTCTCTCTCTCTCTGTCTCTCTCTCTCTAACACACACACACACACACCTATACACACACACACACACACACCTTCTTCATCCCCCATCACATTTAAACACAACATGATATAAAATGTGCATTGGAATGTGATGGTAATCATGATCTTGTCTAAAAGGAAACAAAGAAGATGATGTGTTATTTGCTCTGTACAGCCAAATGTTTACAAATGCATGTGAATACACAAATAAAACAAACACACAAACATTTACAGAAGCAGGTGAATTGACACACACTCATATATCACTACACAACACTAACAAAAAAGACAAATATGGACACACAAAGAAACACACACACACACACTAGTTCTTTCCTAGTCAAGTACAGAGAAATGCACACACACACCAACAAAGACACAAAAGTTCAGACACACAAGAAATTCAAACACACGCACACACACGCACACACACACACATGTTTAATCCTCTTGCCCTCACACACATATACACAAAACAAAACACACACAAACACACACATTCTAGAAGTCAGACAAAACACACATATGCTAAATAAACAGAAACACACACACATAAGACACACACAGTCATACAACACATACACATACATACACACTCCCATACACACACATACAAATGCATGCAAACACACTCACAAACTTGAGAAGTACATTGAAACACGCACTCACATATCCATTAATTAAAAAAAAGTATGTACATACACACACACACACACACACACACACACTGCTCTCAAATCAGGCACACACAAGAACAAACACACATCTTCTTCCTCCATCACATTTAAACACAACATGATATAAAAGGTTCATTTGAATGTGATGGTAATCATGATCTTGTCTACAAGGAAACAAAGAAGATGATGTGTTATTTTCTCTCTACAGCCTGTCATACTGCAGTATTACAGATGAAGGCTTCAGAGCTCTTGCATCAGCACTGAGATCAAACCCCTCACACATGAGAGAGCTGCAGCTGAGAGGGAATGAAGCAGGAGACTCAGGAGTGAAGCATCTTTCTTCTCTTCTGGAGGATCCCAACTCTAAACTGGAGAAACTAGAGTGAGTATCACAAGACCACATACTGAGTTGCTGTCTGTGTGTTTGACAGTGAGAG
>CM050200.1:13890709-13933209 GCA_027475355.1 Coilia nasus | reverse complement strand
ATACAAATAGACAGACACACACAAATGCAGCTAAACACAAAGCAAAAAAACACGCACACACAAAGCACTCAGACAGAAGTAAGACACACTATTTCATTCCCAATTAATACAGAAAAATGCACACACACACACACAAAAGCTCAGACACACAAAGAAATTCAAAAACATACACCCATAACCCCCTCGCCCACACACACAACAAAACACAAACACACACACACACACACACAAAAGCAGTCAGTCAAAACAAACACATGCTAAGTAAACAGAGACACACTCACATAAAACACACACAGTCATATCCCCATCCACACACACTCTCTCTCACACACACACACATACGCACACACACACATCCATCTTCAACCCCCATCACATTTAAACACAGCATGATATAAAGGGTTAATTTGAATGTGATGGCAATCATGCTCTTGTCTAAAAGGAAACAAAGAAGATGATGTGTTATTTTCTCTCTACAGCCTGTCAAACTGCAGTATTAGAGAGGAAGGCTTTAGAGCTCTTGCATCAGCACTGAGATCAAACCCCTCACACATGAGAGAGCTGCAGCTAAGAGGGAATGAAGCAGGAGACTCAGGAGTGAAGCATCTTTCTTCTCTTCTGGAGGATCCCAACTGTAAACTGGAGAAACTAGAGTGAGTATCACAAGATCACATACTGAGTTGCTGTCTGTGTGTTTGACAGTGAGAGTGAAATGTCATACTGTCTTTTTCCCACACACATTTTTACTGACCACACACACACACACACACACACACACACATATACACACACGCACACACACGGAAGAATGTAGAAGAAACAAACACACACAAAGTCTTGCCTAGTCAGGTACACAGACATACACCGCCGCACCCCGCCCCACCCCGCAAACACTCTCACACACACACACACACAATGCCCACAAACACACACACACACCCAAAGAAGTAGAAACACATGCAATCACAACCTCCCTGCCCACACACACACAAGGCACAGTACACACACTTCTCTCCAATCAGACACACACAAGGTTAAGTTAGGTTACTTTACTGTATGAGAACAAGCACATATCTTAATGTGTATGTGTGTGTGTGTTTCTGTAGAAATGCACAAACACACACACAGTAACAAAGACATGCATACGTACACACAAAAAATACAAACACACACTAAAAGGAAAAAAGATGATGATGTGTTATTTTCTCTCTACAGCCTGTCATGGTGCAGTATTAGAGAGGAAGGCTTCAGAGCTCTTGCATCAGCACTGAGATCAAACCCCTCACACATGAGAGAGCTGCAGCTCAGTGGGAATAAAGCAGAAGACTCAGGAGTGAAGCATCTTTCTTCTCTTCTGGAGGATCCCAACTGTAAACTGGAGAAACTAGAGTGAGTATCACAAGACCACATACTGAGTTGCTGTCTGTGTATGTGACAGTGAGACTGAACCGTCATGTTCTCTTTGTCTCACACACACATTTACTGACATCATTCTGATATTAAGGGCAACTATTATTTCAGGTGTTAGATTTACTCTTCATACTCCTTGCCCATGCATTCTCTTACTGAAACATTGACACATATACACACAAACACTCTCACAAGTATTCATGAAACATGCAGACACACACAAACACATACAATCAACACAGTGACACACACACACACACACACACACAAACACAAACGCATACACAAACAGTGAAAACAAACACATTCTAAATAAACAGACACACCCACATAAAACACACAGTCGTACCCCCCTCCACACACACAAATACATGCAAACACACTAACAAATGTTTACAGTGGTAAGTACATTTAAACACACACTCACATACCTATTATCATAAAAACATAATGTGCACACAGAGAAACACACATACACACACAAACATAATACTCACACACACACACAAACATATATTGAATGACTGGACAAAACCAAGCACACACAAAGTTGTGCTTAGTCAAGTACACAGAAATACACACACAACACACTCAGAAACATTTGCAGAGACGGGTACATTCACACATAACTTACATACCCACTATCATAAAAACATAATTCTCACACACAGAGAAATACACACACACACACGCATCTTCATCCCCCATCACATTTAAACACCACATGATATAAAAGGTTCATATGAATGTGATGGTAATTATGCTCTTGTCTACAAGGAAACAAATAAGTTAATGTGTTATTTTCTCTCTACAGCCTGTCAGACTGCAGTATTAGAGAGGAAGGCTTCAGAGCTCTTGCATCAGCACTGAGATCAAACCCCTCACACATGAGAGAGCTGCAGCTCAGTGGGAATGAAGCAGGAGACTCAGGAGTGAAGCATCTTTCTTCTCTTCTGGAGGATCCCAACTGTAAACTGGAGAAACTACAGTGAGTATCACAAGACCACATACTGAGTTGTTGTCTGTGTGTTTGACAGTGAGAGTGAATTGTCATGTTCTCTTTGTCTCACACACACATTTACTGACAACACATACACACACACATATTGAAGAACTCACAAGAAACAAACCCACACAAATTATTGTACATTCAAGTACACAAAGCTACACACATTCTCTCTCTCTCTCTCTCTCTCTCTCTCTCTCTCTCTCTCTCTCTCTCTCTCTCTCTCTCTGTCTCTCTCTCTCTCTCTAACACACACACACACACACACACACACACACCTATCCACACACACACACACCTTCTTCTTCCTCCATCACATTTAAACACAACATGATATAAAATGTGCATTGGAATGTGATGGTAATCATGATCTTGCCTAAAAGGAAACAAAGATGATGATGTGTTATTTGTTCTCTACAGCCAAATGTTTACAAATGCATGTGAATACACAAATAAAACAAACACACACACATTTACAGAAGCATGTGAATTGACACACACTCATATATCACTACACAACACTAACAAAAAAGACAAATATGGACACACAAAGAAACACACAAACACACACTAGTTCTTTCCCAGTCAAGTACAGAGAAATGCACACACACACCAACAAAGACACAAAAGTTCAGACACACAAGGAAATTCAAACCGACACACACACACACACACACACGTATAACCCTCTCGCCCACACACACACATATACGCAAAACAAAACACACACAAACATACACATTCTTGAAGTCAGACAAAACACACATATGCTAAATAAACAGAAACACACACACATAATACACACACAGTCATACAACACACACACATACATACACACTCCCATACACACACATACAAATGCATGCAAACACACTCACAAACTTGACAAGTACATTGAAACACGCACTCACATATCCATTAATTAAAAAAAACATAGTATGTACACACACACACTTCTCTCAAATCAGACACACACAAGAACAAACACACATCTTCTTCCTCCATCACATATAAACACAACATTATATAAAAGGTTCATTTGAATGTGATGTTAATCATGCTCTTGTCTAAAAGGAAACAAAGAAAGATGATGTGTTATTTTCTCTCCACAGTCTGTCACGCTGCAGTATTAGACAGGAAGGCTTCAGAGCTCTTGCATCAGCACTGAGATCAAACCCCTCACACATGAGAGAGCTGCAGCTAAGTGTGAATGAAGCAGGAGACTCAGGAGTGAAGCATCTTTCTTATCTTCTGGAGGATCCCAACTGTAAACTGGAGAAACTACAGTGAGTATCACAAGACCACATACTGAGCTGCTGTCTGTGTGTTTGACAGTGAGAGTGAACTGTCATGTTCTCTTTGTCTCACACACACATTTACTGAGAACACACACACACACACACATTAAAGAACTCACAAGAAACAAACCCACACAAATTCTTGTCATTCAAGTACACACATTTACACACATTCTCTCTCTCTCTCTCTCTCTCTCTCTCTCTCTCTCTCTCTCTCTAACACACACACACACACCTTCTTCTTCCTCTATCACATTTAAGCACAACATGATATAAAATGTGCATTGGAATGTGATGGTAATCATGATCTTGTCTAAAAGGAAACAAAGAAGATGATGTGTTATTTGCTCTCTACAGCCAAATGTTTACAAATGCATGTGAATACACAAATAAAACAAACACACAAACATTTACAGAAGCAGGTAAATTGACACACACTCATATGTCACTACACAACACTAACAAAAAAGAAAAATATGGACACACGAAGAAACACACACACACACACTAGTTCTTACCCAGTCAAGTACAGAGAAATGCACACACACACCAACAAAGACACAAAAGTTCAGACACACAAGGAAATTCAAACACACACACACACACACACACACACACACACACACACGCACACGCACACACACACACACACACGTATAATCCTCTTGCCCACACACACATATGTGACCGGCCACAGCAAAACCGGCCACAAGTCGTCCCAGACACATTTTGAGTTATTCACAGATTCTGAAAGTGTAGGTTCTAAACTTTCCAATGATGCCTTACACATGGAAATCTGATAATATGTGAAGAAGTTGCGGCCATTTGAAAGCATGCACATCTTAAAACACAAAGCTGAGAAAACCTCTCCTGAAGATTTAGTAGTTCTCACCTCTGGGCACAGAATGGTGCTCATTTGTATGACATCAAGATAAGCCCTCCCCCGTACAGCCTACAGACTGTCACTGTGGTGTGTGCCTTCAGGGCAAACGTTTTCAGGTCAAAACGGTAAAGTTTGTTCGCGTTTTGGCCTTTCTTCCACACATTTTGAGAATGGGTTCCAAAGTGAGAAAGTCTGACAACGCCGCCGTTTCGTTTTCGTGTAGACAGGCAAAACACAACCTTTTGAAAAAAGATGACGTCGTCGCCCCTTCACCTTGCGCTGCACATCTCATAACAACAACTTCAAACTTTTACAAACTGGTTGCTGTCGAATAAATTGTGATTTGATTAGCTTGCAATGTAGGCTGTCTGTTGTGCAATTGTTTCTACTGCCATTAAACTGGCTGTATGGCTAGTAGGGTAGTAAGCTATAACAAGGGCTTCTTGTTGGCTTTCATTACTCTTAATTCATTAAAAGGCAACTGTCGCTGCTTCCAACTCCCCCCAGTAACAACACGCATTGCTAAAATCAACATGTTTTAAGCGAATAATTGCGCAGTTGTCTCAAGTTTATTTGCAGCTCCTTCTATTTTTTCATTTTCTGCTCCGTATGGCTTAAGTGGGTCAATTTAACGATGTGACATCTCACAACAGCGGCAAACTTTTACAAACAGGTTGTTGTGGGATAATTGAAACATTGAAACTGAAACATTCACACACACACACACACACACACACACACACACACACACACACACACACACACACACACACACACACACACACATACAAATAGACAGACACACACAAATGCAGCTAAACACAAAGCAAAAACACACACACACACACACACACACAAAGCACTCAGACAAAAGTAACACACACTATTTCATTCCCAATCAAGTACAGAAAAATGCACACACACACACAAGCTCAGACACACAAAGACATTCAAAAACATACACTCATAACCCCCTCGCCTACACACACACAACAAAACACACACACACACACACACACACACACACACACACACAAGCAGTCAGTCGAAACAAACACATGCTAAGTAAACTGAGACACACTCACATAAAACACACACAGTCATATCCCCATCCACACACACTCACACACACACACACACACACATACACACACACACACACACGCATACACACACACACACACACACACACACACACACACAAGCAGTCAGTCGAAACAAACACATGCTAAGTAAACTGAGACACACTCACATAAAACACACACAGTCATATCCCCATCCACACACACTCACACACACACACACACATACACAAACACACATACACACGCACGCACACACACACACACACACACACACACACACATCCATCTTCAACCCCCATCACATTTAAACACAGCATGAGGGTTAATTTGAATGTGATGGTAATCATGCTCTTGTCTAAAAGCAAACAAAGAAGATGATGTGTTATTTTCTCTCTACAGCCTGTCATGGTGCAGTATTAGAGAGGAAGGCTTCAGAGCTCTTGCATCAGCACTGAGATCAAACCCCTCACACATGAGAGAGCTGCAGCTCAGTTGGAATAAAGCAGGAGACTCAGGAGTGAAGCATCTTTCTTCTCTTCTGGAGGATCCCAACTGTAAACTGGAGAAACTAGAGTGAGTATCACAAGACCACATTCTGAGTTGCTGTCTGTGTGTTTGACAGTGAGAGTGAATTGTCATGTTCTCTCTCTCTCACTCTCTCTCTCTCTCTCCCTCTCTCTCACACACACACACACACACACACACACACACACACACACACACACACAAAAGCACTCTGAAAAAAAACAAACACACAAGTTTTCGCTCAGTCAAGTAAAGAAGTACACACACACACTAATAAAGCCACAGAAATACAGACACATAGACACCCTCCTAATCCCCATCACACACACACACACACACACACACACACACACACACACACACACATGCATGTAAACACACATTAACCATCATCACAAACTTTTGCAGAGGACATTGAAACACACAGTCACTCACATACCTATTATCATAAAAACAGAATACACACACACAAAGAAATACATGCACTCACACACACACACGCACATGCACACACACACAACAAAATGCACACTATGTCCTTCCCAGTCAAGTACAGAGAAATACACACACACACCAACAAAGACACAAAAGCTCAGACACACAAGGAAACTGACAACACACATTTAGTGACAACACACACACACACACACACACACACACACACACACACACACACACACACACACACACACACACACACACACACATTGAAGAACTCCAAAGAAACAAACCTACACAAATTCTTGTTCAGTCAAGTACACAAAAATACACAAAATAACACACACACACACACACACACACACTAATAAAGACACATTAACACACACACGAAGAAATACGAATACACACACACTCACAACTAACTATTATTTCAGGCTTCTTCATACTCCTTTCCCATGTTTAGCATTCTTTTACTGAAACATTAACACACTAACACATACACACACAACAAAACACACGTACATACATAACCAGTCAGTCAAAACAAACACATACTAAATAAACAGAGACACACACACATAAAACACACAGTCGTAAATGCAAAAACACGTGCAGAAATGAATCCCCATGAATCCCACACGAACACGTGCACACAAGATCAGTGTGAATGTGTCAGTAGTCTTGCTCTTGTCCAGAGAGAAATGAAGAAGATGATGTTTTATTTCCTGAGGGACAGTCATGTGCTCCTCAGCTGCTTCACCTTCTGCCTCCATCGTCTCTCAGTCCTCTGTCCCATCAGCTCCTCTATGTCACTGTGGACCACATATATACACAACACACACACTGCACAGCTGTCACAGGCTAACAAGAGCACACAGGCAGGGATCACAGAACCAAAATAAGTTTAAAATATCTCTCAATGGATGCGTAGAAAGTGTCAAAAAGCACAAAACGTATGATCCATAGTGGGGGATTAAAAGAAAGTAGTGTTGCCACCTGTCCTGGTTTTATCTGATTGTCCTGGTTTTTGATGGTGTGCCCCGGGGAAAAAAAAAATTCTCCCGGGACACTGACACCCAGGTCGCTGCTTATGAGCAAAAAGGTTGATTGGGTTGCCGAAATGTCCAGGTGTTTTGTCAGACATAGGTGGCACCCCTAAAAGAAAGTGTTTTAACTCCAGACCTGGCAGACAAATAAAACCCTAAAATCATCGCCCCTAAGAGGTAACACAGAGTCCAGCCAGGACAGGGCAAACAGAAGAGATAATAAAAGTACTTTATTTCAGTCAGACATAAATACTCCAGGAAAAAATACATTTTAATTTCCCATGAGGCACAGCAGCTACATAAGCCCTCTGATGTCCACTGGAGGACCACAGCAATACACCAGCTCACCTTCTGACACTGTAATGATGCAGCAGCTCATGTTCTGAGTCTAATAACGGAAATAACAACACAAACAACACAATGCAAATGGCTGAGTACAAGAACAAGCGAAGTTCCAGGAGCCTTGATCTCCATCTAGTCGCTGACTGAAGTGATAGCTGGTGATATGTCGAGTAATCAAGTTTATTGGTCTTATTAACAATATATCAAAGACAACTGTGCAATAAAAACACTTAGTGGTAAGGGGCATTCTGCAGCTATAAATATGTAATGTGGAATCAAAGTTATACAAAGGCACACATTTTAAAATGAAATGATACTTCATAAATGTTAGAAATGAATGTTTAATTATACAGTATCTGACTGTTTGGAGAGTGTCATCATGGTAACAGTTAACATATCAGACAGTGATGCAGCCTGTTAGAATGCTCTCTGCAGTGCGCTTACAGACGTTCATTAGGGTGTTGGTTTGAAGATGAAACTTGAATGCAAACCGAATAGGATCCATTCAGCCTGGAGGCAGTTTTTTTACGAGCTTATCAAATCACTCAACCCCCTAAAAGCACCATGATTGTATTGGTAAGCAATGTTAATAATTTTATAACAATAATAATAACAGTAGTCATAATAATAATAATATTCTTTAATCACATAATCTTTTAATACAACTACATACAATGTCTAACCAAACTTATTGACTGAATTTGTTGTTTCTTCATTAAGTTAAATGGGATAGCAGTTTGGGAGATTCCGGCATTCCCCTATTATGCGGGTCAGCTGAAGGTTCATCATGTTTTTTTTGGTTGCCAGGCAGTGTGTGCTGTAACTCCTTACAGTGTCCTCCAGCTGATCTAATGAAGTGTTTCTTCTCTCTCTCCACAGCCTGGAGAGTTGCCGTATTACAGATGAAGGCTTCAGATGTTTAGCAGCTGCACTGAGATCAAACCCATCAGCCTTCAGAGAGCTTTGGCTGGGTGGGAGTAAACTTGGATCCTCAGCACAGCAGCTGCTCTCTGAACTACAGAATGATTCAAACTGTCAACATATCAAAGTATATATGTATTAGCATGATTGCATTCCCATTTAGTGCTCTTAAAACTAAAACTAAACCTGTGAACATACAGAAGCATATGGCTGATTACTGGTGAATGTAATTGTCTGTTGTCATGGGAATGACTGTCATGTTTAAGGTTTGGTAGTTGTCCAACATCTCCTTTTCC
This sequence comes from Coilia nasus, assembly GCA_027475355.1. Lineage (NCBI taxonomy): Eukaryota > Metazoa > Chordata > Actinopteri > Clupeiformes > Engraulidae > Coilia > Coilia nasus. The sequence goes on along the minus strand of CM050200.1, from coordinate 13,923,956 downwards.
CCTGTACATGAATAAATAATTTTACTTATATTTTTATATAACTCTTTATTGTAAATATATTTTTCCAATCCCTTTTGTAACACTTGCATTATCACATTACTGCTGTTTGTAATATGTACATTTGTAAGTAATTATGTATATGCTTTCATGAATATTTCCTAAACTGTAATTATTAATAAACATTAATATTTGCTGTTCAATGACCACATATTTGTATTTAGAGTGTTTAGTTGGAGACTGTGGGACAGGTGCAGTGCTGTGGAGAGTGAGACATTTCTCAGTCACTTCTGATTTCCTCTTGTTCTGCTCCACTATGATGATGCACAATCACACTTTTGGTAAAAGTAGGCAGCCGCTTTGGACAAGTCTTGTGTTTTAGCCTCTTACATAACGTATAGTGGCATAAAACAGTTGACAGGTGATAGCATTTCTCTCTTAGGGAGGGTCTTTTGATGACAGAGGTTTGCATACATTTACAGTTGTTAATGCCGATATTTAATGACTGATGCCATACTTGTGGGTTGGGGGCTATTTGAGGAGTCCACGAGAAAAACAGGCATAGTCACAAAATTCCATTTTTTGCGTTACTCCCCCTATTGGTAGTTGCAGTGAAACCCCAGCTTTGTCAAAAGTGATCCTGTGAATAAATCTCGATGCCCCAGTGCAGTGATGGGGACACTGTGCTGTAGGAGAGGCCGTCCTTCAGATGAGACGGTAAACCGACATCCTGACTGACTGTGGTCATAACACATCCCATGATGCTTATCGCAAAGAGTAGGGGTTCCCTGGTGTCCTGGCTAAATTCCCAATCTGACCCCTAAATCATCCCCTGATATAACTGGCTCATTCCCTCACTCTCCAACTCAAGCTGGTGTGTGGTGGGTGTTGTGGTGCATAATGGCTGCCGTGCATCACCCAGGTGGATGCTACACACTGGTGGAGGTTAGTGAGGCCCCCTCCACTGTAAGGCCGCTTTGGGTGTCTTTAAATGTGCTGTTGTTGTAGCACTCACATGTTGTGTAAGATTGATGTAAGATAAACAAGTATTCTTAAAAACACCTGCATGCTGCTCCAGTCATCTATGAGTGGTTTTATTAAGTCATGTTGAAATCAGCTTTGCTGTTTACAGCATTGGGCTAGAAATCATGCTGAAGGGTGGTGTATGTAGCTTTTAATTGGTGTGGATTAATGCAAATATAATTCAGAATGTACACTTAACACAAAGAGAAAAGCAGTTTATACAAACAGAAGAATAAATCAACACTGAGGGAAAAATATGATGAAAGTCCACTCTTTACATCCCTTCAAAATATATTTAATGAATTTCAGCACTTTATCATGCATACAACATTTGACAATTTTCTAACAGTGATACCCACGATCATAGAGGAGTCTTAAGAGGTTTTAGCAGAATGTGGAACATAACCTGTTATATCATGAAATGTGTTGAGCTACATTCCTTTCATTAACTTCATATTTTAAATTATATTATGAAATCCAGATATTTTCACAGTAAACAGTGATGGCAGTGTTACACAAGAGTTTATCATTATGTGACTGTGGGATTTCGCTGTAGCCTAGGCTGCCCAAACTGCCTGCATAAAATTTCATGTTCAAGTCATTCTGGCCAACCAGCCTGTTCTCAGATCTTCCTTTGCCCACGAAATTAAGCACCAATAAAAAATGAATTTCATGCATACGTCAGTGGTCTGATTGGTTGTAGTTCTCTCCTGTAGTATGCAGAGGCATTTGTTAGACGCCTGTTGATCCCGCCTCTGCGAACTTCTTGTCTATGGGATATTTGGCAAACCAATTCTACAAACTTGGTGCAAAACCCAGGCTATTTTCCCTGTGCTCTCAATTTATAAATGAATAATTAATCAAATATCATTCATTATTAAAATCCAAAGTGAGCTACACATCTGTTAAAATGAGAGATTTTGTGATGTTGTCAGTTTATCTCACACAGGCTGTGTGGTAAAAGGCACACCTAAGCATATTTTGTAAAACACAGGAATTGTAAAAAATATCACCAGTATCTATAGTAACTGCTATTGACCATACATACCATAAAACCCAAGAAACTCATTTGCCTACCTGCACCTTACATACCAAAAACCCGAAGACAGATTTTAACAGTGCTGGATAAAATTATACCTCAGTTTGGTCCACACTATGCATAATTGATTGAACAAAATGTTTGCAGCCGTGTTGCAGCGTAGTGCCTTGAGTGTACGCACACAAGAAAGCACTACGCCCAAAATGTGTCTGGGCAAAAATGTTATAAAAAGTGTTATAAAAACACATGTATCCTAAAACCCCAAATGCTCATTTCCCTACCTGCCCCTCAGACAGCATAGCTCTGTCCCAAAATGTTCACTCGTTTACTTAAATATAGAATATAGTGCACTAGTGTGAGTTACATAGGGTGGATCACTACGTAGGGCTCTACATGGTGAGCGAGTGAACATTCTGGATTTGCCTAAAGTTTCTTTTTTTAAACGCTGCTCAAAATCACTGTGTAAAAGTGGATGAAGTGAGCTTATGCATCTTTCACAGCAATCTGCACTCCTGCAAACCTGACTGCCCTGTAGGTGTGGTGCTGTAGTAGCCTGGTAAACCAGCCCATCGTACTTTATTTCATTTTGTGCAGAGGGTCTGGCACTGCTTCCATTGACATTGCTGTCTTAGGCAGAATTTTGCCTAGCCAATCAGCGAACAGAGGGAGCGTTTGAGAGAAATTATGTTGACGTTGTGTGCTACGTTTGAATTGTAGTGCATAGGCTAATTGCATATGTCACAACCAGACTTTAACGATTGGGTAAAGGCAGAGCCACTTGTTTTAAACTTCAACAGAGTCCACACCTCCAGGAAGAAATTGTTTCTCAATGCAGCACAAAATGAAATGAAGTACAAGGGGCTGGTTTACCAGGCTAGTACTGTTTTATATCTCACAGCATTTGGTGTGTGAGCAGATTCTAAGGGTTGTTTTAGGGTGGAGTCTACACAGAGTTGTGACTAAGGCATGGGGTCAAAGGTCACTGTGCCTGTCCTACTGGGCCTTTAACTCAGGGGTCCCCTGGGTCCCCCCAGCCCCCAAAAGCCTTCTCCAGGTAAAGGGCGGTGGCCAGGCTCAGGTGGTCCTGATGTCTCCAGGCAGCCACCTGCACACCGAGCGGCAGCCCCTCTCGGCTAAGCCCCAAAGGACACTGGGTAACAGGCAGACCCAGAGTGTTAAAGACGCCTGCAGCAGAGAAGACGATAAGGACGAGACACAAGGAGAGACCTGTTTTAAATATGACCACAGGACTTTAGAAATGTGTGAAAGATTAACAGCATATGTATTGGACAACATATTAAAACATGTGAGTTGAAGTGAAGAACAGCTACCAGTGTAGGCGAAGTTGAGGGGTGTGAAGAGTGCGTGGTGGTGTTTGTAGCTGAGGCGGGGATGAGGGGGGTACAGCAGCACCCCATCAGTGCCCAGCAGCTCCTCCAGACGCCTCTCTAGCGCCTCCTTCTGCTGCAGGATGAACTGCGACGGTTTGCCAGAAGCCAGAAGCATCTCAAACATGGCCAGACCTTGCTTACACACACACACACAAAGGTGGCTTCAATCACACACACACACACACACACACACACACACACACACACACACACACACACACACATACACACATACAGTACAGGGACTGACGTTTGGATTACACTACCACACTACAAATAGTCTTACTTTTCTTGACACACATGCATTATCAATAGAGTGTGGATCAAATAGTGAAATCTAGCTATTGCAGAGAGACAGAGAGAGTGAGAGAGAGAGAGAGAGAGAGAGAGAGAGAGAGAGAGAGAGAGAATTTAGGAGGAGAGTGCTTGACTTTGTGTGTCCTTACCTATTGCTGCCATAGTGTGAGAGGAACGTCCCAGCATCCATTTCACAAGCTCCCATGGGGCCCACACGCTTGATCCGCCCTCCCCCATCAGCTCAGCAAAAGGCTGTGGGGGCTGCATTAAAAACACTCATTCAACACCGGCCACACTCTCTCACTTTGGGTTGTAGTATTTATACACGTGCTTACTCAGTACACATACATGACACATATGTTCTGTCTGTCTGTCTCACTCACCTTTCCATCTTTGTCAGGTAAGCCCATGAACACCTCCCAGATTTGGTAGCCATACTTCAGTTCCGGTACATGCAGCTCTTGAACTTTGAAGGACCTTTGTAATGTCCTCACAAGTCCATATTTTCTAGTTTTCCTATCGTTGTGAAGACATTTGGCCCTGACAACCATAGAAATACATGACATGGGGTGGTCTTGTGGCCCAATCCCATTGAAGAAGCAGTGCATGCGGATACTGCCAGCAATGTCAGAGCCCAGAGAGAGAGAGAGAGAGAGAGAGAGACAGAGAGAGAGAGAGAGAGAGAGAGAGAGACAGAGACAGACAAGACAAATGGAGAGAGAGATTTTTTTATGCATTTTAAATCCCATAATACAGTGTTTTCCTATAGAACAGAAAAAAACTGTGTTAACTAAATGCACTGTAGGACTCTAGGGAAAAAAAAACGTCTCAACTATTTAGATAGTGTAAATATTATCTGACATAAATGTTTGATCTCTGCGGCCGATGCTGAATTCACCTATTACAATAATATATGTTATAAGCATGAAATAACCACTGATTTATGCATTGTTCCTCTGCGCGTTGGTGGTCTACAAAACCCCAGACTGCAGGTCATTGTTACTCACTTGTTATTATTCACTTGTCGTGTTGCATGTTGATGGAAACTGTGTTACTGTAATTCTGTTTACCTGAGCTCCCTCCAGGTGTGCTGTCTCGGCTGTAAGGGTTATTAGTGATGCCGTACAGCCGGTTGTGGCTCTCGCCCCACATGCAGAGCTCAGGGACGTTGGTGACGCCCAGAGGAATGGCACCTGCCTGCTTCAGGTAGGCCACAGGAGGGGCATCCACGCTCGCCAGTAGCCCTGCCCTGGAGCGCAGGCCAGTGGTGTGGGGCATACCTGGGACAGGAGCACAGTGGGCACAGCTACAGTAAGGGCATAAGGTGCCATTCGTACTGCCATGTCATTTTTTACTTCCGAAAAGCCAGATACACTGCTACCATTCGAAAAACTGAGCATTTACGAAATGTTTGGAGAGTCGCAGAATCAAATCCCACCCTACCCATGGCTGAAATGCCCTTGAGCAAGGCATCTAACCCCACACTGCTCCAGGGACTGTAACTGAAACCCTGTAAATAACTGTAAGTCACTCTGGATAAGAGCGTCAGCTAAGTGTAATGTAATGTAACGTAATAATGTCACTACTATTTAACTCGCTTTCTCTATACATACACTTAATCTTTCCTTTTAGTTTTTTATCCTTCTTACATCACTTCCTGTTGGTGTCATCCTTACATCCTCTCCTGTTTCCCACCACTCATCTTCTACCTCTGTGTACAGGTGTAGGTACTCATAACTTTGCACACTCACAGGTGTTAAGTACAGACACACAGACACACACACACAGACACACACACACACACACACCTTCCCTCCACTTGAACCCAAAAGCAGAGTGTTTGGGGTTCAAGTGGAGGGAAGGGTTCCTCCCTGCCGGACACCTGTGCTGCCAAAAGACAAATTAGAAGAAAAAAAACAAAACAAGAAAAACACTGGGAAGGAACCTTCCGACAACCCTTCTTGGATATGTTTCTTCTGTTTGTTTGATTTGTTTTTCTCCTGTTCCTGATTTAAAAATCAACATTTAGCTCCTCCTTATTTGATTGCTGAATGTTTGTGAGGAGCATGATACACAACATGTGACATGATGTGTTTCTGATTGCCAGCTTCAGAGCTGTCTGAGAACACAATTCTAACCTAAGAACGGGCAGGGAAGACAACGGAAAACAGACAAAACTGTTTTGTTCTCGTGTTTTTTTCTTCTCCTGGAGCCACCTTAATAATTTAATTTTTAATTTCTGTAAGGGAAAAAAGTAAAAGCAAAACTTTTCCAGATGTGTCCACCACCAGGTTATCCCCAGACCTTTGTTGAACATCTCTGTTACGCCTCTCAGAAGCCCATACGTGTCGACAGTCTACAATAGACAGGTAGATAGATGCGTCACAGCCCAAAAGCGAAAGTGAGAAAGCTGAGAGCGCTCATCTTGTGACTTTCGCCAGACGACATTTTACGTCTCGAGTATTTGCTGGATAAAACTATCAACATGTTTAACACAAGTTATGTAGGAACAGTTAAGCAGATGTAAGAACAATTAATGAATACCGGTGTATATTTAGACGTCGACCATCTACCATGCCTTCCGTGCCTTCGGTTGTCGATAGTGCGGAGAAATGTAGACAGCTAACTGGAAGGTGAGCTTTTGAAATTACCATCAAATTGATTCAAATTAGCAAGCCGCAAGTAAGTTCTAGGCCTACTTAAAATAGTCCTACAAGTAAGCTACCTTGAAGTTCTAGCAAAGACACAAAAATGGTATATCAGATGTCCTTCTTTAGGACAATCTATAGGAATCGCCAACGACAAGTTAGCATATGTACAAAGTGCGAAGAAAAGTTTACATGTTATTTTAATGTTACATCATGTTGTTTTAATTTTAGAGGGTGTTTTTTTTTCAACGAAGCCTTGGTAGACGGCTGTCAGGCGATAACCATAAGGACCAACTGACCAATGGAGAAACGTGACAAAACACAGGGGAAACGCCCGGAGGAACAGAGGTGCGTCATACGCGGGTCTGACCTGCTAGTTTTAATCAACATTTGTGTACTTCGGGGTTACAATCGTCCAACTGATTAACCATAACATCTCATTGCTGAAGGGGTTACAGGCCTAACCAAATGCTATAATTCCCAAAAGTACAACAACGTCTGTTTCAGTGTAGTAGGCTAACGAAGTAATACTTCCCTACTGTACTTAAGTACATTTTGGAAGAATTTGTAGTTACTTGAGTTTTTAAAATTGTGATAACTTTTACTTTTACTTCACCATATTTCCGAACCTAATTGCATACTTTTACTACATTTCCAATGTGCCGTTTAGTTACCCGTTACCAAAAAAAACCCTGCCTGCAATGAAGTAGCAATTGCCACTTGCGCATGACAACCAATAGGCTACACCTGTTGGCTTCACGCAGCTTCGCACTCAGTCCTGATGGAAGAGGAGACGGAGACAGCAGTGTTTTATGTTTTTTTTTCTTGATGAGGTGATGTACGCCTCATTTTCAGCACTGACTTAATCTTATTTAAAAAAAAACAAAGGTTTACGAAAGAAAGGTTTCAAACTGCGGTCTCCATCTTCAGATGCCAGATAACATTCAGTTTTCTCGCCACTTTTGTTTATAATGACAGCAATTCATCTTCAGCAAATCAGCTGTGTAATTGCTTGCCATGTAAGATTAACCATATGTGCTAAATAACCTTGGCTGGGTTTCCCAGTTAAGAACCTTCTTAACGAACCTTCTAATCTTTGGTAATATGCTCCCACCTGAAGTTCTGGTATAACGTGTGGCGTCTGACTGAACTCATCAATGCTAAGAAGCATTTTGGAAAACGTGGTTGTTTTTTTACGAGAGCCTTAAGAAGGGTCTAAAGAAGTTCTTAACGCTAAGAACTTCTTAACTGCATCTGGGAAACCCGGCCCTTTACAGTTAACCAAAATCTAAAAAAGTATTACAAATTCAGACTGCCTTTGCCTGTTATTAACTTTTACTTGTACTTTTAATTACATTACTTGAGTACATTTATTTTTACATTACTTGTCATACTTAAGTACTAGCAATTTCTGATACTTTAAGACTTTAACTCAAGTAACATTTCTGTCAGTGACTTTGACTTTTTTTACATTACATTACACTTAGCTGACGCTCTTATCCAGAGCAACTTACAGATATTTACAGGGTTTCAGTTACAGTCCCTGGAGCAGTGTGGGGTTAGATGCCTTGCTCAAGGGCATCTTAACCATGGGTAGGGTGGGATCTGAACCAACAACCTTTTGGTTGCAAGACCAACTCCCTAACCACTAGGCCATAGCAGACTTTTACCAAAGTCATTTTTTGAAGGAGTACCTATACTTTTACTTGAGTGTGATTTTCCAGTACTTTAAACAACACTGGTCTGTTTCTTCAAACACAATGTTTAGTGTGGAAATGTGACTTAGCGAGTCAGGAAACATCAACCCATGAAATAATAGATAATAACATGCTTTATGGGTATTTATGATCTTCCTGGATTAGTTAATGTTATTAATAATTATGTTTAACTAAAGGATGCATATTTTTTGTAATGTATCATGGAAATAAATCATACACCGTGTCACATAAAAACTCATAGTCTGTGATGAAACAAAGCTTGGGAGAGTAGCTCAAAAAACAGTCAAATTAATATTCTAGAATTGCTTTGGCAGAATAGTTCAGAAAAATCAACTCGACAAATACTACAAGGCTACTCTTGAATGTAGGATAAGGCTAAACACAAATGGAATGTGTTTAATATGCATCATGGGAAATTGTGCTCCCCAACATGCAAAAGGTTAGGTTTGCTCCATCTATTCATGATGGGCTAAGTTTGAAGTTAAATTTTGAAAACCTTGATTAGGCCTACATTTTATGATTCAAGCCACCCCCAGAGATAACATCCCCTCATAACATCCCCACATATACACTTTGTGCGCAAGTGCAGGCCAATGTTTGAAGGGAATGTATTTATTTATTTATTTATTTATTTTTCTGTGATGGCAGTGACAAGCTCACACTTGTTGGCGTCACATGACCACGGTATGGTTATATTGCAGCTACCTGCCCAGCCCTAAATGTGAGCCTACAACAGTCTTCTAATCACTGCATGTCAGAGTGGCACTTAAGGTGTAAAGTAATTGTATTATATACAACAGGCATTGAACTCAAAATACACATATTGCCAAAATAGTATTACAAAGCATAAAAAACAATCATGAAAATAATATACAGTGTCTATTTGTACAGAGTTTTTTCAACTGCCATTTCGGCCCAATTTATCACTTTATTTATTTAATTATTTCCTTCATGAGCTCTAAGGGTGTCATCTCACTATTGGCTCTCTACAGCAATATGCAGCAGATTGTTCCATAAGTTTATATGCTTTCTGATGCATATATATATGCATGAAATGTCCTATTGATAACCTCAGTGACCCCTAGCTGACCTCAAATGTCAAACAGAATGCCTCCACATCTTAAACTAATTGTCATGCCATCAAGAACACCTCTGCAAGTTTCATGCTTTTATCATCTTGTGCACAGTCCTTTGGCTTATCAGCTCTACTACAACCAGTGATGGATCATTTCTGTGCAATACTTGAGTGGGAGAGGAGACCTCCATCACCTGTAACCTTTTATGACTTTGGATGTGAATGACTCTATAGTCAACCATGGGTGCTGTTTTGTGTAGGACACAAGTCCCTGAGGAGAGACCTCCATCACCTGCTCCCAGCTGTGTGTCCATGAAGAGTGACAGGTCAGAGGATCGCGACATCAACTTCCAGCATGAACATCCTACAGAGGGATCAAGGCAAGTCTATGAAATATAAGACATTACATTTTTCAGTGTTTGATTCAAGTACAAATATAGCATTTGGTGACACTTTATTTTAACGGTTCCTTTTATAGTTCATCAAAATGTAACAACATGTAATATCATGTACCTACACTGTACATACCTAACACTAACACACATAATGATACAAACTTTGTTACTGATTTTATAGGTACAATGTAACGGGTTGTAAAATAAAGTGCAACCTAGCTTTTCTTTAAAACGCATTTAGACTTTGTTTACAAATGCCTGTAGTAAAGCTTGTGTGCTCCTTTGTTCAATAGACAAGTCCATCAGGAGAGACCTCCATCACCTGCACCCACCTGTGTGTCTATGAAGAGTGACAGGTCAGAGGATCGCGACATCAACTTCCAGCATGAAGATCCTACAGAGGGATCAAGGCAAGGCAACACAACAAAAAACAAGCATTTTTGTCACCGGACTATTTGTGGTCAGGCATATGGTATGGTGGCCCTCTGAGGAAAGCCTAATGCTCTTGTGGCCCGTGATGGAAATAAGGTTGACACTCCTGGTTAAATAAATAGTGAATTTGAAAAAAAAAAAAAAAAACAAGAAATATATTGATTACATTCATTGTTTAGAATTTGTTCAGTTAAAACTGTAAAGGGAGAATGGCAGCTGACATGTTTTTTTAATATTATTATTGTATTTGTTTATTTTGTGAATTATGGACAACACATTTGTCAACACAGGTATTTAGTTCTGAGGAACAGCATGTGCCGTGCGACCAGGTGGTGTGCAGTGATGTTTTGATGATGATGGTGTGGACTGGCCAATGTTTAATGTTCCCACAGGGGCAGAGATAGGGCCAACAATTCCCAATTCATAGAATACAGTTAAACATCAACATCCATAACCACAATAAAAGGAAAAAAGATTTAATAAAGTTAAAATATATGTCTCGCTAAGTTTCTCTTACAGTAGCTGGTAGTTCTCGTACAGTAGTTCTCTTACGGGCAGCTGTGGTCTAGTGGTTAGGGATTTGGTCTTGGGATCATGGCTGAAATGTCCTTGAGCAAGGCATTTACCCCCACATTGCTCCGGGGACTGTAACTGTAGCCCTGTACCTAAATAACAGCTAAATGTAATGTAACAGTGCAAAGAGTTGTTTCTAATCGCCTTATAAATTTTGAACGAGTAATGACCGTTGCTCCATGGTGAAACTAGGTCTCAAAGTGGTGTATATATAGGTGTACTTTCAGGCCTTGATTTTATACCTGTGTCTTTTTAAAGCCTAAATGTCATCTCCAAGAAGAGCAGTGGAGAAAAAAAAACATTTTTATGTAGGACTCACATAGCCTGGTAAACACGCCCCTCGTACTTCATTTCATTTTGTGCAGAGGGTCTGGAACAGAGACCATCAGAAACGATTTGCTTGGAGGTGTGGACTCTGCTGAAGTTTTTAAAAAGTGCATCTGCCTTTACCCAATCGCTAACGCCTGGTCGTCACGTATGCAATTAGCCTACCTACGCACTACAATTCAAATGTAGCACACAAGGTCAACGTCACAGCTAACAAACACACCCTCTATTCGCTGATTGGAGCGGTCGTGCTGGAAGTCCCCAAATGCTCCCCAAGAGCGTCCGGTCCAGACCCTCTGCACGAAGTGAAATGAAGTACGAGGGGCGGGTTTACCAGGCTAGGACTCACATTTCCCTTGTCTCGAAACCCGACACAGAAAGCCATAACATCTGCTAGTCTTTATGTACCCTAGGCTGCTGTCATAGTGTAGTGAGCAAGTGACAGCTAAACATGACATCTACAGGTGAGTAGGACACTTTTTAGTTCCATCTTACTTAGACCTACCGTGACTGCACAGAGTAAAACGGACTTTTCAGATATTGTTCACATTATAAAACTAAACACGGTTTTCACTTTACTGGAGGGGTTGACTCACCCCCAGAGTAAGTATACCTAACCCCAGAAGATGAAAAGAAAGCAGTTTGGGGTGGTACAAGTACTGTAAAATGTGACTTTTAATCTGTGTGGCTGTGGCCTAGTGGTTAGGGCAGGGGTGTCAAACTCATTTTGGTCCAGGGGCCGCATACAACTACATATGAGCTCAAGGGGGCCGGAGCACAAAAATCACTGCATAAATTTGAAAAAAAAAAATATATATATATACATAAAACTGTGCTAAAAACAAGTGCAATAGAAAATATTTTTATTTAAAGAACTTTTCTTCAAAAAAAAAAAAAAAAGTAACAACCTGAGGCTTTAAAAGTAAGTGCAATTTCAAGTGGTGCAGTAACATCATAATAGTTCACAAAACATGTGCAAAAAAGCTCAAACAATGTTTGTCATATCTCACAGCAGAACTCATAGCATGACATGGAAGGCATGAGTTTGATTTGTTTTAACAATATAGCTTTGAACAATAAAAACGTGTAAGAAATGTTCCAGGTTACCTCAACGACAGAAATCAAAGCCAAGTTCCTCCAGTTTAACCAGGACCTCCAGTTTAACCAGGAAAACATGGCCACTCCCATGGCAACTTACTGAATAAAGTAAACTCTTCTGTAAACTTATGAACATAATGTGAAATTAAATTGAAAAATAACAAAAAACATGCACATGTGATGTGTACAATTATTCTTCCTAGCTCTTGTGCAGTAAATCTGATTACCAACTGTTTTTTAAAGTAGCAATCAGTATTAACTACTAATTTCATACTTGAAAATAATGTCTCAAGACTGGGCATTTCACAGAATTTAGACATGATTTGTCTTTGCTCCAGAAACTTGGCATCTTTTAGTCTGCACAAGTGCATCAATATCAGGCACCATGTCCTGAGTAGCTGCTAACTTCAGAATGTCATTTAGGTGTTTGTGTGTTAACCTTGAGCGCAGCTTTGTCTTGTTCAGGTTCATTACAGAGAAAACCTGCTCACAGAGGTAGGTCGTCCCAAACATGCACAGCATTTTTGCTGCTAGTGCTGTTAATTTAGGGTACCCTGGCAGAATACACGGATAAAATGTGTCCAAGTCTACAGAAGCAAATCTGTCTTTCAAAGTCACATCACACTGCAAGTCTATTATTTCAAGCTGCATGTTGGCAGGCACATCAGAAATTTTAACTATGAAAGGGTTGCGAAAAACTGCCAATTCTGTGTCAAGTTCGCTAAAGACCTGAAACCGACTCTCAAACTCCCTCAGCAAACCTGCAAGCTTGTATTTGTATGGACTTGTGTCAGTAGTACCGTTGGTCTCACATGCATGTTTCAAACAGGGAAAATGAGCAGTGTCACCATTTGCCAGCTGTGTCTCCCACAATGTGAGCTTTAATTTGAATGCACGAATGTGATCATAATACTGTGTGACAATTTTTTTGCGCCCTTGCAACATTTTGTTCAGATTATTCAAGTGCTCTGTAATATCAACCATGAATGCAAGATCTTGTAACCATTGTTCAGACTGCAATTCTATCACAGGTTTGCCTTTTTTTGCCATGAATTGTCCAATTTCATCGCGTAGCTCAAAAAAGCGCTTCAGCACTGTACCTCGGCTTAACCACCTTAGTTCAGTGTGGTAAGGCAGTCCATGGGTGATGTTATTGTCACTGAGAAAGCAGTCAAACTGTCGATGATTCAGGCCCCTGGCTCTGATGAAATTAATAGTTGGGACAACAACTTTCATTACGTGATCCATTTTTAAAGACTTGCAGCACAATGCCTCTTGGTGCAATATACAATGAAATGTCCAAAAATCACCACCTCCTGCGGCTAAAACCTTCTGCCTGAACTTTGCCACAACACCTGACTTTTTCCCAAGCGTCGAGGGTGCTCCGTCAGTAGCCAGGCTGACAGCACGAGACCAGTCCACGCCTACTTTGTCCAGAGAAGCAACAACGGCGCAGAAAATGTCATCAGCTGTTGTAGTATCCAGCATCGGCACCAATTCCAAAAACTCCTCCGTAACATTCAAACTGTCATCAACGCCACGAATAAATATTGCCAGCTGGGCGACGTCTGTAACATCAGTGCTCTCGTCGATGGCAACAGAAAATGTCACAAATGATTTTACTTTGCGTTTCAATTGACTGTCTAAATCTGATGCCAACTCTGAAATCCTCTCTGCCACACAATTCCTTGACAGGCTGATGTTAGCGAATGTCTGTCGTTTTTCAGGGCACACAACTTCTGCAGCCTTAAGCATGCAACTTTTCACAAACTCACCCTCACAGAATGGTTTTGATGCAGACGCGATTTTGCTGGCGATCAGGTAACTAGCTTTAACGGCGGCATCACTAACCTCCCGAGTCTGTTCAAAAACACATTGCTGTTTCTTCAGCCCCAGCAGCAGTTCATTAATTTTTTGTCTTCTCAGTTCGCCAGTCAAGTTGCCGTATTTGTCAATATGCCGACTCTCGTAGTGGCGTTTAAGATTGTATTCCTTTAGCACAGCCACTTGCTGCATGCACACCAAACACATGGGTTTCCCATTCATCTCTGTGAATAAATACGAATTAGTCCATTTTTCCTGGAAGATCCGACACTCAATGTCCACCTTTCTCTTTTTCGACAGCGACATTTTTCCAACGAGGGTGTCAAGATTGAAAAAAGTCCGCTACCTGCTCTTAAAGAGCATAGCATTGATTGAACTTCCAGCAAGTGTAACGAACGTGATGCCGCCAGCATAGCTTTACCCAATCAAAATGAAGCGCAGAAAATTTAAAACATATATTAAGTATGAACAAAAATAGCATTTCTGTAAATATTTGTATCATAATCATCATTGAAACAACATTTTGTATGACATTATTATGTGCTATTTTGGTTCGTTTCGTGATTTTCAAGGCACTTCTGATAGGGTGGGCCAGCTGTCAATCCGCGGGCCGGATGAAAAAGCTAGGCGGGCCGGATGTGGCCCGCGGGCCGCATCTTTGACACCCCTGGGTTAGGGAGTTGGTCTTGCAATCAGACGGTTGCCGGTTCAAATCCTTCCCTACCCATGGTTGAGATGCCCTTGAGCAAGGCATCTAACCGCAGTTACCCACACTTCTCTAGGGACTGTAATTGAAACCCTGTAAATATCTGTAAGTCGCTCTGGATAAGTGTGTCAGCTAAGTGTAATGGCACTGCATTTCCTTAGAAGCATGAACCAGAAGGACCTTGCTGATAAACTGCAAGCAAGTATGGGTTGTTTATTATTTCTCATTTGTTTTTATTCGCTACGAGTATTTTGTTAAAAAAATAACAGCATATCCGGACTATATTATCTGTGTCAGTGACTTATGAGAAATATTTTTATTGTCTCTGAAATAGATGAAATGGATGTTCTTTGTCAGGAGCTGAAAAAACATCTGAAGAACAACTACCAGAGTGTGTCTGAAGGAATACTAAAGCAAGGAAGCTCTGCTCTGCTAGAAAAGATCTACACAGAAGTATACATCACAGAGGGAGGAAGTGGAAAAGTAAATGAGGAGCATGAGGTCAGACAGATTGAGTCAAGGTGCAAGACATCAACAGGACAGGAGACATCCATCAAATGCAGAGACATCTTCAAACCCCTACCTGGACAAGATAAACCAATCAGACGAGTCATCACAAAGGGAGTAGCTGGCATTGGTAAAACTGTGTTAGTTCAGAAGTACATACTGGACTGGGCTGAGGGAAAAGAAAACCAGGACATCCACTTCATATTTCCGCTTCCTTTTCGAGAGCTCAACCAAATGAGAGAGAAACCATACTCTTTGATGGATCTCCTCCACCACTTTTTCTCAGAAATAAAGCAGTTAACCTTTCTGAGCCAAGGGAAGCACAAAGTGTTGTTCATCTTCGATGGTCTGGATGAATGTCGACTCCAGCTAGACTTTCAGAAAAATGAGTGTCTGACTGATGTGACAGCGGTTACTTCATTGGACATACTCCTGACAAACCTCATTAAAGGTAATCTGCACCACTCTGCTTTAGTGTGGATCACCTCTCGACCAGCAGCAGCCAATCAAATCCCACCTGAATGTGTTGATCGTGTTACAGAGGTACAAGGGTTCAGTGACCCACAGAAGGAGGAGTACTTCAGGAAGAGGATCAGTGATCCGAATCTTGCCGAAGGAGTAATCTCCCACATCAGATCATCTAGGAGCCTCCACATTATGTGCCACATACCAGTGTTTTGCTGGATTGCTGCCATTGTTCTTCAACTGATTCTTTCAGGGAGTGAAAAGGTTCCAAAGACTTTGACAGAGATGTACACATACTTCCTTCTCTTTCAAAGCAGACAGAGAAGCCTGAAGTTTGAAGGAGTCTATGACACTGATCCTCAGTGGAACCAGGCTAGTCTATATGCTCTCGGAAGATTAGCCTATGAACAACTGGAGAAGGGAAATCTGATCTTTTATGAAGAAGACCTGAAAGAGTGTGGTGTTGATGTGGGGGAGGCAGCAGTTCAATCTGGCATCTGTACCCAGATCTTTCAAGAGGAATCAGGGGTGTACCTGGGAAAAGTGTACAGTTTCGTGCATTTAAGCATCCAGGAATATCTTGCAGCTTTATATGTGTTCCTGGTGATGGAAAATGAAAGAAAAGACCTCATGTCTACACAGCAACATCCTCAAACAGGTATTCCTTCTCTGAAAAGGTTATTTCCTCCAACAATGCAAGAGTCCATAGTCAATATGCAGAAGAGTGCTGTGGACAAAGCTTTGAAGTATGAAGATGGACGCTTTGACCTTTTTCTTCGTTTCCTTCTTGGCCTCTCGCTGGAGTCTAACAGGAATCTCCTCCGTGGCCTACTGCAGAAAGGACAAAATCAGATCAGAAATGAAGGAGCAATCAGGTACATTAAGGAAAAAATCAAGAACACTCAATCATCAGAAAGGGTTATCAACCTCTTCCACTGTCTGAATGAGCTCAATGATCACTCCTTAGTGGAGGAGGTCCAGAGCTTCCTGAGTGCAGGGACTCTTTCTGAAGCCAAACTCTCACCTGGCCAGTGGTCAGCACTAGTGTTTGTGCTGCTGACTTCAGAAGAGAAGCTGGATGTGTTTGACTTGAAGAAGTACAGCAGATCTGATGAAGGCCTGCTAAGACTACTGCCTGTACTGGAGGAATCCCAGAATGCTCTGTAAGTATGATTGCAGCATGTACGCTTTGTTTTGTTTCATTGTTCACTGTTATTGAACACTGTTATTAAACATCTAGCCTGGCTATAAGCCTGCCTGTGCACTTTGGCTGGAATATTTTCTCCCAACAAATGAAATGTAGTAGGAGGGGCTGGTAGGAGGGGCTGGTTTACCAGGCTAACAAGCATCAGCCTGGGCATCAAATATACTAACTGGTGTGGCTGTTTTCCCCTTAAGGATCAAAAGCTGTAGACTCACAGCAAGGAGCTGTACAGCACTGGCAGGTGTCCTCTGCAAAGCATCCTCAAAGCTGAGAAGTTTGGATCTCAGTGACAACAACTTTGGAGATATTGGGGTTGAAGAAATCTGTAATGGGCTGAAGAGCTCAAACTGTGCCCTGGAGACGCTCAAGTAAGACATTTCTATATTTCACATTTCGATATTTCACTATTGACACTTCTGTCAATTTATTTTGATGTTTAATATTGCGCAGTTTCTTTCCCAGTCAAGTACAGAGAAATAAACACACACTCATAACCCCCACACCCACACACACAACAAAACACACACACACACAACACACACAAGCAGTCAGTCAAAACAAACACATGCTAAGTAAACAGAGACACACTCACATAAAACACACACAGTCATATCCCCCTCCACACACACGCACACACATGCGTACACACACATCCATCTTCGTTCCCCATCACGTTTAAACACAACATGATATAAAAAGTTCATTTGAATGTGATGGTAATCATGCTCTTGTCTAAAAGGAAACAAAGAAGATGATGTGTTATTTTCTTTCTACAGCCTGTCAGACTGCAGTATTAGAGAGGAAGGCTTCAGAGCTCTTGCATCAGCACTGAGATCAAACCCCTCACACATGAGAGAGCTGCAGCTCAGTGAGAATGAAGCAGGAGACTCAGGAGTGAAGCATCTTTCTTCTCTTCTGGAGGATCCCAACTGTAAACTGGAGAAACTACAGTGAGTATCCCAAGACCATATACTGAGTTGCTGTCTGTGTGTTTGACAGTGAGAGTTAATTGTCATGTTGTCTTTGTCCCTCACACATTTCTACTGACCACACACATGCACACACACACACACACACACACACACACACACACACACACACACACACACGCGCACACATACACACACACACAAACACATTGAAGAATTTAAAAGAAACAAACACACACTCTTGCCTGGTCAAGTACACAGATATACACCCCCCACCCCGCCAACACACACACACACACACACACACACACACACACACACACACACACACACACACACACACACACACACATACACACACACATACACACACACACTAGAAACACATGAAATCATAACCTCCCTGCCCACACACACACACACACAACACAGTAGACACACTTCTCTGCATTCAGACACACACAAGGTTAAGTTGGGTTATTTTACTATATGAGAACAAGCACATATCTTCATGTGTATGTGTGTGTGTTTGTGTAGAAATGCACAAACACACACACAGTAACAAAGACATATGCATACGTACACACAAAAAATACAAACACACACTAAAAGGAAACAAAGAAGATGGTGTGTTATTTTCTCTCTACAGCCTGTCACGCTGCAGTATTAGAGAGGAAGGCTTCAGAGCTCTTGCATCAGGACTGAGATCAAACCCCTCACACATGAGAGAGCTGCAGCTAAGTGAGAAT
Source organism: Coilia nasus (assembly GCA_027475355.1). Lineage (NCBI taxonomy): Eukaryota > Metazoa > Chordata > Actinopteri > Clupeiformes > Engraulidae > Coilia > Coilia nasus. The sequence goes on along the minus strand of CM050200.1, from coordinate 13,905,559 downwards.
GTAGCAGGAGACTCAGGAGTGAAGCATCTTTCTTCTCTTCTGGAGGATCCCAACTGTAAACTGGAGAAACTACAGTGAGTGTCACAAGACCACATACTGAGTTGCTCTCTGTGTGTTTGAAAGTGAGAGTGAACTCTTATGCTGTCTTTGTCTCACACACACATTTACTGACAACACACACACACACACATTGAAGAACTCACAAGAAACAAACCCACACAAATTATTGTCCATTCAATTACACAAAGCTACACACATTCTCTCTCTCTCTCTGTCTCTCTTTCTCTCTCTCTCTCTCTCTCTCTCTCTCTCTCTCTCTCTCTCTCTCTCTAACACACACACACACACACACACACAGACACACCTTCTTCCTCCAGCACATTTAAACACAACATGATATAAAATGTGCATTTGAATGTGATGGTAATCATGATCTTGCCTAAAAGGAAACAAAGAAGATGATGTGTTATTTGCTCTCTACAGCCAAATGTTTACAAATGCATGTGAATACACAAATAAAACAAACACACAAACATTTACAGAAGCAGGTAAATTGACACACACTCGTATATCACTACACAACACTAACAAAAAAGAAAAAGCACACACACACCAACAAAGACACAAAAGTTCAGACACACAAGGAAATTCAGACACACACACACACACACACACACACATGTATAACCCTCTCGCTCACACAAACACACACATTCAAGAAGTCAGACAAAACACACATATGCTAAATAAACAGAAACACACACACACACACACACACACATAAGACACACACAGTCATACAACACACACACATACATACACACTCCCATACACACACATACAAATGCATGCAAACACACTCACAAACTTGACAAGTACATTGAAACATGCACTCACATATCCATTAATTAAAAAAAGTATGTACACACACACACACACACACACACACACACTTCTCTCAAATCAGGCACAAAAAAGAACAAACACACATCTTCTTCCTCCATCACATTTAAACACAACATGATATAAAAGGTTCATTGGAATGTGATGGTAATCATGCTCTTGTCTAAAGGGAAACAAAGAAGATGATGTGTTATTTTCTCTCTACAGCCTGTCATACTGCAGTATTAGAGAGGAAGGCTTCAGAGCTCTTGCATCAGCACTGAGATCAAACCCCTCACACATGAGAGAGCTGCAGCTCAGTGGGAATGAAGCAGGAGACTCAGGAGTGAAGCATCTTTCTTCTCTTCTGGAGGATCCCAACTGTAAACTGGAGACACTAGAGTGAGTATCACAAGACCACATACTGAGTTGCTGTCTGTGTGTTTGACAGTAAGAGTGAACTGTCATGTTCTCTTTGTCTCACACACACATTTACTGACAACACACACACACACACACACACACACACACACACACACACACACACACACACACACACACACACACACATATTGAAGAACTCAGAAGAAACAAACCCACACAAATTATTGTCCATTCAGGTACACAAAGCTACACACATTCTCTCTCTCTCTCTCTCTCTCTCTCTCTCTCTCTCTCTCTCTCTCTCTCTCTCTCTCTCTCTCTCTCTCTCTCTCTCTCTAACACACACACACACACACACACACACACCTTCTTCTTCCTCCATCACATTTAAACACAACATGATATAAAATGTGCATTTGAATGTGATGGTAATCATGATCTTGCCTAAAAGGAAACAAAGAAGATGATGTGTTATTTGCTCTCTACAGCCAAATGTTTACAAATGCATGTGAATACACAAATAAAACAAACACACAAACATTTACAGAAGCAGGTAAATTGACACACACTCATATATCACTACACAACACTAACAACAAAGAAAAATATGGACACACAAAGAAACACACACACACACACTAGTTCTTTCCCAGTCAAGTACAGAGAAATGCACACACACCAACAAAGACACAAAAATTCAGACACACAAGGAAATTCAAACACACACACACACACACACACACTTCTCTCAAATCAGGCACAAAAAAGAACAAACACACATCTTCTTCCTCCATCACATTTAAACACAACATGATATAAAAGGTTCATTGGAATGTGATGGTAATCATGCTCTTGTCTAAAGGGAAACAAAGAAGATGATGTGTTATTTTCTCTCTACAGCCTGTCATACTGCAGTATTAGAGAGGAAGGCTTCAGAGCTCTTGCATCAGCACTGAGATCAAACCCCTCACACATGAGAGAGCTGCAGCTCAGTAGGAATGAAGCAGGAGACTCAGGAGTGAAGCATCTTTCTTCTCTTCTGGAGGATCCCAACTGTAAACTGGAGACACTAGAGTGAGTATCACAAGACCACATACTGAGTTGCTGTCTGTGTGTTTGACAGTAAGAGTGAACTGTCATGTTCTCTTTGTCTCACACACACATTTACTGACAACACACACACACACACACACACACACACATATTGAAGAACTCAGAAGAAACAAACCCACACAAATTATTGTCCATTCAGGTACACAAAGCTACACACATTCTCTCTCTCTCTCTCTCTCTCTCTCTCTCTCTCTCTCTCTCTCTCTCTCTCTCTCTCTCTCTAACACACACACACACACACACACCTTCTTCTTCCTCCATCACATTTAAACACAACATGATATAAAATGTGCATTTGAATGTGATGGTAATCATGATCTTGCCTAAAAGGAAACAAAAAAGATGATGTGTTATTTGCTCTCTACAGCCAAATGTTTACAAATGCATGTGAATACACAAATAAAACAAACACATACACACATTTACAGAAGCAGGTAAATTGACACACAGTCATATATCACTACACAACACTAACAACAAAGAAAAATATGGACACACAAAGAAACACACACACACACACACACTAGTTCTTTCCCAGTCAAGTACAGAGAAATGCACACACACCAACAAAGACACAAAAATTCAGACACACAAGGAAATTCAACACACACACACACACACACACACACACACACACACACACACACACACACACACACACACACACACGTATAACCCTCTCGCCCACACACATATACACAAAACAAAACACACACAAACTTCACACACACACTTCACACACACTTCACATTCTTGAAGTCAGACAAAACACACATATGCTAAATAAACAGAAACACACACACATAAGACACACACAGTCATACAGCACATACACATACATACACACTCCCATACACACACATACAAATGCATGCAAACACACTCACAAACTTGACAAGTACATTGAAACACGCACTCACATATCCATTAATTAAAAAAAAAACATAGTATGTACACACACACATACACTTCTCTCAAATCAGGCACACACAAGAACAAACACACATCTTCTTCCTCCATCACAACTGTAAACTGGAGAAACTAGAGTGATTATCACAACACACACACCATACACACATGCATGTAAACACACATTAACCATGATCACAAACTTTTGCAGAGGCAGGTACATTGAAACACACACAAAGAAATACATGCACTCACACACACGCACACACACACACACACACACAACAAAACAAACGAACACTATGTCCTTCCCAGTCAAGTACAGAGAAATACACACACACACCAACAAAGACACAAAAGCTCAGAGACACAAGGAAACTGACAACACACATTTACTGACAACACACACACACACACACACACACACACATTGAAGAACTCAAAAGAAACAAACCTACACAAATTCTTGTTCAGTCAAGTACACAGAAATACACAAAATAACACACACATACACACACTAATAAACACACATTAACACACACACAAAGAAATACGAACACACACACACTCACAAATAACTATTATTTCAGGTGTTAGATTTACTCTTAATACTCCTTTCCCATGTTTACCATCCTCTTACTGAAACATTAACACACTAACACATACACACACAACAAAACACACATACATACATAACCAGTCAGTCAAAACAAACACATGCTAAATAAACAGACACACTCACATAAAACACACAGTCATAAATGCAAAAACACATGCAAAAATGAATCCCCATGAATCCCACACAAACACGTGCACACAAGTTCAGTGTGAATGTGTCAGTGGTCATGCTCTTGTCTAGAGAGAAATGAAGAAGATGATGTTTTATTTTCTGAGGGACAGTCATGTGCTCCTCAGCTGCTTCACCTTCTGCCTCCATCGTCTCTCAGTCCTCTGTCCCATCAGCTCCTCTGTGGATCACATATATACACAACACACACTGAGTAAACACAGACACACTCACATAAAACACACACAGTCATATCCCCCTCTACACACGCACGCACACACTCACACACTCACATACATACATACACACACATCCATCTTCAACCCCCATCACATTTAAACACAGCATGATATAAATGGTTAATTTGAATGTGATGGTAATCATGCTTTTGTCTAAAAGGAAACAAAGAAGATGATGTGTTATTTTCTCTCTACAGCCTGTCATGGTGCAGTATTAGAGAGGAAGGCTTCAGAGCTCTTGCATCAGCACTGAGATCAAACCCCTCACACATGAGAGAGCTGCAGCTGAGTAGGAATGAAGCAGGAGACTCAGGAGTGAAGCATCTTTCTTCTCTTCTGGAGGATCCCAACTGTAAACTGGAGAAACTACAGTGAGTATCACAAGACCACATACTGAGTTGCTGTCTGTGTGTTTGACAGTGAGAGTGAACCGTCATGCTGTCTTTGTCCCACACACATTTTTACTGACCATACAAACACATACACACACACAAAGAAGTAAAAACACAAGCAATCATAACCTCCCTGCCCACACACCGCACAGTACACACACTTCTCTCCAATCAGACACACACAAGGTTAGTTTAGCTTACTTTACTATATGAGAACAAACACACATCTTCATGTGTATGTGGGTGTTTGTGTAGAAATACACAAACACACACACAGTAAGAAAGACATGTATACAAACACACACTAAAAGGAAACAAAGAAGATGATGTGTTATTTTCTCTCTACAGCCTGTCATACTGCAGGATTAGAGAGGAAGGCTTCAGAGCTCTTGCATCAGCACTGAGATCAAACCCCTCACACATGAGAGAGCTGCAGCTCAGAGGGAATAAAGCAGGAGACTCAGGAGTGAAGCATCTTTCTTCTCTTCTGGAGGATCCCAACTGTAAACTGGAGAAACTAGAGTGAGTATCACAAGACCACATACTGAGTTGCTGTCTGTGTGTTTGACAGTGAGAGTGAATTGTCATGTTCTCTCTCTCTCACTCTCTCTCTCTCTCTCACACACACACACACACACACACACACACACACACACACACACACACACACACACACACACACACACACACACACACACAAAAGCACTCCGAAAAAAAACAAACACACAAGTTTCTGCTCAGTCAAGTAAAGAAATACACACACACACACTAATAAAGCCACAGAAATACAGACACATAGACACCCTCCTAATCCCCGTCACACACACACACACACACACACACACCACACACACATGCATGTAAACACACACATTAACCATCATCACAAACTTTTGCAGAGGCAGGTACATTGAAACACACACTCACATACCTATTATCATAAAAACAGAATACACACACAGAAAGAAATACATGCACTCACACGCACACACACACACACACAAAACAAAACAAACGCGCACTATGTCCTTCCCAGTCAAGTACAGAGAAATACACACACACACCAACAAAGACACAAAAGCTCAGACACACAAGGAAACTGACAACACACATTTACTGAAAACACACACACACATTGAAGAACTCAAAAGAAACAAACCTACACAAATTCTTGACACATTAACACACACAAAGAAATACAAACACACACACAATCACAACTAACTTATTTCAGGTCCTAGATTTACTCTTCATACTCCTTTCCCATGTTTAGCATTCTTTTACTGAAACATTAACACACTAACTCATACACACACACAAATACATACATAACCAGTCAGTCACATGCTAAATAAACAGACACACACACATAAAACACACAGTCATACCCCTCTCCACACACACATACACACTTACCCCAACACACACACACACAAATGCAAAAACAAGTGCAAAAATGAATCCCCATGGACCTGAACACGTGCACACAAGATCAGTGTGAATGTGTCAGTAGTCTTGCTCTTGTCTAGAGAGAAATAAAGAAGATGATGTTTTATTTTCTGAGGGACAGTCATGTGCTCCTCAGCTGCTTCACCTTCTGCCTCCATCGTCTCTCAGTCCTCTGTCCCATCAGCTCCTCTATGTCACTGTGGACCACATATTTACACAACACACACTGCACAGCTGTCACAGGCTAACAAGAGCACACAGGCAGGGAGCACAGAACCAAATACGTTTAAAATGTAATTTAATAGCTGTGTAAAAAGTGTCAGAAAGCACAAAACGTATCATCCACAGTGGGGGATTAAAAGAAAGTAGTGTTGCCACCTGTCCCGGTTTTACCTGATTGTCCCGTTTTTTAATGGTCTGTCCTGGGGGAAAAAATTCTCCAGGGACACTGACACCCGGGTCAATGCTTATAAGCAAAAAGGTTGATTGGGTTGCTGAAATGTCCGGGTGTTTTGTCAGACATAGTTGGCACCCCTAAAAGAAAGTGTTTTAACTCCAGACCTGGCAGACAAATAAAACCCTAAAATCATCGCCCCTAACAGGTAACACAGAGTCCAGCCAGGACAGGGCAAACAAAAGAGACAATAAAAGTACTTTATTTAAATTAGACATAAATACTCCAGGAAAAAAATCATTTTAATTTCCCATGAGGCACAGCAGCTACATAAGCCCTCTGATGTCCACTGGAGGACCACAGCAACCAGCTCACCTTCTGACACTGTAATGATGCAGCAGCTCATGTTCTGAGTCTAATAACGGAAATAACAACACAAACAACACAAATGCAAATGGCTGAGTACAAGAACAAGGGAAGTTCCAGGAGCCTTGATCGCCATCTAGTGGCTGACTTAAGTTATAGCTGGTGATGTGTCGAGTAATCAAGTTTATTAGTCTTATTAACAATATCAAAGACAACTGTGCAATGAAAACACTTACTGGTAAGCGGCATTCTGTGGCTATAAATATGGAACGTGGAATCAAAGTTATACAAAGGCACACAAAAATGAAATGATACCTCATAAAATAATTGTTAGAAATGATGTTGGTGAAAGTTTAATTATACAGTATCTGACTGTTTGGAGAGTGTTAGTGTCTCCATGGTAACAGTTAACATATCAGACAGTGATGCAGCCTGTTAGAATGCTCTCTGCAGTGCGCTTACAGAAGTTCATTAGGGTGTTGGGGACGATGAAATGCAAACTGAATAGGATCCAATCCACTCCAATCTGGAGGCAGATTTTGATCTTATCAGATCACTTAACCCTCTAAAAACACCATGATTGTATTGGTAAGTTATATATATATATATATATATATATATATATACATACATATATATAGATAATCATTTTAAAATAATAATAATAATAATAATAATAATAATAACCATCATCATCATCATCATCATCATCATCATCATCATCATAATTATAATAATAATAATAATAATAATTATTATTATTATTATTATTATTATTATTATTATTATTATTATTATTATTATTATTATATTCTTTAATCACATAAATTTAATAGAACTATATACAACGTCTAACCAAACCTATTGACCGAATTTGTTGTTCTGTTTAAAATTTGGTTTCTTCTTTGGGTTTAATGGGATAGCCGTTTGGAAGATTCTGGCATTCACATATTGAAAGGGTCATAGCTCCCATAACTCCTACAGTGTCCTTTAGCTGATCTAATGAAGTGTTTCTTCTCTCTGTCCACAGCCTGAACGATTGCAGTATTACAGATGAAGGCTTCAGATGTTTAGCAGCAGCACTGAGATCAAATCCATCAGCCTTCAGAGAGCTTCGGCTGTATGAGAATAAACTTGGATCCTCAACACAGCAGCTGCTCTATGAACTACTAAATGATCCAAACTGTCGACATATCAGGGTTTATACATATTAGCATGATTGCATTCCCATTTAGTGCTCTTAAATAGCCCTCCACACTGGGTGTAAAACAGATCATTAAACCTGTGAACATACAGAAGCATATGGCTGATTAGTGGTGAATGTAATTGTCTGTTGTCATGGGAATGACCGTCATGCTTAAGGTTTGGTAGTTGTCCAGCAGCTCCTTTTCCCCTGTACATGAAGAAATAATTTTACTTCTATTTTTATATAACTCTCTACTATAAATACATCTTTCCCAATCCATTTTGTAACACTTGTATTATCACGTTAGTGCTGTTTGTAATATGTACATTTGTAAGTAGTGATGTATATGCTTTCATTAATAATAAACAATATTTGCTGTTCAATGTCCACATATTTGTGTTTAGAGCATTTAGTTGGAGACTGTGGGACAGGTGCAGTGCTGTGGAGAGTGAGACATTTCTCAGTCACTTCTGATTTCCTCTTGTTCTGCTCCACTATGAAGATGCATAATCACACTTTTGGTAAAAGTAGGCAGCGGCTTTGGACAAGTCTTGTATTTTAACCTCTTACATAAAGCATAGTGGCATAAAACAGTTGACAGTTGATAGCATTTCTCTCTTAGGGAGGGTCTTTTGATGACAGAGGTTTGTAAACATTTACAGTTGTTAATGCCGATATTTAATGACTGATACCATACTTGTGGGTTGGGGGCTATTTGAGGAGTCCATGGGAAAAACAGGCGTAGTCACAAAATTACATTTTTTGCGTTACTCCCCCTATTGGTAGCTGCAGTGAAACCCCAGCTTTGTCAAAAGTGATCCTATGAATAAATCTCGATGCCCCAGTGCAGGGATGGGGACACTGTGCTGTAGGAGAGGCCGTCCTTCAGATGAGACGGTAAACCGACATCCTGACTGACTGTGGTCACAAAACATCCCATAATACTTATTGCAAAGAGTAGGGGTTCCCTGGTGTCCTAGCTAAATTCCCAATCTGACCCCTAAATCATCCCCTGATATAACTGGCCCATTCCCTCACTCTCCACCTCAAGCTGGTGTGTGGTGAGTGTTGTGGTGCATAATGGCTGCCGTGCATCACCCAGGTGGATGCTACACACTGGTGGAGGTTAGTGAGGCCCCCTCCACTGTAAGGCCGCTTTGGGTGTCTTTAAATGTGCTGTTGTTGTAGCACTCACATGTTGTGTAAGATTGATGTAAGATAAATAAGTATTCTTAAAAACACCTACATGCTGCTCCAGTCATCTATGAGTGGTTTTATTAAGTCATGTTGTTATCAGCTTTGCTGTTTACAACATTGGGCTAGAAATCAAGCTGAAGGGTGGCGTATGTAGAATGTACTCTTAACACAAAGACAAAAGCAGTTTGAACTAGCAGAGACTAAACCAACACTTCCACAATACCAACCAATACAAGTCCACTCTTTATCTCCCTTCAATGTATATTTAATGAATTTCAGCACTTTATCATGCATACAACGTGACAGCACTAACAAGATTTGACAATTTTCTGACAGTGATACTCACGAACATACAGGAGTCTTAAGAGGTTTTGACAAAATGTGGAACATAACCTGTTAGATCATGGAATGTACTGAGCCAAATTCCTTTCATGAACGTTATATTTTAAATTATATTACAAAATGAACAATGATGGCAGTGTTACACAACAGTTTATCATTGTGTGACTGTGGGATTTCCCTGAAGTCTTAGCCCGCCCAAACTGCCTGCATAAAATGTTATGTTCAAGTCATTCTGGCCAACCAGCCTATTCTCACGATGTAAAAAGGGGGGCTGGTGGGAACCAACACTAAACCAAAAAGGGCTGTATGAAGAGGGGCTGATTGAGGTATACGATAATCGCCACAGATTGTCCGGTCAGAACAAAAGTTATATGTCCCTCAGTGAAGACACACACACCACTCATGAACAGTGAAACCGTGGAAAGGACGAGGAAACTGATTGGCTTTGAAATTATGAAACCGTGTACCGTGAAAACCGTGTACCGTGGTTTATCTCTCATGGACGCACGGATGTATGAATAGTTGAAGAGAAGAAGAAATGAGGAGAGAGAGATGGACGTCGGGATCCTGAAACGTCCGTGAATGAAAGGAAGTCCAAGGAAAGGACTGGATCCGGCTGAAGTCTCTCTCTGTCCCTCCGATGCGTGACTTGCTCTGAAACCTTGAGTTGAGCAGCTACCTTTAACAGCTGACCACAGCGGGGGTCCAGCTGATAACGATCGCTAGCCCAGCAGAGGCTGCTGGGAGCAGCCCATTGGTGGCTAGGCCTCTCTACCGGGTGTGAAGGGGAGTGATTGGAGGGCTCTACCAGACTTATTGGAGCCTGATCAGCGGGGGTCAGCGGGTGAATAGCTGATAGCCCACACAATGGAATAGGTGATGGCCCATCACTGAATGGAGGAGGGGTTATGGGCTACTGAATGGAAGATAGGTGATGGCCCATCACTGGGGTGGTTTGACCAGTTTGAACAGCCGCCCCCAACTTTGTGGAACAAAGTTGAGTCCATGATGATCCGGGTGAGTGCTGGGATGCTGATGGGTCAGATGACAGGCAGCGTGTCGTCTGGTCCAAGACCTAGATCTAGGCTGCCCTGTCAGCTGCCACCAGCTCCAGGGATCACCGGAACCAACGTCGGATGTCCCAGCCACCCCATCTGCCCACGGCGATGACTGGACCGATGAGGCTCCGACAATGGCGTGGAATCCCAGTTGTGGAGCTGGTCCTCCACACGGCTGTCTGGGACTGCTGAGCTGGATAGATGACCCGCTGTCTTGACTGCGGCGACTCTGGATGTAGCCGCCCCATGACGGGCTCTGACGGGTGAATGCTGCGGCTCCTTCCTGTCACTGGTGATGCTGCTACCACCTGCAGCCTGGGCCACAGCTGAAGGAGGAAGCTGAGACAGAGGGAGGCGCCAGTTCGGATTGTCATCAGCTAGGCTGACTACCTGACGACCGTCACTCCCTGCTTGCTTCCGGCAATGATGCTGATGACTGCTAGCCGCCGCCTGGGCCAACCTGCGTGGAGTGCGTTGCTGGCGCTTGGCAGACAGATGAGGACTAGCAGGTGTCTGTGTCCCCGTGAACAGACAGTGAGCGGATGTTGGTGATGGGGGTGACCGCGGGAGCTTGGCTGGGCCTTGCAGTGTCCAACCAAGGCGGGTCTTGATGGCTGCTGGCCCACCTGAAGGGCCCAGATGCACTGGCTTGACTGGAGTGAGGAGATGAGGGTAGTCAGAGCCAATGAGCAGCAAGGGTTGAGCCTCAGTGAACTGATGTAGAGGCAGACCTCTGAGGTGAAGGTAGGTCTTTTGAAGGGCCTCTACCGGATAGGAGTGAGGGGACAGGCGAAGCTCGGGGGAGGTGAACGCCTGCTGGATCTGGAACTGCTTCCGAGGCTGATCAACAGGTGACACAGAGAAGGAGACAGATCTCCCTGTCACAGTCCTGTGATCTTGGCGAACAGTCCTCAGGGCCAACTCCTCCTTCTGCCCCTGGAGACCCAACTTCTGAGCAGCACTGTGGAGCAGGATAGTGCGCTCAGACCCGTCATCCAGGATGGCATACGTCTCCATCCTCTTCCCACGATGATGAAGGCACACCTTCACCATCTTGCGTAGCACTGTGCTACCACGTGCGGGATCCACGTAGTAGATCACAGGCTCACGGGTGGTGGCTGACTTCCCTGACGAAGGTGGCGAGTTGGTGCTGTTGTTCACCTCATGCAGCACTTCCAGGTGGGTGCGGTTGCACTGCTGACAGCGAGCCTTGAGGTAACACTGCGCAGTCTGATGGTCGCGACCGCACCTCCAGCACCGCTTCCCATCCTTGATCCACTTCATCTGCAGTTCCGTGGGTAACGCCTTGAAGAGAGAGCACTGATTGAAATAGTGCTCCGCTCTGTTGCAGAAGGGGCAGTACTTCTGCGGCTGGTCTGCCCTCTGAGGTGGGTTAGCTCTCTGAGGTGGATTAGCTCTCTGAGGTGGAGCTGCCTGTGTTTGCTTTGCCTGCTTAGCTGGGGAGTCGACGAGCAAGACTGTAGTGGAGCGGGTGGCTGTCGATTGCTCCACTCTGGTGCTCCGCTGTCTGTCCGCTTGGCTCCCTGCTGCCCTGGGGTGGCTGGCTGTGTAATCATCCTCCTGGACACGGACTTCATACTCCAGCCACTCGGCAAAGTCCAAAAGTGTGGGGATCGGAACATGGAGAGGGTTGATGAATCTCCTGAACTGGGCGCGCAGGTCGTGTGGCAGCTTGGAGAGCAGCTGTGACACGTGAGACCCACACTCCAGCTCTGTTCTCCCCTCTCTCCCCAGGTGGTCCAACATCCCTACCAGGGCTCTCACCTTCAGCGCGAACAGGCGGAAGCCTCTGCTGTCACCGCTCCTGACAGAGGGCTCTGCCAAGACCTCCGTGATGCGCTGTAAGGCCAGCTTGTGAGGCTGACCATAGAGCTCTGTGAGAGCCGCCAGAGTCCTGGTGTAGGCATACCTGCTGTTGCAGTAGGAGTCTGCTACCAGCAGGGCATCCTCCAGCTTGAGGTGGTCCACCAGGATCTGATATTTGAAGCGCTCGGTGGCGTCGGCTGGCAGGAGGTTGTCCAGGGCCAACTTCAACCGAGCGAACTGGCGGGGGTCGTCGTCCGTGAACAGCGGGATCCGCGGCTTGGGTCCACGGTAGGTTGACTCCTGACGGGGCGGTGATGGGAGTCGTCCTAGGCGACGTGGAGGCGGTGGCTGCTCATCCTGACCCTCTGCCCTCTGGTGCACCGATGGTTGGTGCAAGACGGTAGAGGTGAACGGGGGAGATTGAAGTCCCGTGACGGCTACGCCTCCTTCTGCCCCACGTAGCTCACCCAAGGTAGGACCTGGCGTGACGACAGGAACCTGGAGACTGGCTGACGGGCGTGCAGTGATGGCCTGGTACATCAGCTGCATGTCTCTCCTCAGCTGCAGGTTGTCCTCCTTGATCCGCCGGTTGTCCTCAGTGAGCTCTCTGAGGGCGGAGAGAATCGCTGCTGAGGCGTCAGGATACGTCTGTGCAGCAGGGGGCGCTTGTAAGGCATCCCGGGGCCTGCTGTCTCCCACGTCGAAGTGGCCGGTGTGTGTGTGTGTCTGGTCCTGTGGCAAGCGTCGCTGTGGCTGTGTCACCAGGAAATCGTCGAGCCGGCGAGGCTGGTGGGGCTCACGGCGAGGACGAACGCTGCCATCAGGGAAGGACATCGTGGCTGTGGTAATTATCGTATCCGGGGCGAAGGACCATGTAAAAAGGGGGGCTGGTGGGAACCAACACTAAACCAAAAAGGGCTGTATGAAGAGGGGCTGATTGAGGTATACGATAATCGCCACAGATTGTCCGGTCAGAACAAAAGTTATATGTCCCTCAGTGAAGACACACACACCACTCATGAACAGTGAAACCGTGGAAAGGACGAGGAAACTGATTGGCTTTGAAATTATGAAACCGTGTACCGTGAAAACCGTGTACCGTGGTTTATCTCTCATGGACGCACGGATGTATGAATAGTTGAAGAGAAGAAGAAATGAGGAGAGAGAGATGGACGTCGGGATCCTGAAACGTCCGTGAATGAAAGGAAGTCCAAGGAAAGGACTGGATCCGGCTGAAGTCTCTCTCTGTCCCTCCGATGCGTGACTTGCTCTGAAACCTTGAGTTGAGCAGCTACCTTTAACAGCTGACCACAGCGGGGGTCCAGCTGATAACGATCGCTAGCCCAGCAGAGGCTGCTGGGAGCAGCCCATTGGTGGCTAGGCCTCTCTACCGGGTGTGAAGGGGAGTGATTGGAGGGCTCTACCAGACTTATTGGAGCCTGATCAGCGGGGGTCAGCGGGTGAATAGCTGATAGCCCACACAATGGAATAGGTGATGGCCCATCACTGAATGGAGGAGGGGTTATGGGCTACTGAATGGAAGATAGGTGATGGCCCATCACTGGGGTGGTTTGACCAGTTTGAACACACGAAATTAAGCACCAATAAAAAATGAATCCTATGCATACGTCAGTGGTCTGATTGGTTGTAGCTTTCTCCTGTAGTATGCAAAGGCATTTGGTAGATGCCTGTTGATCCCGCCTTCGAGAACTTCCTGTCTATGGGATCTTTGCCAGACCAAGTCTACAAACTTGGTGCAAAAGCCAGGCTAATTTCCCTGTGCTCTCAATTTAAAAATATTAATTAATCAGGCACCATTCATTATCATAATTCAAAAAGAGCTACACAGCTTCAACAGTGTTTTTGTCAGTTTGTCAGTGTTTTTGTCAGTTTATCTCACACAGGCATGGTAAAAGGCACACCTAAGCATATTTTGTAAAAGACAGGAATTGTAAAAAATATCACCAGTATCTATAGTAACTGCTATTGACCATACATACCATAAAACCCAAGAAACTAATTTGCCTACCTGCACTTTACATACGTAAACCCCAAGACAGATTTTAACAGTGCTGGATAAAATTATACCTCAATTTGGTCCACACTATGCATAATTGATTGAACACATTTTTTTGCAGCCGTATTGCAGCGAACTGCCCTGAGTGTACGCACACAAGAAAGCACTATGCCCAAAATGTGTCTGGGCAAAAATGTTATAAAAAGTGTTATAAAAACACATGTATCCTAAAACCCCAAATGCTCATTTCCCTACCTGCCCCTCAGACAGCATGGCTCTGTCCCAAAATGTTCACTCGTTTACTTAAA
>CM050200.1:13870709-13885709 GCA_027475355.1 Coilia nasus | reverse complement strand
TGGCACCTGCCTGCTTCAGGTAGGCCACAGGAGGGGCATCCACGCTCGCCAGTAGCCCTGCCCTGGAGCGCAGGCCAGTGGTGTGGGGCATACCTGGGACAGGAGCACAGTGGGCACAGCTACAGCAAGGGCATAAGGTGCCATTCATACTGCCATGTCATTTTTTTACTTCCGAAAAGCCAGATACACTGCTACCATTCGAAAAACTGAGCGTTTACGAAATGTTTGGAGAGTCGCAGAATCAAATCCCACCCTACCCATGGCTGAAATGCCCTTGAGCAAGGCATCTAACCCCACACTGCTCCAGGGACTGTAACTGAAACCCTGTAAATAACTGTAAGTCGCTCTGAGTAACAGCGTCAGCTAAGTGTAATGTAATGTAATGTAATAATGTTTGCTGGAGATCATATTATTTTGTTGTTGCCAAGTTACATACGGTCCTCTTTTTTATTTCCATCAATATTTTTAGTAACTGTAGCTATGCAGGAGCAAATTGTTGAAAACACATGACCCTAACAATTCAACAGACTTTGAGTTCCTTGTGTTTTTCCTGCTTCTGCCTCGCTAGAAAACAATGAGGTATGTCCCCACACTTTTAAGGGACTCAGGCCATTAAGGTCTTCTTAAATATAACATTTGGGAAGGATTGTGGAGGATTGGTGCTATCTAGTAATGAGGTTTAAGGGTGCAACAAAATGGCTGCAATTAGTCAAACCTGTGTACATGTATGGATCTCATTGTAGACAAAAAAGATGAACTGCTTGTCAGTGGTGATTGTACACAACAGCATATTAACACACTCAGTTATAAAAGGTAGGGGGGTGCCGGACCAGGCTTTAATAGTCTGCTAATGGCTGCTCAACCAGTGTGTCATGTCATGTGTGTGCAGAGAGAACAGATGTATGCTGCACAGGAGATGTTCAGGACGGCCAACAAGGTCATGAGGCCAGAGAAAGCCCTCATCTTGGGCTTCATGGCCGGATCACGAGGTGTGGATACACACTTAACTGAGCACACATACCTACCTTTACTCATGTTTAAAGATTCCTTCACATGCATACACCTTTCACCTTTCCTTTCATTTCTCAATACTCTTTCATTTGCTCTCTCTATACATACTTTTCACCCTTCTGTTTGTCCCTTCTCCTCTTACATGACTTTCTGTTCTCTCTCACTTCCTCTCCTGTGTCCACCATTCATCTTCCACCTTGTTGTCACCTCTCCTGTCACTACTCTTTAATTTGCTTGCTCTATACATACACTTAATCTTTCCTTTTAGTTTTTTTATCCTTCTTACATCACTTCCTGTTGGTGTCATCCTTACATCCTCTCCTGTTTCCCACCACTCATCTTCTACCTCTGTGTACAGGTGTAGGTACTCATAACTTTGCACACTCACAGGTGTTAAGGACAGACACACACACACACACACACACACACACACACACACACACACACACACACACACACACACACACACACACACACACACACACATATTGGCCAAAAGCAGAGTGCTTGGGGTTCAAGTGGACGGAAGGGTTCCTCCCTGCCGGACATCTGTGCTGCCAAAAGACAAAGAAGAAGAAAAGAAAAAAACAAGAAAAACACTGGGAAGGAACCTTCCGAAAACCCTTCTTGGATCTCTTTCTTCTCTTTGTTTGATTTGTTTTTCTCCTTCTGGTTTTAACTCAAAAATCAACCTTTAGCTCCTTCTTATTTGATTGCTATATGTTTGTGAGGAGCATGATACAAAATGTGACGTGATGTGTTTCTGATTGCCAGCTCCAGTGCTGTCTGAGAACACAATTCTAACCTAAGAACGGCATCGTGTTTTTTTCTTCTCCTGAAGCCACCATAATGATTTAATTTTTAATTTCTCTAAGAAGGGAAAAAAGTAAAAGCAAAACTTTTCCAGATGTGTCCACCATCTGGTTATCCCCAGACCTTTATTTAACATTCTCTGTTACGCCTCAGCCAATACGTGTCGGCGGCAGTCTACAATAGACAGGTACGTGCGTCACAGCCCAAAAACGAAAGTGAGAAAGCTGAGAAGTCGCTCATCATATGACTTTCGCCAGACGACATTTTACGCTTCAAGTATTTGCTGGATAAAACTATCAACATGTTTAACGCTAGTTATGTAGGAACAGTTAAACGGATGTAAGAATAATATTAACGAATACCGGTATATGTAGACGTCGACCATCTACCATGCCTTCCGTGTGCGTTCGGTTGTCGATAGTGCGGAGAAATGTAGACAGCTAACTGGAAGGTGAGCTTTTGAAATTACCATCCAATTGATTCAAATTAGCAAACCGCAAGTAAGTTCTAGGCCTACTTAAAATAGTCCTACAAGTAAGCTACCTTGAAGTTCTAGTAAAGACACAAACATATGGTGTATCAGATGCCCTTCTTTAGAGGAATCAACGACAATATGTACAAAGTGCAAAGAAAAAATAACATGTTATTTTAATGTTACATCATGTTGTTTTAATTTTAGAGGGTGTTTTTTTTCAACGAAGCCTTGGTAGACGGCTGTCAGGCGATAACCATAAGGACCAACTGACCAATGGAGAAACATGACAAAACACAGGGGAAAAGCACGGAGGAACAGAGGTTCGTCATACGCGGGTCTGACCTGCTAGTTTTAATCAACATTTGTGTACGGGGGTGATCGGGGTTACAATCGTCCAACTGATTAACCATAACATCTCATTGCTGAAGGGGTTACAGGCCTAACCAAATGCTATAATTCCCAAACTACAATAACGTCTGGTTCTTCAAACACAATTTTCAGTGTGGAAATGTGACTTTGTCAGGAAACACCATGCCTGACATTAAATAATATATAATAACATGCTGTATGGATATTTATGATATTCTGGATTAATGGATGTTATTAATAATTATGTATAACTAAAGGATACATATTTTTTGTAATGTATGATGAAAATAAACCATACGTGTCACATAAAAACTCGTAGTCTGTGATGAAACAAAGCTTGGCAGAGCTCAAAAAACTGTCAAATGAATATTCTAGAATTGCTTTGGCAGAATAGTTCGGAAAAATCAACTTGACCAATACTACAAGGCTACTCCTGAATGTAGGATAGGGCTAAACACAAATTGAATGTGTTTAATATGCATCATGGGAAATTGCGCTCCCCAACATGCAAAAGGTTAGGTTTGATACATCTATTGATGATGGGCTAAGTTTGAAGTTTCATTTTGAAAATCTTGATTAGTCCAACATTTTATGATTCAAGCCACCCCCAGAGATAACATCCCCATATAACAATCAGGTCAATGTTTCAAGGAAATGTATTTATTTACTATTTTTCATTTTTTCGGTGATGGCGGTGACAAGCTCACACCCGTTGGAGTTACATGACCACGGTATGGCGATACTGCGGCTACCTGCAAAGCCCTAAATGCGATCCTACAAGTCTTCTAATCACTGCATGTCAGAGTGGCACTTCAGGTTGAATGTAAATGTATCATATACAACAGGTCTTGAACACAAAATACATATATTGCCAAAATAGTATTACAAATTATGAAAATAATAATAAAAATTATATATCTGTGTCTAGTTGTACAGTGTCAGAGTTCTTCAACTGCCATTTCGGACCATTTACACTTTATTTATTTCATTATTTCCTTCATGAGCTCTAGGTGTATCATCTCACTAATGACTCCTGCAGTAATATGCAGCAGATTGTTCCAGAAGTTTATATGCTTTCTGTGCATGGAAATGTCCTATTGATTACCTCAGTGACCCCTAGCTGACCTCAAATGTCAAACTGGGAATGCCTCCACATCTTGACAAACCATTCTTGTCCAATACTTGAGTGGGAGGGGAGACCTCAATCACCTGTAACCATTTATGACTTTGGATGTGAATGACTCTATAATCAACCATGGGTGCTATTTTGTGTAGGACACAAGTTCCTGAGGAGAGACCAGCATCACCTGCTCCCAGCTGTGTGTCCATGAAGAGTGACAGGTCAGAGCATCGCGCCATCAACTTCCAGCATGAAGATCCTACAGAGGGATCTAGGCAAGTCTATGAAACAGAAGACATTACATTTTAGTGTTTAATTTAAGTACAAATATTACAGATTTTGGTGACACTTTATTTTAAGAGACTCATGTGGAGGGTTTATTAAAAAGATAGCTATGGTTACTGAGAATTTGTTTAGTTAAAGTTAAAACTGTAAAAGGGAGAACAGCAGTTAACATGTACATTTTGAGCAGCAAAACAAGATACTGGACTAGTTGGGCCACATTTGTTTTTAATTATTATTGAATATTTTTTTTTACTTATTTTGTGAGCTATGGACAACACACCTTGTTCATAAATATACATAGGTTTACATAGGTTAGCAAGTTTTCAATGGTAGGAAATAGCAACAAAGATTGAAGATTTTGCCCAAAAGTCTCTGTTTATTTTGCAAATCATGTAATGCACCATAATGTTAGTAGAAATTAATGTATATCAGTACCGTGTGTGAATAAGTACAAATTAATACAAAAATTGATTATTATTCCTAAGTGACAGTCCAGGGCCACCTGCCACTAAACTGGAGGTCATCTGCAATAACTCATTCCTCCACTAGATGAAATGCAACATTTCTTTTCTCTGGATGATGCAGTGGTGTCTTCTCAGCAGTCCTAAATATTTGCTGGGAAAATAAAGACAGTACATGTAATTTCATAGAAATCCCCCCAAGGAATGTGAGCATAATAGGCTACATGCAGTTTTGGGTGAGGTAATACATTTGTCCTGGTTTACTGAAAACTGCTCAGTTACTGGACGTAACACTGGCTGCACCACACCAGCTGAGCTGAGGTGCCCACTAGTATGTATCTTAGAGGGAAATAGGAACTAACCCTAATGCTCCTGTATTTCATGTGGAATAGTGTGTACAACAGCCTCATTGGAACTCGATTTAAAGGTGTACTTCCATTAGAAACCGTTTAGTACTTGCTCTTTTGAAATATGATAGGTCACCCCGAGTTGCATATGCATGCTGCATATCAAAATGTTTTTCTACCCCCATTTTCTATATCAGTCAAAAGAAGACAATAGGCGAGAAAAACGACCCAATGCGAAAAGGGCCTCCAACGTGACGTAGACGTGTACAAATGCATATAAGAGAAAATGACCGAATGGGCTTTAAATGCTTTTAGCCTGTGACTGACTCGCATAAGATTAGCAGGCTAGTTGAATGACTGAACTGCATTTAGCCGGGCACTTGCACTGTTTTGCAAATATTACCATTCTGAAACGTTCATTGACGGAGAGCCCTCACACACCTCGACAGCCATCACACACCTCGACAGCCCTCACACACCTCGACACCAGAGACTCATATGTTAGAATGTTGTTCATTGACTTCAGCTCAGCATTCAACACAATTGTCCCCCAGCAACTCATACTCAAACTAGACAGGCTGGGGATCAACACCTCAATGTGCAACTGGTTGCTGGATTTCCTGACAGGAAGACCGCAGGCAGTACGGGTCGGCAGCAACACCTCCAGCACCGTCACACTAAACACGGGGGCTCCCCAAGGATGTGTGCTGAGCCCCCTTCTCTTCACTCTGCTGACCCATGACTGCACTCCATCACACACCTCCAACCTCTTTATCAAGTTTGCGGATGATACAACTGTGTTGGGTCACATCAGCAACAATGATGAGACCCACTACAGGAGCGAGGTGAGCCACCTGGTCAAGTGGTGCAGTGAGAACAACCTCTCCCTCAACGTGGAGAAGACAAAGGAGATTGTAGTGGACTTCAGGAGAGCGTACTCACAGCACGCCCCCCTCACCATCAACGGAGCTGCTGTGGAGAGAGTAAGCAGCACCAAGTTCCTGGGCGTGCACATCTCTGAGGACCTCTCCTGGTCAAAGAACACAGCATCACTGGCCAGTAAAGCCCAACAGCGACTCTACTTTCTCCGCAAGCTGAGGAGAGCCAGAGCCCCATCTACCATCATGAGCAACTTCTACAGAAGCACCATAGAGAGCATCCTCACCAGCTGCATCACTGTGTGGTATGGCACCTGCACCGTGTCCTGCCAGAAAAAACTACACAGAGTAGTGAGAGCAGCTGAGAGGATTGTGGGTGTCCCTCTTCCCTCCCCTTCCCCCTTCCCTCCCCCCCCCCCCCATCTGACCCCCATACACACCAGCTCCCTCTCCCGGTGCTCTTAGTGTAAGTGTCCCAGTCTGGAGAAACCTACCTAAAGCACATCTCTCTACTGTGGAACTTTTTTCCCCCCACTACTCCACAGACATTTCAATGCACACTTAACATTTGCACTACAACCAAGGACACAACTGCTTAAATGGCACCATTTGAGCTTTACTACACTAAACACGGTGTTTTTACTTATTTGTAATATATACAAGCCTACTCTACTTTTTGTTGTGTTCATATTTGTAGGGATAACCACTTTTACGTGGCGCACCCTACAAATAAATGGATTGGTCATAATTAATTGGTCTTAGTTGATCAGTCTCATAGGGGGTCAAGGCTCACCACCCCCCATTTGGTGTGTGAGGTAGGCCTTTTTGCTGATCACAGGAGAGTGGGGGTGTGCACAAGGCCCATGATTAAATCGCTTTAAGACAATAGGCTAGGCTATTGTTAGCTAAACATTCCCCCTGACCAGATATCTCAATGCAGGGCATTAGATAATTGTTAGTAAGAAGGGGAGAGAGAGAGAGAGCATGCATGATCTGTCTATCAAAGTAGCAAATAAAAGAACATAACAAATGGTCAACTCAAAGTCTATATGAAAACAGTGTGCATGTTTACATCAGACATAAGTTTAAACATTCTTGCTGTGCTAAGCAATATTCTAACTATGCCCAGGTGCCTTACGCAAATCTTGCTTGAGCGTGTCCTTTGTCTCGGGTGGAGTTGCTCCAGTCCTCACTTGGGTGTTGGAGGATCCGTGGCGAGGTCGTCGCCACTGTTCAGTCGTTGATCGGCGGTGATCTGAGTGAAGAAGAGTCCTTTTGACTGCCGTAGGAGAATTCTCTCTCAGCTTATAGCTGGGAACCGAGTGCTCGATTAAGAGGTTTCCTACTACGGTTCGTCGCGCATTAGACATTTACAGAAACTGTACCCCCTCAGCGTCATGCTGGGAATCCTGTGGATTAGGAGTAGTCCATTTCATCAAACTCAACAAATGTAGCCTAAAAGGGGAATCCGGTCGCCCTGTAATCGCGGCTATAGAACTGGGGAAAGGGAATCCGGTCGCCTTTCCAGTAAAACGTACTCGAGTTAAAGTACTTTCTGACCTTGTGCAAAGGTACATTGTTGTCTACTTAGCTGCGCATGTTGACGAGTTCCTTTGTGGTCTGCTAGGCCCGATGGCCCCGCAGTAGAGGGAGAGTGTCTCCCCAGGTCTGCTGCCATTTGCCTGGTCAGCGAGACAGAGAGAGAGGGTGCCTCTCTTTACGTCTGTGTGACCCGACGATCCACTGTTAGGTTTAGGCACTAACATTTATCAAAAACAACCTGCACACAAAGAAGACACAGAGAATCAGTCAAAGTTTCTTGCAAGGAGAGTGATCGGAGACTGCTCAGTTACAATCGTCCAAACTCACTCTGAAGCAGTCTCCTCTCTACATGCTTTTTATTTCGGAATATCCTAGTTACAAAGAGTCTCAACCGCTAGGGGAAGGTAGCAAAATACAAACCGGTTGAGACCAGGTTCTTGCACAGCAACATATGTAGCACAAAAGATACGCTATGTTCCAACCTCCCCTGCCTCTGTAGTTACATCTTGCAGCACAGCAGGCACACACAAAGACACATTTATATAGCAAACGGGTATCATAATGGAATGACCTTCATACATGTCTCCAACAAGTAGCCTACCGGAGAGACATATTTCCCTCATCACACACACATACAATATCTCTCACATGAGCATGTATCAGAGCAGAAATACAGAAACACATAAGCATAATCACAAAGTAGAATAACATATATGTACAATTATTCCAACATCCACCGACGGAGAGAAGGAGCTGTAGCGCGCCAGGAGTTTTGAAGGAAGGGTGTGAAATGTGAGAAGGGCTTATCACCTGAGGTGTGGCCAAGGGAACCATGGGTAGTGTAGTCTCTTTGTGATTGTACCTACATATTATTATGTCTTATGTCGTCATGTCTTCCTGTCTTGTTTATAAGATGTTTAATGTTCACTGTGGGCCTGACTTTTAAAAAACTAGGGCAAGGTATAAAACATCTGGATACATTTACTAAAAGGAACATTATGCATTCATTTCACATAAGGCTTTGCATATACTACTTACTGAGTCTGTTCACTAGGTCTCTGCTATGTGCCTGAATCCATGTAAAAAGTCAGACCAGCTATTACAGCACAGTGTTGCCCAAATACATCAGTTAGCATGCGGGATATTTAATGTCAGTCAGCCGTGTTGTTGGTGTTTCAAAACAAACAATTAATTGCTGTTACCTTTTCCTTACCAGACACAAAATGGAAGAAAGCAAACCAGATGCTGTCAGCTCCCAGTCAGAGTCAGCCCAGAGTCAACAGGGAAATCTGGAGCATATATTGCAGGTTTGGATGCAGGCAACTGCAATTTAATTCATAGTTTTGCCTCTCTACTCCTCTAGTCTGTAAAATATAGCTGGCTAGCATCAGAGCTTGATCCTGCTTGCATGACTCTGGAGTGATGTAGATATAGACTCTGGAGTGATATAGATATAGACTCCGGAGTGATAAAGATTGAGACTCCGGAGTGGTATAAAGTAGGGTTGTGCCATTAGACAATATCATCGTCCATCGTCACCGTCAACCCAACATTGCGATGGATGGTAACCATCGCGATGACACGCCCCTTTTTGTCAGACGCCTGCTCTAACTTTATTTATGCCTCACTGACCCAAAGATTTAGCAGGGATTGCAGATAAATTATCAAATCACCAATGTTATTCTATTCTTATAGAATATAGCATATAGAATTAGCAAGGTCTTATGAATCGGGAAGCTTATTTTAACATCAGCAAACACATCAAATTTACAGACGCATCAACATCAGCAAGCGCATTAACTTCACAGTGCAAAGGCTACAAAATAAATGGGCACTAATGCGTTTCTGTAAACTCGTTTATTAAAATTTGAACAACAGATCAAGGTCATTATAATGGAAGGCACATTGCACGAAATGCTCTCTCACAACGACAAAACTGGTTTTGACTACACATTTACGTTTTAGCCTACTGCAAGAACTCAAAAAACAAATCGCCATTATGCTCAGCACTAGGGCTGTTAACATTGCTCAAAAATGATTTTCAAATATTCGCTCCAAATAAAACACGAATATTCCAACTATTCGAACAACAGGTTGCACATTTTGCCAATGACGCGCATTACATCAATAACAGGACAAATTAATACAAAGAGACATAACTACTTGTATTGGTAGTTTGTTTAAACATATTTAAGAATGCATTACCTACACAAAACAAGTAAATAAAAAAATATTTGCCAAGACCGCACGCTCACTCTCACTCGCACACGCTCTTTCTCTCTCCCATGCACCCTTATTACGCTCTCTGCGCACGTTTTTTTTAAACCTGGAATGCTCCGAGCGAGCTGTAGTGAGGTAGGCCTAAACATGACACTTCCCTGACATGAAACTTTAAATAAACAAACCAGTGCAAGCCTGAAGTGCATGAAACTGTAACGTTAAATAAAACGAGGCACAAAATTCCGACAAATGTGACAACAAAGAACTTTTACCCTGAGGTTCATAAAAAATAAAGCGCTATTAAAAACGAAAAGGCTACTTACATTCTTGGTACTTGTATAAAAAAGAAAAACTGTCACCGTCGGGTCTTGGCCTGAAGACCTACAGGTTATTTGCCAAAAACACAAGATAGTCCACATTTGAAGGGGCCAGCGCCGATCTCTTTTTATTTACTATATTCCCAGCAGAGGAAAAGATGCGTTCAGAGTGATGTAAATGTCCTCGTGTTTATTGGTTTGCCATGGAATCCCGTGTGGGCGGATTTTTTTACTCTCACTAAGCAGACACCGAGTATTTCTTTTGCCTTTGACATTCCAAAGCGCAAGTGCCCGTTTTTTCACATCCGAATATTAACTTTCACCTTCGAATTCCTTTTTTAAAAAACTATTCGAATATATATTCAAATTTCGAATATTCGTTGACAGCCCTACTCAGCACAATAAAGAACCAGAGAAAGTGCGTTGGCCTAATAAGAGAAATAAAAAGTAATAGTAGTAGTGCCCTTCTTGCCAACCAACTCCTGTGTCATGGTAGGCCAGCTGTTCTAATGAAATGAGCCTTTCTAACAGAATGGAAGCTTTTAACCGTTAATTCGAAGGGAATGGAATGACAGCTCATTATCACGCGCAGCGCCAAAGCCCGGGAAGAATTAGATTAGTTTAAAAGGAAATATCGCTTTTTAAATATATTACCAATTAAATTTATTAGTAGATTATTATGTTATAATGCATATTAAATAATAATATGATGCTTACATTGTCAGGGCACGAGGCATTGAAATGTTTTTTTTTTTTAGGCTCACCCCCCCTAGTGCAACAGGTTGTTAACCTATACAAATAGCGTTTGTTGGAAATTTACACACGATATTATGCTTAATAAAACAAAAACAGAAAGAATTTGTGATTTGTGAGAAACTGTGATTTTTGTGAAATATTGTCATCTTGAGAATGTTAGCACCACGAGCTCACAAGTAGACTACACTTGGATGGCTTTTGCTGGCGAACTTACCAAACAGCTCGTGTTAAGTCTGCATGTCAAGTTATGTAATGTTAGTCACCAAAATCAGCACAAAAATGCACCTTGCAAGACACATCTCTTGCATAATCAAATATAATTCTCCTCCAGTTGTTTTATGAATATTTATTTAAAGTATTTATTTAAAGACCATGAAATGAGTATATACCTGCAGTACTCATAGCCGCACACAAAGTTGAAACATCAGTTCCTGTCATGTTACCATCATTAGGAGAAAATTAAAATTACAGGCGCCTAATTAGGCCTTAGCCAAAAAGAAAATCTCTACCTGAAAACATCAAATAGAATATAGACTAATTACATTGCAGGTGCACCTTGTTTTAAGATATCTTAAATAACACTTTATTATAAATATCTATTTTTTTTAATTATTTTTTGTCTTGGTTAGAAAAATAATGTCCAGTTAGAAGAATAGGCTATATGTTTGTCGAGGCTTTTGCTTTTATGGTGAGATATACAGTTTATGAATTCAGTAGTAATACTAGCTCGGTTTTGGGTATCAATGATACACTAAACCCAGATTTTGGAATCTGTATTGAAACAGAAAAAGTCAAATCAGTGCATCGGTTGGTCGTGGATTCGGCGCCGTGCTGCCCCTGCACTTTGAAAGAAATGCTAGAGAACACTGTAATATATGTGTGGTAGATTGCTAAACTAAGAATCTTAAAGTAAAGCAGCATTGAAATATATTTACCACATTTGGGTTTAAGGACAAATTCGGTAGGCTTTTAGCATTCTGTATTGTAGTGTGGTTCAGTAAATATTTGTTCTCTAGGAGCTTGAAAAGAAGATCATTGCATTTGTGAAGAATGAGCTGATGAGGTTCAAGAGGATTCTGAGTCCAGATTACCAAGAGGATTTTGAGTGTAAAGATGAGGAGGAGAGCGATGCCAGAGAAGGGACTCTGAAGATGGCACTGCACTTCCTTAAGAGCATGAACCAGAAGGACCTTGCTGAAAAGCTGCAAGAAAGTATGAATTCCCTCTTAATTTTCATTTGTTTTATTTGCTTAAAGTAATTTGGTACAAAAAACATATTTATACTGTATTGTCTGTGTCAGTGGCCAACAAAAAACTGTTTTATTGTGAAATAGATGAAATGGATGTACTTTGTCAAGCTGAGTTAAAACAAAATCTGAAGAACAAGTACCAGAGTGTGTTTGAAGGAATACAAAAGCAAGGAAGCTCTGCTCTGCTAGAAAAGATCTACACAGAAGTCTACATCACAGAGGGAGGAAGTGGAAAAGTAAATGAGGAGCATGAGGTCAGACAGATTGAGTCAAGGTCCAGGACATCAACAGGACAGGAGACATCAATCAAATGCAGAGACATCTTCAAACCGCTACCTGGACAAGATAAACCAATCAGACGAGTCATCACAAAGGGAGTGGCTGGCATTGGTAAAACTGTGTCAGTTCAGAAGTACATACTTGACTGGACTGAGGGAAAAGAAAACCAGGACATCCACTTCATATTTCCACTACCTTTTCGAGAGCTCAACCTTATGAAAGGCCAGCACTGTTTGACTGGACTACTCCACCACCTTTTTTCAGAAATAAGGCAATTCACTTTTCGCAGTCAGGGAAAGCACAAAGTGTTGTTCATTTTTGATGGTCTGGATGAATGTCGTCTCCCACTAGACTTTCAAAAAACTGAGAGTCTGACTGATGTGACAGCGGTTACTTCATTGGGCATACTCCTGACAAACCTCATCAAAGGTAATCTGTTTCCCACTGCTTTAGTGTGGATCACCTCTCGACCAGCAGCAGCCAATCAAATCCCTCCTGAATGTGTTGATCGTGTTACAGAGGTACAAGGGTTCAGTGACCCACAGAAGGAGGAGTACTTCAGGAAGAGGATCAGTGATCAGAATCTTGCCGAAAGAGTAATCTCCCACCTCAGATCATTGAGGAGCCTCCACATTATGTGCCACATACCAGTGTTTTGCTGGATTGCTGCCACTGTTCTTCAACTGATTCTTTCAGGAGGTGAAAAGGTTCCAAAGACCTTGACAGAGATGTACACATACTTCCTTCTCTTTCAAAACAGACAGAGGAGGCTGAAGTTTGAAGAAGTCTATGACACAGATCCTCAGTGGAACCAGGCTAGTCTCCTTGCTCTCGGAAGATTAGCCTATGAACAACTGGAGAAGGGAAATCTGATCTTTTATGAAGAAGACCTGAAAGAGTGTGGTGTTGATGTGGGGGAGGCAGCAGTTCGATCTGGCATCTGCACCCAGATCTTTCAAGAGGAATCAGGGGTGTACCTGGGAAAAGTGTACAGTTTCGTGCATCTAAGCATCCAGGAACATCTTGCAGCCTTATATGTGTTCCTGATGATGGAAAATGAAAGAAAAGACCTCATGTCTACACAGCAGCATCCTCAAACAGGTATTCTTTCTCTGAAAAGGTTTTTTCCTCCAACAATGCAAGAGTCCATAGTCAATATGCAGAAGAGTGCCGTGGACAAAGCTTTGAAGTATGAAGATGGACGCTTTGATCTTTTTCTTCGTTTCCTTCTTGGCCTCTCTCTGGAGTCTAACAGGAATCTCCTCCGTGGCCTGCTGCAAAAAGGACAAAATCAGATGAGAAATGAAGAAACAATCTGCTACATTAGGGAAAAAATCAGGAAGACTCAATCATCAGAAAGGGTTATCAACCTCTTCCACTGTCTGAATGAGCTCAATGATCACTCCTTAGTGGAGGAGGTCCAGAGCTTCCTGAGTGCAGGGACCCTTTCTGAAGCCAAACTCTCACCTGGCCAGTGGTCAGCACTAGTGTTTGTGCTGCTGACTTCCGAAGAGAAGCTGGATGTGTTTGACTTGAAGAAGTACAGCAAATCTGATGAAGGCCTGCTAAGACTACTGCCTGTACTGGAGGAATCCCAGAATGCTCTGTAAGTATGATTGCAGCATGTACGCTTTGTTTTGTTTCATTGTTCACTATTGAAATAGAAACACTAACATGCAAACATCTAGCCTGGATATAAGCCTGCCTACGCACCTCGGCTCAAATATTTTCTCCCAACAAATGAAATGTAGTAGGAGGGGCTGGTTTACCAGGCTAACAAGCATCAGCCTGGGCATGAAATACACTAACTGGTGTGGCTGTTTTCCCCTTAAGGCTCAACAGCTGTAGACTCACAGAAAAAAGCTGTACAGCACTGGCAGGTGTCCTCTGCAAAGCATCCTCAAAGCTGAAAAGTTTGGATCTCAGTGAAAACAAATTTGGAGATATTGGGGTTGAAGAAATCTGTAATGGGCTGAAGAGCTCAAACTGTGCCCTGGAGACACTCAAGTAAGACATTTCTATATTTCACATTTCGATATTTCACTATTGACACTTCTGTCAATTTATTTTGATGTTTAATATTGCACAGTTTCTTTCCCAGTCAAGTACAGAGAAATGCACACACACACACACAAGCTCAGACACACAAATAAATTCAAAAACATACACTCATAACCCCCTTGCCCACAGACAGAACAAAACACACACACACACACACACACACACACACACACACACACACACACACACACACACACACACACACACACACAACACATACAAGCAGTCAGTCAAAACAAACACATGCTAAGTAAACAGAGACACACTCACATAAAACACACACAGTCATATCCCCCTCCACACACACACGCACACACATGTATATGCACACATCCATCTTCGTTCACGTTTGAACACAACATGATATAAAAAGTTAATTTGAATGTGATGGTAATCATGCTCTTGTCTAAAAGAAAGCAAAGAAGATGATGTGTTATTTTCTCTCTGCAGCCTGTCATACTGCAGTATTAGAGAGGAAGGCTTCAGAGCTCTTGCATCAGCACTGAGATCAAACCCCTCACACATGAGAGAGCTGCAGCTGTGTGGGAATGGAGCAGGAGACTCAGGAGTGAAGCATCTTTCTTCTCTTCTGGAGGATCCCAACTGTAAACTGGAGACACTAGAGTGAGTACACACAGGCACACACACACGTAAAAACACACATTGTCCATCACATTAAAAGACATCATTACTAATATGATTGATGTGAATTTTTCAGTCAAGATTTTGTTCACTGAAGGGAAACAAAGATTTTGTTTTATTTTCTCTCTACAGCTTGTTATCCTTCAGTGACACATACACAAATACATGCTAACA
>CM050200.1:13830709-13865709 GCA_027475355.1 Coilia nasus | reverse complement strand
CCCCGCAAACACTCTCACATACACACACACACACACACAATGGCCACAAACACACACACACACACCCAAAGAAGTAGAAACACATGCATTCACAACCTCCCTGCCCACACACACACACAGCACAGTACACACACTTCTCTCCAATCAGACACACACAAGGTTAAGTTAGGTTACTTTACTATATGAAAACAAGCACATATCTTAATGTGTATGTGTGTGTGTGTTTCTGTAGAAATGCACAAACACACACACAGTAACAAAGACATGCATACGTACACACAAAAAATACAAACACACACTAAAAGGAAAAAAAGAAGATGATGTGTTATTTTCTCTCTACAGCCTGTCAGACTGCAGAATTGGAGAGGAAGGCTTCAGAGCTCTTGCATCAGCACTGAGATCAAACCCCTCACACATGAGAGAGCTGCAGCTGAGTGTTAATGTAGCAGGAGACTCAGGAGTGAAGCATCTTTCTTCTCTTCTGGAGGATCCCAACTGTAAACTGGAGAAACTAGAGTGAGTATCACAAGACCACATACTGAGTTGCTGTCTGTGTGTTTGACAGTGAGAGTGAACTGTCATGTTCTCTTTGTCTCACACACACATTTACTGACATCATTCTGATATTAGGGGCAACTATTATTTCAGGTGTTAGATTTACTCTTCATACTCCTTTCCCATGTTTAGCATTCTCTTACTGAAACACACACACACACACACACACACACACACACACACACACACACACACACACACACACACACACACACACACACACACACACACACACACAAACATTCTAACAAGGATGCATGAAACAAGCAAACACACACACCCAAACACATACAAACATCAACACAGTGATACACACACACACACACACACACACACACATACATACAAATAGACAGACACACACAAATGGAGCTAAACACAAAGCAAAAACACACACACACACACACACACAAAACACTCAGACAAAAGTAACACACACTATTTCATTCCCAATCAAGTACAGAGAAATGCACACACACACAAAAGCTCAGACACACAAACAAATTCAAAAACATACACTCATAACCCCCTCGCCCACACACACACACACACACACACACACAAGCAAGCAGTCAGTCAAAACAAACGCATGCTAAGTAAACAGAGACACACTCACATAAAACACACACACACACACACACACACACACACACACACACACACACACACACACACACACAAACACACATTCTAACAAGGATGCACAAAACAAGCAAACACACACACCCAAACATATACAAACATCAACACAGTGACACACACACACACACACACACACATACAACTAGACAGACACACAGAAATGGAGCTAAACACAAAGCAAAAACACACACACACACACATACAAAGCACTCAGACAAAAGTAACACACACTATTTCATTCCCAATCAATACAGAAAAATGCACACACACACACAAATGCTCAGACACACAAAGAAATTCAAAAACATACACTCATAACCCCCTCGCCCACACACACAACAAAACACACACACACACACACAAGCAAGCAGTCAGTCAAAACAAACACATGCTACATAAACAGAGACACACTCACATAAAACACACACAGTCATACCCCCCTCTACACACACACACACACACACACACACACACACACACACACACACACACACACACTCACACACATACATACACACACATCCATCTTCAACCCCCATCACATTTAAACACAGCATGATTTAAAGGGTTAATTTGAATGTGATGGTAATCATGCTCTTGTCTAAAAGGAAGCAAAGAAGATGATGTGTTATTTTCTCTCTACAGCCTGTCATGGTTCAGTATTGGAGAGGAAGGCTTCAGAGCTCTTGCATCAGCACTGAGATCAAACCCCTCACACATGAGAGAGCTGCAGCTCAGTGGGAATGAAGCAGGACACTCAGGAGTGAAGCATCTTTCTTCTCTTCTGGAGGATCCCAACTGTAAACTGGAGAAACTAGAGTGAGTATCACAAGACCACATACTGAGTTGCTGTCTGTGTGTTTGACAGTGAGAGTGAACTGTCATGTTCTCTTTGTCTCACACACACATTTACTGACATCATTCTGATATTAAGGGCAACTATTATTTCAGGTGTTAGATTTACTCTTCAAACTCCTTTCCCATGTTTACCATTCTCTTACTGAAACACTGACACACACCTACACACACACACACACACACACACACACACACACACACACACACACACACACACACACACACACACAAATAGACAGACACACAGAAATTGAGCTAAACACAAAGCAAAAACACACACACACACACACAAAGCACTCAGACAAAAGTAACACACACTATTTCATTCCCAATCAATACAGAAAAATACACACACACACACACAAATGCTCAGACACACAAAGAAATTCAAAAACATACACTCATAACCCCCTCGCCCACACACACAACAAAACACACACACACACACACACACACACACACACACACACACACACACACACACACACACACACACAAAAAGCAGTCAGTCAAAACAAACACATGCTACATAAACAGAGACACCCTCACATAAAACACACACAGTCATATCCCCCTCCACACACACACACACACACACACACACACACACAATCACACACATACATACACACACATCCATCTTCAACCCCCATCACATTTAAACACAGCATGATTTAAAAGGTTCATTTGAATGTGATGGTAATCGTGCTGTTGTCTAAAAGGAAACAAAGAAGATGATGTGTTATTTTCTCTCTACAGCCTGTCACGCTGCAGTATTAGAGATGAAGGCTTCAGAGCTCTTGCATCAGCACTGAGATCAAACCCCTCACACATGAGAGAGCTGCAGCTCAGTTGGAATGAAGCAGGAGACTCAGGAGTGAAGCATCTTTCTTCTCTTCTGGAGGATCCCAACTGTAAACTGGAGAAACTAGAGTGAGTATCACAAGACCACATACTGAGTTGCTGTCTGTGTGTTTGACAGTGAGAGTGAACTGTCATGTTCTCTTTGTCTCACACACACATTTACTGACATCATTCTGATATTAAGGGCAACTATTATTTCAGGTGTTAGATTTACTCTTCATACTCCTTTCCCATGTTTACTATTCTCTTACTGAAACATTGACACATATACACACACACACACTATAACAAGGATGAATGAAACACACAAACACACATACACAAATACATACAAACACCAACATAGTGACAGAGAGAGAGAGAGAGACACACACAAACGCAGGTAAACACACAAATAAAACAAAAACCAGTAACTCAAAAACGCACTTACACATTCACATGAAACACACACTGAGGCACACGTGCAAAAATGAATCCACATGCACAAGAAGACATACACACAAGATCAGTGTGAATGTGTCAGTAGTGGTGCTCTTGTCTAGAGAGAAATGAAGAAGATGGTGTTTTATTTTCTGGGGGACAGTCATGTGCTCCTCAGCTGCTTCACCTTCTGCCTCCATCGTCTCTCAGTCCTCTGTCCCATCAGCTCCTCTATGTCACTGTGGACCACATATATACACAGCACACACTGTACAGCTGTCACAGGCTAACAAGAGCACACAGGCAGGGAGCACAGAACCAAAATAAGTTTAAAATGTCTTTCAATGGATGCGTAAAAAGTGTCTAAAAGCACAAAAGATATGATCCATAGTGGGGGATTAAAAGAAAGTAGTGTTGCCAGTTGCCACCTGTCCTGGTTTTATCTGATTGTCCCGGTTTTTAATGGTCTGTCCCGGGGAAAAAATATTCTCCCAGGACACTGACAACCAGGTCGCTGCTTATAAGAAAAAAGGTTGATTGGTTCGCCGAAATGTCCAGGTGTTTTGTCAGACATAGGTGGCACCCCTTAAAGAAAGTGTTTTAACTCCAGACCTGGCAGACAAATAAAACCCTAAAATCATCATCCCAGGGAAAATTACATTTTAATTTCCCATGAGGAAGCAGCTACATAAGCCATCTGATGTCCACTGGAGGACCACAGCAATACACCAGCTCACCTTCTTACACTCTAATGATGCAGCAGCTCATGTTCTGAGTCTAATAACGGAAGTAACAACACAAACAACACAAATGCAAATGGCTGAGTACAAGAACAAGCGAAGTTCCAGGAGCCTTGATCGCCATCTAGTGTCTGACTGAAGTTATAGCTGGTGATATGTCGAGTAATCAAGTTAATTAGTCTTAATAACAATATCAAAGACAACTGTGCAATGAAAACACTTACTAGTAAGAGGCATTCTGCAGCTATAAATATGTAATGTGGAATCAAAGTTATACAAAGGCACACAAAAATAAAAAGTGACACTTCATAAAATAATTGTTAGAAAGTATGTTGTTCAAAGTTTAATAATACAGTATCTGACTGTTTGGAGAGTGTTAGTGTCATCAAGGTAACAGTTAACATGTCAGACAGTGATGCAGCCTGTTAGAATGCTCTCTCCAGTGCGCTTACAGAAGATCATTAGGGTGTTGGGAAAGATGAACCTTCAATGCAAACTGAGTAGGATCCATTCAGCCTGGAGGCAAATTTTTTTTACAAGCTTATCAAATCGCTCAACCCCCTAAAAACATCATGATTGTATTGGTAAGCGATGTTAATAATTTTATAATAATAATAATAATAATAACAATAGTAATAATAATATTCTTTAATCACATAATCTTTTTATTAGAACTATATACAACATGTAACCAAACCTATTGACCGAATTTGTTGTTCTGTTTAAAATTTGGTTTCTTCTTTCAGTTTAATGGGATAGCAGTTTGGGAGATTCTGGCATTCACGTATTGTGAGGGGGTGATGTGTTCTCTGGATGGGGAGCGGGTAAGCAGTTGGGCAGCATGTACACATGTAATTGTACATGTTAATGCACCAGGACAGCAGTTATCACAGGCAGGGTTAAAAGGAGAATGGAAATATGAAAAAAAAAATCATGCAAACTTTGTCTGACTTCATGGCACAGACGTTGACAACCTAACTGAATAGAACCTGGTGCTTTGTGTGAGCTGACTGACACAGGGCTGACTAGAGATTAGCCATCATGATTCACTAATTTTCTGTGCAATAGAGGTGGTGTTTTCCTCAAAACACGTGTAGTACCTGGTCTTTGTTTTGGTCCTGCTTTTGCTGTTTTCTTGTGAGCAAACACTTTCTTTTATTCTTACACATTTTACTGTTTCATGTGGTTTAATGCTTTTCATGTCTAACTGTTGACAAGGACATAACTGCCTCTGTCTTTGCCCTCTAATGTATGTAAAATGAATTCTTGTGTAATGGTGGGTGAGGCAATCAGTATTTAGTTCCAGTAAAAAGCAGGAGATGAATCGCATGAACATGATTTGGTTTCACCAATGTGGATCTGAAGTAACTGTAACAATGCTGTTTACTACATCATCTTTTTAATGTAAATATACAAGGCCTAACCAAACCTATTCACTTAACAGGTTAGGTAATAATTTGTTGTTCTGTTTAAAATGTTTATTATTCTTTGACTTTAATGGGATAGCGATTTGGGAGATTCTGGCATTTGCGTATTCAGAGGCTCATAGCTGATGGTTCATCATGTGTTTCTTGTTCCCAGGCAGGATGTGCTGTAACTCCTTACAGTGTCCTCCAGCTGACCTGATGAAGTGTTTCTTCTCTCCACAGCCTGAGTTTCTGCAGCATTACAGATGAAGGCTTCAGATGTTTAGCAGCAGCACTGAGATCAAACCCATCACCCCTCAGAGAGCTTTGGCTGCGTGGGAATCTACTTGGACCCTCAGCACGGCAGCTGCTCTCTGAACTACACAATGATCCAAACTGTCGACATATTAAAGTATATATAAATTAGCATGATTGCATTCCCATTTAGTGCTCTTAAATAGCCCTCCACACTGGATGATTAAACCTGTGAACATACAGAAGCATATGGCTGATTAGTGGTGAATGTAATTGTCTGTTGTCATGGGAATGACCGTCATGCTTAAGGTTTGGTAGTTGTCCAGCAGCTCCTTTTCCCCTGTACATGAAGAAATACTTTTAGTTCTATTTTTTAATTAACTCTTTACTGTAGCTATATTTTTCCCTATCCCTTTTATAACACCTGTATTACCACAGTCGCCTGGTAAACCTGCCCCTCGTACTTCATTTCATTTTGTACAGAGGGTCTGGAGTAGCCTGGTAAACCTGCCCCTCGTACTTCATTTCATTTTGTACAGAGGGTCTTGAGTAGCCTGGTAAATTAGTCGGCCCCAGCAAGACCGATCCAATCAGCGAACAGAGGGTGTGTTAGTTAGTCATGACGTTGACCTTGTGTGCTACATTTGAATTGTAGTGCGTACTGTAGATAGGCTAATTGCATACGTGATGACCAAGCGTTAGCGATTGGCTAAAGGCAGAGCCACTTGTTTTAAACTTCAGCAGAGTCCACATCTCCAGGAAGAAACCGCTGACGGTGTCTGGTCGAGACCCTCTGTACAAAATGAAATGAAGTACGAGGGGCTGGTTTACCAGGCTATTACCACAGTACTATTGTTCATAACATGTACATTTGTAAGTAGTGATGTATATGCTTTCATTAATATTTCCTAACTTGAAATTATTAATAAACAGATGACCAATGATGAGTTAATATTTGCTGTTCAATGTCCACATATTTGTATTTAGAGTGTTTAGTTGGAGACTGTGGGACAGGTGCAGTGCTGTGGAGAGTGAGACATTTCTCAGTCACTTCTGATTTCCTCTTGTTCTGCTCCACTATGATGATGCACAATCACACTTTTGGTAAAAGTAGGCAGCCGCTTTGGACAAGTCTTGTATTTTAGTCTCTTACATAAAACACAGTGGCATAAAACAGTTGACAGTTTATAGCATTTTTCTCTTAGGGATGGTCGATTGATGACTGCATACATTTGAAGTTGTTCATGCCGATATTTAATGACTTATGCCATACAACTATTGGCAACTATTTGAGGAGTCCATGGATGTGATGGGGACACTGTGTTGTAGGAGAGGCCGTCCTTCAGATGAGACGGTAAACCGACATCCTGACTGACTGTGGTCATAACACATCCCATGATGCTTATCGCAAAGAGTAGGGGTTCCCTGGTGTCCTGGCTAAATTCCCAATCTGCTCCCTAAATCATCCCCTGATGTAACTGGCTCATTCCCTCACTCTGCACCTCAAGCTGGTGTGTGGTGGGTGTTGTGGTGCATAATGGCTGCCGTGCATCACCCAGGTGGATGCTACACACTGGTGGAGGTTAGTGAGGCCCCCTCCACTGTAAGGCCGCTTTGGGTGTCTTTAAATGTGCTGTTGTTGTAGCACTCACATGTTGTGTAAGATTGATGTAAGATAAATAAGTATTCTTAAAAACACCTGCATGCTGCTCCAGTCATCTATGAGTGGTTTTATTAAGTCATGTTGATATCAGCTTTGCTGTTTACAACATTGGGCTAGAAATCGTGCTGAAGGGTGGCGTATGTAGTTTTAAATTACTGTGGATTAATGCAAATATAATACACAATGTACACTTAACACAAAGACAAAAGCAGTTTATACAAACAGAAGAATAAATCAACACTGAGGGAAAAAATATGATAAAAGTCCACTCTTTACCTCCCTTCAAAATATATTTAATGAATTTCAGCACTTTATCATGCATACAACATTTGACAATTTTCTAACAGTGATACCCACGATCATAGAGGAGTCTTAAGAGGTTTTAGCAGAATGTGGAACATAACCTGTTATATCATGAAATGTGTTGAGCTAAATTCCTTTCATTAACTTCATATTTTAAATTATATTATGAAATCCAGATATTTTCACAGTAAACAGTGATGGCAGTGTTACACAAGAGTTTATCATTATGTGACTGTGGGATTTCGCTGTAGCCTAGGCTGCCCAAACTGCCTGCATAAAATGTCATGTTCAAGTCATTCTGGCCAACCAGCCTATTCTCAGCTCTTCCTTTGCCCACGAAATTAAGCACCAATAAAAAATGAATTTTATGCATACGTCAGTATCTGATTGGTTGTAGTTCTCTCCTGTAGTATGCAGAGGCATTTGTTAGACGCCTGTTGATCCCGCCTCTGAGAACTTCTTGTCTATGGGATATTTGCCAAACCAATTCTACAAACTTGGTGCAAAACCCAGGCTATTTTCCCTGTGCTCTCAATTTATAAATGATTAATTAATCAGATATCATTCATTATTAAAATCCAAAGTGAGCTACACATCTGTTAAAGAGAGATTTTGTGATGTTGTCAGTTTATCTCACACATGCTGTGTGGTAAAAGGCACACCTACGCAGGAATTGTAAAAAATATCACCAGTATCTATAGTAACTGCTATTGACCATACATACCATAAAACCCAAGAAACTCATTTGCCTACCTGCACCTTACATACCAAAAACCCAAAGACAGATTTTAACAGTGCTCGACAAAATTATACCTCAGTTTGGTCCACACTATGCATAATTGATTTAACAAAATGTTTGCAGCCGTGTTGCAGCGTAGTGCCTTGAGTGTACGCACACAAGAAAGCACTACGCCCAAAATGTGTCTGGGCAAAAATGTTATAAAAAGTGTTATAAAAACACATGTATCCTAAAACCCCAAATGCTCATTTCC
This sequence comes from Coilia nasus, assembly GCA_027475355.1. Lineage (NCBI taxonomy): Eukaryota > Metazoa > Chordata > Actinopteri > Clupeiformes > Engraulidae > Coilia > Coilia nasus. The sequence goes on along the minus strand of CM050200.1, from coordinate 13,857,011 downwards.
CTACCTGCCCCTCAGACAGCATAGCTCTGTCCCAAAATGTTCACTCGTTTACTTAAATATAGAATATAGTGCACTAGTGTGAGTTACATAGGGTGGATCACTACGTAGGGCTCTACATGGTGAGCGAGTGAACATTCTGGATTTGCCTAAAGTTTCTTTTTTTAAACGCTGCTCAAAATCACTGTGTAAAAGTGGATGAAGTGAGCTTATGCATCTTTCACAGCAATCTGCACTCCTGCAAACCTGACTGCACTGTAGGTGTGGTGCTGTAGTCGCCTGGTAAACCAGCCCATCGTACTTTATTTCATTTTGTGCAGAGGGTCTGGCACTGCTTCCATTGACATTGCTGTCTTAGGCAGAATTTTGCCTAGCCGATCAGCGAACAGAGGGAGCGTTTGAGAGAAATTATGTTGACTTTGTGTGCTACGTTTGAATTGTAGTGCATAGGCTAATTGCATATGTCACAACCAGACTTTAACGATTGGGTAAAGGCAGAGCCACTTGTTTTAAACTTCAACAGAGTCCACACCTCCAGGAAGAAATTGTTTCTCAATGCAGCACAAAATGAAATGAAGTACGAGGGGCTGGTTTACCAGGCTAGTACTGTTTTATATCTCACAGCATTTGGTATGTGAGCAGATTCTAAGGGTTGTTTTAGGGTGGAGTCTACACAGAGTTGTGACTAAGGCATGGGGTCAAAGGTCACTGTGCCTGTCCTACTGGGCCATCTCCTGGCGGCCCTTTAACTCAGGGGTCCCCTGGGTCCCTCCATCCCCCAAAAGCCTTCTCCAGGTACAGGGCGGTGGCCAGGCTCAGGTGGTCCTGATGTCTCCAGGCAGCCACCTGCACACCGAGCGGCAGCCCCTCTCGGCTAAGCCCCAAAGGACACTGGGTAACGGGCAGACCCAGAGTGTTAAAGACGCCTGCAGCAGAGAGGAGGATAAGGACGAGACACAAGGAGAGACCTGTTTTAAATATGACCACAGGACTTTAGAAATGTGTGAAAGATTAACAGCATATGTATTGGACAACATATGAAAACATGTGAGTTGAAGTGAAGAACAGCTACCAGTGTAGGCGAAGTTGAGGGGTGTGAAGAGTGCGTGGTGGTGTTTGTAGCTGAGGCGGGGATGAGGGGGGTACAGCAGCACCCCATCAGTGCCCAGCAGCTCCTCCAGACGCCTCTCTAGCGCCTCCTTCTGCTGCAGGATGAACTGCGACGGTTTGCCAGAAGCCAGAAGCATCTGAAACATGGCCAGTCCTTGCTTACACACACACACACACACACACACACACACACACACACACACACACACACACACACACACACACACACACACACATACAGTACAGGGACTGACGTTTGGATTACACTACCACACTACAAATAGTCTTACTTTTCTTGACACACATGCATTATCAATAGAGTGTGGATCAAATAGTGAAATCTAGCTATTGCAGAGAGACAGAGAGAGTGAGAGAGAGAGAGAGAGAGAGAGAGAAAGAGAGAAATTTAGGAGGAGAGTGCTTGACTTTGTGTGTCCTTACCTATTGCTGCCATAGTGTGAGAGGAACGTCCCAGCATCCATTTCACAAGCTCCCATGGGGCCCACACGCTTGATCCGCCCTCCCCCATCAGCTCAGCAAAAGGCTGTGGGGGCTGCATTAAAAACACTCATTCAACACCGGCCACACTCTCTCACTTTGGGTTGTAGTATTTATACACGTGCTTACTCAGTACACATACATGACACATATGTTCTGTCTGTCTGTCTCACTCACCTTTCCATCTTTGTCAGGTAAGCCCATGAACACCTCCCAGATTTGGTAGCCATACTTCAGTTCCGGTACATGCAGCTCTTGAACTTTGACCCCAAGATCTGACTCAAGATGTTCTACCACCTGTAGTAACAAACACAGAAACAAAGACAGATCTACATGTGTGGATAGACGTGTGTGTGTGTGTGTGTGTGTGTGTGTGTGTGTGTGTGTGTGTGTGTGTGTGTGTGTGTGTGTGTGTGTGTGTGTGTGTGTGTGTGTGTGTGTGTGTGTGTGTGTGTGTGTGTGCCCGTGTGTGACCTGTCTCTGAGCTTGTAGGAGCTGTTTGTCCACAGGGGAAGTGTAAGGGGACCCTCCGTCATGCGGGACACTGAAGAAACGCAGCTTCTTCAAGTCCACAGGCTGTGACAGGGAAATCCTGAGAACACAGTCACACACAAACACAAATGTGTGCCACACTGGCAGGAAAACCGAGTGAGGTCTTGCTGGCTACTGTACATGTTTTGCAACAATTTATGAGAAATTAATAGGTGTGTGTAAGTGCTGTGCGTGTGTGTGTGTGTGTGTGTGTGTGTGTCTACTTGTGAGCACTGGGTCCTGCCATGATCTTCAGCATGGGCAGCAGGTCCTCAGCGTAGCGGCACATGGGTCCAGTGCTCACATAGTCCTCCTGCCGCCCAGAGCAGGGAGGGTACTGGCCATCATTACTCACAACATCTGTATTGGCAACACACACACACACACACACACACACAACTTATTTTTCTATGCTTCTGAGGACCTTCCACTGACTAAAGAATGCTTAACTGTGCCCAGACCAAAACAATCCCTAACCCTAACCTGTCAGTAAAGAATAGTTTTTTAACTTTTACTTTTTTTAACAACAACAAAATCGCCAAGAAAATACTGTTGTGAGGACCTTCATAATGTCCTCACAAGTCCATATTTTCTAGTTTTCCTATCGTTGTAAAGAGATTTGGCCCTGACAACCATAGAAATTCATGACCACACACACACACACACACACACACACACACATCAACTTAACAACAGCTGCAGCAATAGCAACTAAACTGCTTTGACAGGACAAAATGGGGGTTCATAGACAATGTGCTGTGCTGCCCCAAAGCCTCGACCCCCACCAGTTTGCATACAGAGCAAACCAATTAAATTGGTGAGTTGTTGGCCTACAGGGACGAGGTGGAACAGGTGGAACTGTCTGCATGGTGCAGGGTCAACAACCTGCTTCCCAACACTTCAAAGACCAAGGAACTCATAATAGACTACAGGCCAGGAGACAGAGAACAGACATTCCACCACTCGTCATCAGTGGGCACTGTGGGGAAAGGGTGGCAGACGTCCACTTCCTTAGGGAGCCTGAGCTGCAGCCCAAAAAACTCTGAGCTGCTGAAGATGGCCCCGCAGACACACAACTTTTTGAGGATAGTCAGGAAGAATAACATCACATGAATACTGACGGTGGGTGTCCTTCTACCTCCATCCTCCATCGAGAGCATCCAAACATACTGCATGTGTGTATGGTACACCAGTTGAACAGAGGCTCAGAGGACATCACCCCAGAAGGTCAGGAACATCGCCCAAAAGATCGTTGGGCTGTAGGATTGGGATTAGGGATAGTGTATGGTGCATACAGTTTAAGTACATAATGTTTCATGTTGCTACACGTTTTAACACATACTTAACACATAAATAAAGTGTTACCGCAGTCTGTACCACAGTAGCAAGTATCCACTTACACACGGAGAAGTACATATGGCTGGGGATCTCCATACAATGTCTGTAGTACATCTTTTATGAGCACACAGTAATCTCTGTGTGCTGCGTGGTGATAGGCAGTGTCTAGTTACGTACATGGGGTGGTCTTGTGGCCAAAGACCCCGTTGAAGAAGCAGGGTATGCGGATACTGCCACCAATGTCAGAGCCCACCCCAATCACAGATCCTCCTGCACCCAAAAGGCTACCCTCTCCTCCTGAAAGAGAGACACAGAGAAAGAGAGAGAGAGAGAGACAGACAAGACAAGACAAATGGAGAGAGAGATTTTTTAATAAGTTTTAAATCCCAGTGTTTTCTAAAAGAACAGAAAAAAACTGTGTTAACTAAATGCACTGCAGGACTCTAGGGAAAAAACATTATTCTCAACCATTTAGATAGTATAAATATTATCTGACATAAATGTTTGATCTATATGGCCGATGCTGAATTCACCTATTACAAAATGATATGTTATAAGCATGAAATAACCACTGATTTGTGCATTGTTCCTCTGCGCCTTGGTGGTCTCCAAAACCCCAGACTCCAGGTCATTGTTACTCACTTGTTGTTATTCACTTGTCATGTTGCGTGTGGATGGAAACTGTGTTACTGTAATTCTGTTTACCTGAGCTCCCTCCAGGTGTGCTGTCCAGGCTGTAGGGGTTATTTGTGATGCCGTACAGCCGGTTGTGGCTCTCGCCCCACATGCAGAGCTCAGGGATGTTGGTGACGCCCAGAGGAATGGCACCTGCCTGCTTCAGGTAGGCCACAGGAGGGGCATCCACGCTCGCCAGTAGCCCTGCCCTGGAGCGCAGGCCAGTGGTGTGGGGCATACCTGGGACAGGAGCACAGTGGGCACAGCTACAGTAAGGGCATAAGGTGCCATTTTTACTGCCATGTCTTTTTTTACTTCCGAAAAGCCAGATACATTGCGACAGGTCACTCCCAGTTGCATATGCATGTTGTACGTGAAAATGTTCTTCTACCCCGATTGCCTCCATTAGTCAATAACAGAAAATAGAACAAAAAACAAGCAAATAAGGAAAAGGCAAACAAAGTGACTTAAGTTTGTAAATTACCAAAAAGCCATGCCACAGTTGTGATTACCGAATGAGTCTCGTTGCAGCACATATTCACTTAGCAAAACATAGGTAAGTATGTGTGTTTGTTTAGAATGTTTAAATCTTCTATTTGGCATGATATGACCAAATAGGCTTTGAATTTTTGTGGCCTGTGACCAGCATGGCCGAGAATCTGTTATTCTCCCTCCTTCATCTCCTCCACCAAACTAGAACAGCCTGTAACAGGAGCACTAAAGGATTTTTTTTTCCACAAAAACCGTCTCACAGGGCATTCATTAATACTAGAGACCACCACAAAATTAATGATTTATGAATTAATGATTAATGAAAATTATGCAACGAGACCTTGTTGGAGATGTCACTGTTTTTGCTGTTGCCAAGTTACATATGGTACTATATTTCATTTCTAATATTTGGAACTCATCTGTGGGTGAGTCATTGTAGCTATGCAGCAACACATTGTTGGGGGAAAAAAACACAACCCTAAAACTTCAACAAAAGTGAACTCGAAGTGCCTCGCGTTTTTTCTGCTTGTGCCTCACTCAGAAAACAATGAGGTGTGATCAATCATTATCTTAGCCTTGCCATTCTGCAGAGAAAAGGGAGTGCCTGGCAGTGAAAAAAAGTGTCGCGTTTCAGCCATACAAGGATGGTGTGCGAGAGTCTGCTTTGTTTATGAAGTTGGACACACCTGTCCAAAGGAGGTGTGCGAAAGTTGTTGGACAATGTCTCAGGGCTCATTCACACCAAACACTCTGCGTCTTCAGCCCGTTTTCTGTCCGTATTCGTTTCAAATGCATGCTAACAAATTAGACTATTCACATCGCAAGCGTGATCTGCGCGTACTCTGTCCCTATAAAAACATATTATATACGGATACGCGCTGTACACGCTCAACTCGGTGTAAATGAGCCCTCACTGTCACAGTGACAATAAAGATTTGCATTCCGATTCTGGTGGAGGTTAATGGAATCTGGGTATAGTTCAGGTGTGTGTGTGTGTGTGTGTGTGTGTGTGTGTGTGTGTTTGTGATATGTGTGTGTGTGTGTGTGTGAATACCCTGAAGGGCAAAAGACTCCTTCACTGAGAGTGGGACCCCCAGTAGCGGAAGGCGTTGAGCCAGGTCCTCTTCTCCTCCTACAGTCTCTTCCTCTATCATTCTATCCACCTGAGCAGCTTCAAGCAGGGCCGCAGAGAATCTGATGGAGGATTTGAGGTAAAATGAGAAAGAGAGAGAAACAGACAGACAGACAGACAGTGAGAGAGAGACAGACAGACAGTCCGAGGCAGACAGACAGAGTGAGTCAAAAGAAGAGAGAAGCTTTAACAAAAGTTTTTGAATTTATGCAAAAGTTGATATGGTTGGCTACTTGGGTGTTCAGCACTACTGTGATAAACTGCAACTGGCCAATATTCAACATATACATAACAAAGAGGAAGGGCTGACCTGTCCTTGACCATGGCATTGAGTAGGGGGTTCACTTCTTGGATTCGGTCTATGTAAGCCTGGACCACTTCCACACTTGACACCTGTTCACAAACGACATACACAACACAGTTTTATGCAGTGTGATTGTGTCGCCTGTTTCCTTGATGGGTGTGTTTATGGAACAAGACACCATTTTCTAAAACAGAGATCATGCAATTTGCTGTGACTCCTTAAGCTGTTAAATGCTTTTCTCTGTCTTTCAGTCTCTCTCTCTACACGCGCCCTGTCCCAAGTGCAATGAATAAGAGATCATATCGATACTAAGTAACTGATTAAACCCCGGCTGCTTGCCAAAATGAGCCATTCTAGCCGTTCATTGACAACATTATGTAAGGTCGTAGTTCCAGTTCAAAAGACTACAACTCACAGACATTGTTGAAGTCACATTAACCACAGACAGTCGGTCGCTGCAAGGTCATGCTACAATTTGCGCGTGAATGAACTCAAAAACGGCACTGGTTAAGTCAGTTCAATTACAATGGAAATAAAACATTATGGGGCCAGACCTCTCTCCGACGAATTTTCTGTGCAAGCTGTGTCGCAGAAAGTTTGAGCAGCGGGTTTGTGAGTGGAGGAACTTTGGTAGGTGCATCAGCCCTCGGTCTCGGAGTCAGCATCCAGAATAAAGCGTAAAGGAAAGCCATGATTGCTTTCATTACCCACAGTTGCAGCCGCTCGACGTATGAGAGCGCCATGGTGAACGTGTGTACAGTCTTCTCTGGCGCTCCCAGGGAACGTTCTCGCTGACACCACCTCCTGACCAACGCCTCACCAATTCCTCAGTGTTCTACCAACTCCCACCATGCACCGGGTGGTATGCTACAAATTAAAGGAGAACTTCGGTGTGAAATGAAAATTGGCATGTTAAAACATCATACCGAGTTGGTATGTGTACTGAGGAGCAAAATTGATTTAGCCTGTTGCATTCAGAGTTTAACTATTTTTTATCGTTTGTCCCAGAAGGCTAATAATGGAAGTATTAGGTGCCCTCAGACGAAGCATGACGACTACGCTATTTTTAAAACAGCTCGAAGAAACTCCACACTCAATCGGTAGTACAACACAGGTCCTGACATTAAAAACGGCACTGAGAACTTTGTAAGTGTACACAACATTTATTAATAAAATAGTTTTGACAGGCAACCTTGCTGTAGTTTCTCGTCGTCCAAACAAGTCGACTGTATTACCTCTTCTCCTATTCTTCCTGCTGCTGGTTCGTGTTCCTCAATCGACTTGTGCAGACTTTCATCATGGCGGAGAAACTACAGCAAGGTACTGCCTGTCAAAACTACCTGTGTTGTACTACCGATAGAGTGTGGAGTTCCTTCGAGCTGTTGTAATGGTTTAAAAATAGCGTAGTCGTCATGCTTCGTCTGAGGGCACCTACCACTTCCATTGTTAGCCTTCTGGGACAAACGATAAAAATAGTTAAACTCTGAATGCAACAGGCTAAATCAAATTTGCTCCCCAGTACCAACTCGGTATGATGTTTTAACATGCCAATTTTCATTTTACACCGAAGTTCTCCTTTAACCGAAATTTCAAGCACAAGGTGCGGTGATGCGCCTCAGGTGACGCGTGCCTTTTCTATATCAATAGTTAAATGTTGGAAACTCAATTTTTAACCCGAATATCCATATCCATTCTATCATTGTCAGACCATCAGATCATAATAGTCAGCGTTTTGCTCACAGAAAGATATAAAAGTAATTTAGTCCCAATGGCAATTTCAAGGTTGTGTAGACATGGCCTCAAATGACATTAGCTGTACCAACACTTTTTTATTGTGTGTGATCTGTGTAATCACCTGATGTAAGTACTGTAAATTCTCACATGAATTGCGCTGATGTGAAAACTCGTACAGTTTATCAGAAAAGCACAAAGTTGTGTTAGGCCTGTTAGGTGTAAAATGCAACCAGTGTTTCCCTAGTGCTTTATACTGTAGCTAAGATTTGGAATTGCATGTTTGCATAAAGGGTGTGTTTCTCTCTCTAAATGGTGTGCTCTCTCTAGGACATGTGATCCAGTAAGATAACTTCCTAAGGTTAGGTGGCTTTACCTATACCCCCCTGCCTTGGCCCCATATCCCCTCTGGTCCCCTGGGCCTGGGTCCAGTTGGCCCGTTTCTGCTGCACCCACTGGCGTGTGAAGATATACCGCTGACGCTAGAAATCGGTTATTGTGCTAAACTGATGTTTTCCACTAGATGGCGGCAGAAGTCTGCACACAGAAGAAACACCACCATGGCGTGGTACAATAGTAGTACAATAGTGGTTGTGTCTGGTCAGTCAGATATGATTTTAGTTTTATACACGTTCAGCTTCTTTCAGCAACCTGCATAGAATGTGCTGTGTGTTATTGAATTGGAAAAGAAAAACACACTTTGTCATTATTCGCTTTTTTAATGTTGTGATGTTTTTTTTTAATTATTATTTTAATTATATATTTACTTAATCATATTTAATTGCTATTTTAACAATTTGTGTAATTATTACCGCTGTGTAATTCTGTCATGTGTTTGCTGCCTGCTTTACACAAACATTTACACTTCCCAGAGAGAGAGAGAGAGAGAGAGACAGACAGACAGACAGACAGAGACAAACACAGAGAGAGAGAAACACAGAAACACACACACACACACACACACACAACCATGTAGAGAGAGTAGCTGTGTGTTGAGTGCAGGGGCATGTCTTAGCGGAGCAGACAGCAGAGGCGGGCTGAAGACAGCCAAAAACGCTTCCTTTGGTGTGTGCCAGGACAAACTGTTTACCTGTTTAACACAGATGAATCCTTTAAAGTGTTGCCTTGCAGCATCAGTTTTGTGCAGCCCACTGTGCGGTGCTTTCTCCCTATGGCCACATGCATGGACCTACACTGTCCTACAGAGGCAAAAGACCTTAACCCACAAGAGTGTGAAACTGAGAAAAATTACTTGAAGTCTAATCTTAAAAAGGAATTATTATAATGCTTATGTTGTCATCTAAGTTCAGTCCTACAAAGAATGTGTGTTGTTTTTGTGTTTGATAGATACACGAACCATACACAACCTGACAGTCCCATTTTTGTCATTGTATTCGGATGGCACATTGTAGCACACAGTGTACAACTTACTCATTGGGGGCAGCTGTGGCCTAGTGGTTAGGGAGTTGGTCTTCGGAAGGTTGTCGGTTCGAATCCCACCCTACCCATGGTTGAGATGCTCTTGAGCATCTAACCCCATGCTGCTCCAGGGACTGTAACTGAAACCCTGTACTGAAATATCTGTAAGTCACTCTGGATAAGAGCGTCAGCTAAGTGTAATGTAACAACTAAATTCACCTCTGCATTTAACACACACACACAGGAGCAGGGGCACATGGGGACGGTACCATGCTCAGGGTACCTCACTCAGGGCACTACTAGCAACCCAGGATTCAAACCTGCAACCCTGCGGTCACAGGTACAACACCTTATCCACTAGGCCCCGTTTGTGTATGTATCTGTTTGCACTTGTGTTTAAAAATGTCTTCACTCTTGGATTGCCACTAGCCTGGTAAGACCCGCCCCTCGTACTTCATTTCATTTCGTGCAGAGGGTCTGGACCGGACGCTCTTGGGGAGCATTTGGGGACTAGAAAATCTAACGCTCCAATCAGCGAACAGAGGGTGTGTTCGTTAGCTGTGACGTTGACCTACATTTGAATTGTAGTGCGTAGGTAGGCTAATTGCATACATGACGACCAGGCGTTAGCGATTGGGTAAAGGCAGAGGCACTTTTTTTAAACTTCAGCAGAGTCCATACCTCCAGCAAATCGTTTCTGACGGTCTCTGTTCCAGACCCTCTGCACGAAATGAAATGAAGTATGAGGGGCGGGTCTTACCAGGCTAGATTGCCACAGCATATCATAGCTGTTTGATAAAACCAAAGGTGACATGCCAGCTACATATTCATCCCTTATACTTATCATGGCTGTAGTTTATCTGATGTGCCACGCTTGGTAGTAAATGATGTCTTTAGTCCATCGGGAGTGTCATCCTTGATGGTGAATAATTGTTATAGTTTGTCTGGTGTAGGACAAGGTGCTTCTCTGTCACCTGAGCAGTGGTGCCACGAGCAGCAGAGTAGGGGATCATGTAGGGTGACGCTGGCCTTCTGGCACCCCGCATCTGGCATCCCTCAAGGGACCAAGCACCAACAGAGCCACCCAGAACACAGCCAAGTTCCTCTTAATGCCTCTGGACCAATTACAGACCCCGACACTCAGGATCATCAGCCAACAGCCAATCAAAGGGTGACGGTGATTGTCTGAATGCCAGACTGAAATTCATACCATATATAGCATAATGTATGTGTATAGCATAATGTGTGTGTGTGTGTGTGTTTGTGTGTGTGTTTTCCTAATGACCAAAGAGACACACTGTATCTCATAACTGGCTTGCAACGCTGGATTTGACACAGAACTTCTGTTTTTCCATTGCTCCCTCTCTCTATCCCTTATAGACACACACACACACACACACACACACACACACACACAAACACACACACACACACACAGCTGCACATCTATCTGCCTTGTTTGTTCCATGGACCAGTGCATGCTTTGTGCAGGTGTCCATGAATTGCTCCAGAGCCGGCCTCTGGAGCCTCTAAACCACAAACAGTTCACCCAGTACAAACAACCCAGCAATGATTCTCACTTGAGTATTGCCCACTTGAATTCAGTCTGATCAGTAATTAATTTATCACCCTGTTAAAAAGTTATACTCGCAGACATGGATGTCATTTTCCCAAACTATTTCGTTGGCCCCTCTGTTTTTGTGCACAGAGCCGTGGGTGTACCTTGTGAGTTGAGCAGGGCTCATAATTTCTGTTCACTCCCTGTATCACCTTTACTACAGACAGCATCAAAACAAACACCCTGGTAATGGCAGGGAATTAAGTCAGCAGAGCACTCAATTATTCATCTGCGTCTCATTGTTCTGGAGCTGCAGTGACCTCGGCATCGTGTGTCTTTGCCTCCCCGTCGAACCTTTGGAAAAGCAAACCGGTAAACGCGTCTGTGAATAAAACATGGGCTCCAGGTGCACGTTGGCACACACACACACACACACACACACCAACATTGCTGTGACCTTGTGTAGCCATCTGCAGCTTGAACATGTTAAAAATTCAACTAAATGTCTGAGTGTGGAAAACAAACCAACAATACAATTTTGACATGAGAAAGGTATCATTATCATTCCATCACACGGGCTCTCTTGTGCCAGCACTTGATTAAAAGTGGCAGAGAGAAGACAGGGGACGTTTTTGTGTATAAAGGAGGTGAAAACCTACATGTTGTAACCGAAAGGGCCTATCAGGGGTTTTTTTCCTCCATAAAGGGTAACCATGCAGGTGAGGTGTGGCTGTGACGACTCTCGAAGAAGCTGCAGCGCCGGAGAGGCTCGACTGCTTGGACCCGCCCCTCCGCTTCCAATTGGAGGCAAAAGTCACGCTGCTCATTCGGTGCAACCGACCATAGATAACCTAGAACTCACGCTGCGGAGGCTCGAGCAGGAACAGAGCCGTGTCCGCGCGGGAGCAGCGGCGGCGGGGATGATTAATTAGTCAAATAAAAAAACTCGGTAACGTGACACGAGCACGGATAGGAGACCAAGAGCAGCGAATGACGGAGCGTAGAGAAGCTCCGAATCTGTTGGGCCATCTCTATTTATACAAGGTAGCCTATTTTCTCTGCTGCAACAATGTCCTGGGTTTAAACTCTGCCTTTAAAATATGCAAACGCTATGCTTCAAAGTCTGATCTCGCTTTAAAAGTCATGCAACCGATCTGAGACTTTGAGGGAGCTATTTATAATTCATCATCTTTAGCTAGTGGTAGCCAGGCACAGCGTTTGCACTCTGAAATGCAGTGAACCGCATGCATGCTTTTTTGGCGTTTTAAAGGGTTTATGCGTCAAATCGCACTGTCATCCTTTTCAGAAAGGCTAGCTTAGGGCATATATTTACGGTGTGCAAAGCTTCGTTTATTCATTTTAGGTTGCCCTAACACCGTTTGATCATGGGTAGGTTGTAGATTGTGCTGAATCGGTTGACTTTTGTATTTCTGTCAATACTTTCTGTCTTAATGTTGCAGTGGTGAGTCATTTTCATTCAGCTGAGCGCGAGCCAGTAGCAGCCACGCACCATCCGGCGGAATGTCTGGCGAGTGGAAGTAGGGAATGCACGTCGTTGTAGGGCCCACTGTGCAATCAGCAACTTTGTGCGTCGGTCTGTCTGTCTGTCTGTCAGGGTGTGCGGAGAAGCAGATCACCAATGCACTTGCACTTTACCTCACTGGTCGCTAATGACTTTGATGTAACCAAACAAACGGCGCTGAGCCAATGACGGATTTCGACAGGCGTTTGAACAGCTCGCCATACAGAAAGTGAAGAATCTGCCACCCAGACAGAGATGAAAACCAAAGAGGACTGTTTAGAATAATTGCCTGCTGTTTACAACTTTCGCTCTGAGTGCCTAGCGCTAAGGTAATAATTTTGCAGGAGTGCGCACGCAGCTCCGGACATGGACAATGTAAACACTGTAGCTGAGTGCTTTCACGCTTAAGTGCGCACTTGCCTCCCTCTGGAACGGTCAGGATGGACCGCGACGAAATGGACCAGGAGGATGGACTGGACGGCCCAGTCCACGGGCCTCACCGAGTCAGGCCCTCGTCCTACCGGGCCCTGCGGAGTGCTGTGTCAAGTCTTGCCAGGATAGATGACTTTTTCTGTGAGAAGATCGGCTCCGGGTTTTTCTCCGAGGTGTTCAAGGTAAGAGTCTGTTACCCTAAAGCTGTAGAACCGTGGCTTTGTAGGAAAGCCTGTTGAATCTGATTCATGTCATGTTGGGCAATATTTAGAAGGACTATCTGCACTGGACTAGTGTCACAGCTCCACCTGTTTACAAGGACTACTGTCACAGCTCCACCTCTCCTGTGACACCACTAAAGGTTTATCTCCTGGGTTTCCACACCATTAGTTCTCAGAACTGAAAAAAAAAAAATCTTTTGGGTGAAAGGTAGAATGTCTTAAGCCTCCAAACAGTAGTCCAGTCGCTTACAATTGAGCACGCATGAGACGGACTAGCTCTTTCTGACAAATTTGGCCCCATTGACCCAGACAACATGGCAGCAGGTGGCACTGCTGTTGCAGGTCCCGGCTGCCTGGGTACTAGGGTTGCCACCTATGCCTGACAAAAAAACGTGGCATTTCGGCAACCCAATTAACCTTTTTACTAATAGGCAGCGACCCGGGTGTCAGTGTCCCGGGAGAACCTTTTTTTCTCGGGACAGACCATTAAAAACTGGGACAATCGGGTAAAACCGGGACAGGTGGCAACACTACTTGGTACTCAAGCACTACAGGTCAGGCGACGCCTTGAAGTGGGATAGGCAGGCCTCCACTTTTTCACATGATGTCCCGGTGCAAAGAAACCCCTCAGCCTCCAGAACTGAAGAAAGGTGAAACGTCTTCAAGCTACAAAAGAAGTCCAGTTGCGTACAACTTGGCTCTTTTGACCACCATGACCTGGATGAATGAGAGTCTTCACAGACCTCTTTTTAAGTGTGAATGAGGGAAACGGGGGGCGGAGAGATGGAGAAATAGACAGGAGAGTGACTCCATGACTGCATGGCCTTGTTGTTAGCCCCCACCCCCACCCCACCCACACACAGTTTGTGGTGATTTACTGCAAACGAGCGGACCACTCCACTTTAATTAAGAGCAACTGCTTTTTCAAAATGTCGCCAGTGATTGAGCTGTGTGTAAAATGGAACGGGCCAAGGTTGATGCATGGCCACTGGCTCTGATGGCCCAGTTAATTGGTCTGAGCTTAGCCTTAGCAGCTGTCTTCCTTCCCCCTCTCTGTGCCATTTAGCAAGTCAGTCAGAGGCTGAAATCTACTCTCTATTAATGAGGTGTGTGTGTGCACTTGAAATGTCACTGTCTTTTAAGTGGGCAGATGTAGGCAGTGTTTTGGATGTGAAGTTACATTGGGGTCAACCCTAATTGGCTCATCTTTTTAGTTGCAACATTATATGTGTGTTGGCAGCCATGACTGAATGACTCAGTAACGGCTGGAAGCTCCTCTGTGCTTTGTGTGTGTGTGTGTGTACACACTCACGCTCATCCACATATTTATAACATCATTGTTTAAAGTGTTTTTGTGTGTGTGTGCGTGCGTGCCTGCGTGTGCACGCTTGTGGTCATCCACATATTAATAACATCATTGATTAAAGTGTGTGTGTGTGCATTTGCATGCAACTGTGTGTGTGTGTGTGTGTGTGTGTGTGTGTGTGTGTGTGTGTGTGTGTGTGTGTGTGTGTGAAGTCTACAGAAGCGGATGCTATTTTAAATTGCCAAGGTTACAGTTGCACTAGGGTCACCCAGCTGCTGAGAGAGAGAGAGAGAGAGAGAGAGAGAGAGAGAGAGAGAGAGAGAGAGAGAGAGAGAGAGAGAGAGAGAGAGAGAGAGAGAGAGAGAGAGAGAGAGAGAGAGAGAGAGAGAGAGAGAGAGAGAGAGAGAGAGAGAGATGCTGGAAAAGGTGCTGCCTTTTTTCTGAACTCTTGCAGTAGTCTTCATGGCCCTTCCTAAGAGCTGAAGTTTTAGGCAAAGTTCTGTGCGTCTCTCAAAGGTCATGACACTTCCTTTACTAATCACCCCCTATGCAGGTAACAGCCAAAGAATCAGTAATTTAGCTCCGTTCAATCCAGTAAGATTTTGTAAGACACAGCAGTGAAGCTAGCCTGGTAAACCAGCCCCTCGTACTTCATTTCATTTTGTACAGAGGGTCTGGCCTTGCTGCCGTTGACATTCATGTATTCGGACCAAGCGAATCCGTGCCAATCAGCAAACAGGAAGTGTTTGTGTGCGATGACGTTGAATTATAGTGCGTAGATAGGCTAATTGCATACATGACGACCAGACGTTAGCGATTAGGTAAAGGCAGAGCCACTTGTTTTAAACTTCAGCAGAGTCCACACCTCCAGGAAGAAATTGATTCTCAATGCAGCAAGGCCAGACTCTCTGTACAAAATGTAATGAAGTACGAGGGGCTAGTTTACCAGGCTACAATGAAGCCACAATAAAGGGCCGCTGACACTGGGAAGGATAAGTCTGACAATGTCATTTTTAAAAATCATTATAATTTGGGTGGATGGTGGAGTCACACTTCAACAGCAACAGCAACACCAGGGCTGAACAATAGTGCTTGCATCACTTTCAGAGTGAATCAATGAACGATAAAACCACTGCAGCTAATTAGATTCCTTTTGAATTCACAGGACATCTCATTCTGTTTGACTGTTACGCTCACAGCCAGAATATAGTCATTAAAATGTTGGTCTTTAGTGTGGATTCTCATGTGGCTGTAGTTATATGAATGAATATTGTTATGGTTCTCTTTATCCATCTAAAGATGTAAAGGAGAGGTCAACACACGTTAGCTCCCTGTTTTTTTTTTTTTTTTTTAATTTTGCTTTTATTCACGTTCCTCACCCAAGTGTCATTTCGAGCCTACTGCTCTTGATTAGACTTTTCTCTTTATGAACTGACCTTAACATGGGAGAGCGAACTTTAGTCAAGATGGTGTAAGCTTCACAGGAAGGCAAAGGAACTAAGTTGTAAGCAACTGGACTTTCACCTTCAAACTCCAAAAAGCCAGTTGCACCTTCCACCAAAAGGCTTCTTCAGCTCCGAAGCCTTTTGGATGAAAGACGAAACATCTTCAGTCTCCAAAAAAAAGTCCAGTTGCTTACAACCTGGCTCCTTTGACTACCATGACCTGGATGGACGAGATGGTCTACACAGACATCTCCACAGGAAGGCCTCTATGTGCGCATGGCTGCCTCTGCCTTAAGGCGGGACGGCACGGTGACCATCAGGACCATGGCTGCCCAAGCCTCATCCTCATCCTCTGGGTTTCAGGTTGCTGCTGAACACATAAGGCACAGTGCAGTTTGCATTAGAAAGAGAGACAGACAGACAGACAGACAGACAGATAGAGCGAGAGGGTGAGAGAGAGAGACAGACAGACAGACAGAGACAGAGAGAGAGACAGAGAGACATACAGACAGAGAGACAGACAAACAGGGACAGAGACAGAGAGAGCGAGAGAGAGGGAGAGGGTCAGAGAGAGAGAGAGGGTCAGAGAGAGAGACAGACAGACACAGAGAAAGAGAGACAGATGAGGGAGGGAGGGGGACAGACAGAGAAAGAGAGAGAGAGAGATGGGGGAGGGAGGGAGGGAGGGAGGGGGAGGGTGATTTGTAGTGGGTTCTCTTCCCTTCCTGTTTTCTTTTTTTAGCAGTGGAAGGGAAGAGGAGAGTTGGCCCGAGCAGAGGATAGATTTTCAGTGCGATTGAGCAACCCTTACCTGCCGCGCCTAAAGCGGCCCTGTTTGGGCAAATCTTGTAGGCTGTGTTTTTCTTGTGACTGCTGAGGCAAAACAAAACATACACACAGACCACACCACACCAACCCACACACATTGCATGCAAGTTCATACACACACACACAACTGTCAGCGACACAGTGCATATGCCTGCATGCTGCAAGACTGACACTTATTTTGCACAGTCATGCACATCATATATTTACATGGCATAGATTGTGCATGCAGAAATATCACACACACACACACACACACACACACACACACACACACACACACACACACACACACAGACCTTATTTGTGCACATTGCATGCTGACAGGAATTTGAGAAGAAGATCAGAAGAAACACATCATCTGCATCTTATTGGGCATTTATCATTTAACCCTGACAACCATATCCAATTTGTGTGTGTGGTGTAGTAGTGTAATCCTAACTTCAATCCCTGTGTGTGTGTGTGTGTGTGTGTGTGTGTGTGTGTGTGTGTGTGTGTGTGTGCAAGGCAATTTTCAGGGATACGTTTCAGCGTTCCAGTAACTGGATGAAAAGTGGATGACCTCACCGTCAGGGGCGGAAATGTAGTTTTGTCGTTGGTTAACCTATAGATCTCACATGTGCCTCACTGTCCTACTTTCTGCCTGGCTCTACAGAATATGTCTACACCTGAGACCCCCCCCCCCCCCAAACATACACTCTCACACACACACACACACACACAACACACACACACACACACACACACACACACACACACCGAAGATGACACTACTGGGTGACTCACATGAACCCTGTTACCTAGATGAAGCACAACACGCCAACTCTTCAGCTGATTGATTCAGGAATCTGTGAGGAACATGCAGTGTGTGTGTGTGTGTGTGTGTGTGTGTGTGTGTGTGTGTGTGTGTGTGTGTGTGTGTGTGTGTGTGTGTGTGTGTGTGTGTGTTTTGGCCTCTGTGTGTTTTTTGTGTACTTGTGTGTTTGTGTGTGTTTTGGTCTGTGTTTATGTGTACATATATATGTTTTCCTCTGTGTGTTTTTGTGTACCTGTGTGTGTGTGTGTGTGGTGTGTGTGTGTGGTGTGTGTGTTTTGGTCTATGTGTATTTTGTCTGTCTTTGTGTGTTTCTTTGCACATGTATTTGTATTCTTGCTCTGTGTCTGTGTGTGTGTGTGTGTGTGTGTGTGTGTGTTTCTATGCACATGTACTCCATTTGTATGGTTGTGTGTGTGTACGCACGTGTGGCTTTGTAAGCCCACTTTGGTGCGTGTGAGGACTTGAGAATTCTTCCTAAGTGCATTTTTCCGAGAATTGGTGTTGACAGAAGACTTGGAGTGCTGATGCGTGACTGACATGTTACAATAGAGAGATGTGCATGTAGAGTTTTTTTTAATTAATTAATTAATTTTTTTGAAGTTTTGTCCAGTTTTACTTGCAGCAACTGGACTTTTCAAAAGTGAAAAAAAAAGTCTTGGGTAGAATGTGTGTGTGTGTGTGTGTGTGTGTGTGGTTGTGTGAACATCACTATGTATAGGTTGTCAAGTGTAACCAAGAAGAGCTCATGCCGTGGCTATGTTTGTGTATGTGTGTGTGTGTGTGTGTGTGGGAGTGTGGGAGACGAGGGAGAGAGGGGTCTTGTGCTGTGGTGACTCGTTGTGAAGATGACGTAGAGATGGCCAGCATAAGGAAGAATTCTCAAGTCCTCACACGCACCAATGTGGGCTTACAAAGCCACACGTGCGTACACACACACAACCATACAAATGGAGTACATGTGCATAGAAACACACACACACACACACACACACACACACACACACACACACACACACATTCCTGCATGCTTACACAGTGGACCAGGGGGTCAGAGGCACTCACCACCTTAAATTTAAACACACACACACGCACACACACACACACCAGATACTTAGCCACACAATAACATACACACACCTTACCTCTAGGTTGCAGTTCCTGGTTCTCTTAGATACTCATATGCACACCAGGGATGGGACTGTGTGTGTGTGCGTGTGCGTGTGTACTGGCTACTGAAACACTAAGTAGTTTTTTCAACCCTAAAATTATGTTTTCAAAATCGTTTCAATCGGTTCATCAACTTGTAACAGGGTGAAAGGCACTTCTGAACTCGTTTTGGCACCCTCCATGGGCCATAACTGCACCAAGTAAGTTTGGAGGAGCAGAGGACCGTCTCTCTGTAGTTCGAATTGGAGACAATTCCGCTTCCAGCCTGTAGGGCAACCATAGAGGACAACAACTTGGTGTTGCTTTAGGAAGACATGCTATCCCCAGACCTCCCTGGTCTGTCATGCTTACACACACACACACACACACACACACACACACACACACACACACACACACACACACACACACACACCACTCAAAGTGACGGGCTGGACTGTGTTAGGCTCTCTTTGGGAGGTTTGGTGGAAACTTCAGGCGCAGGGGGTCGAAAGAGGTGGACAGAATTAAGAGGGGGAAAGAGTATCCTGATGGATGGAGATTCACCCATTATGGAGGCTTTGGGGGAGAGGGGGTGGCCACTAACCAGCAACAAAGAGCTCAAATAAAGAGCCAGTCTTATTGTGGAGGTCAAGTTTAAACTAGTCTAACATCTCATATCTCTTTCTTTGTCTTCTTCCTTTGCCCTCTCTCTCTCTCTCTCTCTCTCTCTCTCTCTCTCTCTCTCTCTCTCTCTCTCTCTCTCTCTCTCTCTCTCTCTCTCTCTCTCTCTCTCTCTCTCTCTTTTTTTTTTTCTCTTTTCACTCACTTTCTTTCCCTCTCGCCTCTTGTTCTATTTTTCTCCCTTGTTTTTCCTTCTTCTGTCCATACCCTTCTCAGTTTCAGTCTAGTCAGGACTTGTACTGTTGGTAGTTATTAAAAGGCTGTGTGTGTGTGTGTGTGTGTGTGTGTGCGCGTGTGTGTGTGTGTGTTTGTCCAAGGAACTAAGACTGTGTTTTTGTTTCAGATTTCTTTAAATACCCTGTTGGCCATGACTGTGTTTTTGTGTTGGGTTTGCACGGAATCTTCTGCTTTTGTCGGTGATTGTGGTTTTGGGTTTAAATATACTTTTTTATTTTGCAGTCTTGTGTGTGTTTGTGTCTTTCTGTCTATCTGTGTCAAAAGTGAGACAGCTTCTTACTTAGTCCCCACTTTCCCCTGTCTCCCCACACCCTGAGCCAACACACACACACACACACACACACACACCCACACACACACACACACACACATAGCTAAGTTGTGTTGGAGAAAGGTGGGGTTAAACTGACCTATCAGATTTGTGTTGACATGGAGAAGGTCTTGGGGAATGTTTTGGCTGTGAAGCATGAAGACAGGTTTGCACACGCACACACACCACACACACACACACACACAGGCTGTTAGCGCAAAGCAGCTTGGCCACTGAGCATAAAATCTGTCTTGGCTTGTGGCTCATAAAAGGCCGGTAGCCCCCACCTCTGTGACACAAACAGGAGGGTCAGTCTGAGTAAAGGGGTGGGGTGGGGGCGGGCAATCATTGGCTCTTTCTGCCATAGGTGTGTAACGCATTGAGGTGGATGGTACTGCAAGTGCATATAGCAAATACCAGCCCTGTATGTTTCTGAAGCAGTGTCGGAGTGTAAAGGGTAAGCTTCAGTCACTGCGTGCACATGGACGAGATGAATACGATTGGAAAGGGATTGGGGTCGTATCGAATTCATGTGCACAGGCTAAAGATCGTATAGGGATTGGTTTTGCGAATCCGATTGAAACCCCTGGCTAAACCGATGTTAATCCGCTTGGTGCCGCCTTGTGCACGCGATCATATCGGATTCGCGTACTGCGCATGCATTGGAATGCACTGCTTGTAATATCAAACGCTGACGGCACAGTTCATGTGGTATCAAGGAAATCAAAAAAGCTGTTCGTTCATACGGACTTCCAAACAAAGGAGAATGCACAACATGTATGCAAATGCTGCTCTGTCAACCTCCTCGAACACCATCTTTGTTTGTATGCCGCCAGATAGTTTGTTTATTTTCTTTTTAGCAGCTGTCAACCAGAAGTAGTTCTAACACCACTTGTTGAAAGGAATACATCGCCATTTAGCGTAGCGGAAACGGCCAGATCTCTGACCATTATCCGATTACACGAACTCCATGTGCACTTGGATTTTGGGACAGACCACCCGTTGGGTAGCAACACCCAATCCCAATCCCAATCCGATCCTACCATGTGCACGTAGTGAGTGTTGGTCTGAGAGGGTGGTTGTTAACAGACAATTGTCTGTTCACCTGCCACTCTAAACTGGGGTAAGTTTTAAAGGACAGTTTCGGCCATTTTCAACATGCAGTTCTATTGCTCAAGCTACCTGAGACTTGCTAGTACCAAAGACGTGAGAAATTGTGGTCCAACCCACCTAGGTCTCCTGGAATGGAGAGTTAGCACTGATGGCTGACCCATGGGGCAAGAACTTTAAGCCTTATTTTTAGTGTCTTAACATGTTCTAAATCTCACCTCAGAAGTTATGCAACATCAGCAGACACCTTACAACACACCACTGTATGACTCTAAATGAAACGAGTGGTTAAAACAAGTGTGTTTGTGCAAACAGCCACATACTGGTTTGTTTACAGACCTGGCTTTCTGTAGTCCAAACAATTTAATCCGTCACGCTTGAGTTTACTCCCTCACCGGTAGCTTGAGCACTATAGCTGCATGTTGAAAATGACCAAAATTGACCTTAAAGGTAATATTGCACATGTTAGTTCTAGTGGGTGGTGGTTTAGTTAGTATTGCTGTTGTGAGTCAAGACTAATAACAAACCTCTCCTTCTCTTACACAAACACACTCACACTCTCTCTCTCTCTCTCTCTCTTTGTAGAATCAATATGACCTTCACTTTTTGAATTGAGTTTGTACAATAGATAAACTTTTTCTTAACATTTTAATTCACGGAGATGCCCCTGTAGTTACGGTTGGCAGGTCAACAGCTGCTCTGTGTTGGGCCGTTGGGAAGGAAGTTTGCCTTCTGAGATGTTGAAATACACAAGAGCACAGGACGGAAATGGTGCTGAAATGCATTACGGGCCCTTTTCGGTGAGCAAGATTCAATCTTGTGCTTTTGCTGAAAGCAAAGCAGGAAATATAACTGACGCACACCACTCAGAGGCAACTAAACACATGCACCACATACACCATTCAAATAGATATTTCATCTCTTTTTTTTTTTTCTTCCAACTCAACTCTCTCTCTCTCTCTCTGTCACTCTCTCTTACACTCTCTCTCTCTCTCACACTCACAAACACACACACTTTTATACACCACACAGACAGCCCTTGTATTCAGAGTGCATTTGAGAAGTGCTGCTCAGCGTTTAATTTCTTTACTGTGTGTCGGCTGAGGGAGAGCAGGCCAGCGCAGGCTAAGTAGGTCACAACCTGGTGGATGTGTGCTGTTGACCATGGGGCATTCATTTCTCCTCTCCTCTCCTCTCTCCTCTCCTCTCCTCTCCGGTCAACCATCTTTACTGTAGGACGCAGCTGAATTGTTTGCACTGTAAGATGCGGCTGTAGTCTCATCCCAGTCTTTCTGGCCCACCTTTCCAGATTGTGCTGTATTACTACGGTTCACTATGGCTACCATGGGCAACATATTATGATTATTTTGTATTATGCGCTCCTGTAGTAAGGTCCTACAGGAAGTAATTGCATTAAGAATACACTTGCTGGAGCAGGTGTGAATGCTGATGAAGGAGGAGAAGAGAAGGTGATAAAGTTTTAATTAACGTATTTTCTGCAGTGGTTTGCTTGTGCTGGAGAGTATCCAAGTGTGATAATGAATAGTGGAGTTTCATCATATGTGTGTGTGTGTGTGTGCGTGCATTTTGTGTGTGTGCGTGCATTTGTGTGCGCGCGTGCATTTGTGTGCGCATGTTTGTGTGTGTATGTGTGTGTGTGTGTGCGTGCACATTTGTGTGTGTTTGTTTGTCTGCGGGTGTGCGCATGCTGGCATTCTTCTGCCTGCTTTTTCACAAGATCAGCAATATGCCCTCCTGTTTTATTTATAGCTTCTCTCTGCCTCTCTAAATCAATACAGTGATGCAAGATAATATCTCTCTACCTCACCAGACCAGTAAGGAAGTCTCCTGCTTATTTCTGGGCCTCCATAAGTCCTCTCTTAAGTAAATGATACCTTATTGTATTGTCATACAGCCAACGTTTTCTTAATGAGAATCCATGGGCTGTATAAGCATGTTGGCATGTGTATTGGTAAGGTAGGTGGGGTGGGGTGGGGGCTGGTGGGTGCCTGGGGGAGTTTGCAAACAGCTGTTTGGAAGCGGGGCTGCATTCTTGTGGTAATAATGATTAAGTGCTTTAGGGCACTGGTGCACTGGTTTCCGGGGTGAGCAGGACCTAGCGTCTGCTTAAGCCATTAGGCCGTTTTAGCATTCTTAGCCAAAACATCTGTGACCTGTAAAAATGAGGGGGAGGGGGGGGGGGGGGGGGCGTGTTATTTCATTTCATTTTGTACAGAGGGACCGTCAGAAACGATTTGTTGGAGGTGTGGACTCTGCTGAAGTTTAAAAAAACTGCCTCTGCCTTTACCCAATCGCTAACGCCTGGTCGTCACGTATGCAATTAGCCTACCTACGCACTACATTTCAAATGTAGCACACAAGGTCAATGTCACGGCTAACGAACGCACCTTCTGTTCACTGATTGGATCGGTCTTGCTGGGGCCGACTAAATGACCCTCAAGAGATTCTGGTCAGCGAACAGAGGGTGTGTTCGTGAGCCATGACTGACTTTGTGTGCTACATTTGAATTGTAGCATGAGGTAGGCTAATTGCATACGTGACGACCAGGCGTTAGCGATTGGGTGAAGGCAGAGAACTTAATTTAACACTAAGTAGTTTTCTCAACCTTAAAATAATGTTTTCAAAATCGTTTCAATGGTTTATCAACTTGTAACAGGCTGAAAGACACTTCGGAATTCACTTTGCCACCCTCCATGGGCTATAACCGCATTAAGTAAGTACGTTTGGAGGAGCGGGCCATCTCTCTGTTGTTCCCTGTGAGGGACAGTTCCGCTTCCAACCTGCGGGGCAAACCGAAGTAGAAAACGACTTAGTATTGCTTTAAATTAAGCAAAGCTTCACAAACCACAACTCTGCTGCTGCCAGGCATTCATTCACAAGTGCTTCACTTTATGTATTGCTATTGCTGGCTAGTAAATTACCAGCTTCATCACTGAATTTCAGCATAGCCCAAGGTGGAGGCCAGAGATCAGTTAGCACCAGTCAGCGCACTCAGCTGATGGTGTGAATGCTGTTGGCCAAGAAATGCCTCAGTTAGCTTATAGCTTTGGCATAATGGTGTGAACACTGCTAGTGATTGTGCTGTGGAGGATTTTTAAAAGCACGAGACGGTGTATAGAGATGACTGTTAAATACAGTGCTGACTTTCATGAGGTATTTTATGAGCTGTGTTTTTACATCCAATAAACCTGCATGTGAAGCAGGCAGGTTTTCCTATAATGTGTTTTCTGATGACTGAAGTTTACGTTTGGAGACACAAGAATGAGACCAAGCTCAGCTGTGTGTGTGTCTGTGTGTGTGTCTGTGTCAGTGTGCCCACGTGTGTGTGATGGGTAGATTCTCGTGCAGTGACTGAGCTCAAGAAACCAGGAGTTTAGATGTGTGTGTGTGTGCGCGCACAAGCGCCCACACGTGTGTGATGGGTAGATTCTCATGCAGAGACTAAGTTGAAGAAACCAGGAGTTCAGGTGTGTGTGTGTGTGTGTGTGTGTGTGTGTGTGTGTGTGTGTGTGTACCAGGGGAGCTGGTATGACGGACAACTGCAGTTCCACCTCCGCACCACTCTGTCCCCAGCTGTCACTCACTTCCTCATTATGTCATTATATTTGACTGGACAAACATTCTGCAGAAGGTGAAGAGCCAAGAGTTAGATTAGATGGTACAGAGGGGGAATGACCACTGCAATGAAGTACAGCAATCCTGCACTTCAGAATAGCTGTGTGCCTCTCCCTGGTGTGTGTGGTTTCAATCCTGCACTTCAGAATAGCTGCGTGCCTCTCCCTGGTGTGTGTAGTTTCAATCCTGCACCTCAGAATAGCTGCATGCCTCTCCCTGGTGTGTGTGGTCAAGTGATTTCCTCTGCAGCTGCTCTGAGACAGTGTTGAGATGCTGTTAGAGACCACGTGTGTGTGTGTGTGTGTGTGTGTCTGTGTCCATCTGTAGGATCTGATGGACTGTCATTTAACTGAATCATGTCTGAGTAACCTTTGTAACTGTCAAATATGTGTCCTTGTGTACAGTTTTTTTTTTTTTTTTGAGTTGTGGACACAACTGAAGAAGTAACACTCAAAACACATGCAAGCGGGCGAAGCGGAACATTCCATTCTTTTTAGTTGGGAGGCGGCAGGTGGTGACGTAGATCAGCGAGGCGGGCGAAAAAGTTGAGCTCTGCTGAACTTTATGCAAATGAGGAGCGGTGTTTGCCGAGCGGTAACCAATGACATCGTTTCAAATCACTTTTCAGTTGGAAGGCGGCAAGTGGAGAGATAAACATTTTAAAATGGACGTACATAAAATTTTAAACAGTGCCGTTAGTTGACATTATATTGACATGCCAGAAGCAAAAAAATCATTACCGTTCAAAATTCGTTAGCCTTTTAAACTTCATATCTCTTGAACTGACATTCGGTACATGCCCACTCAAAGCGGAGAGAGAGCGGTACATTTCGCTTGCATGTATTTTGGACATAAATGTGTTGTGTTGTGGTGTGTTTAGGTGCAGCACAGGACAAGTGGCCAAGTGATGGCCCTGAAGATGAACACTATGGCCTCCAACAGGGCCAACATGCTGAAAGAAGTACAGCTCATGAACCGCCTCTGCCACCCCAACATCCTCAGGTGAGTACACTCCACTCCCACGCTTAAACATGTCACCCCAGCATCCTCAGGAGAGTACGCTCCACTCGCATACCTAAACGTGTCACCCAAACACTCTCAGTTGAGTACACTCCACTTGTATACTTAAACATGCCACCCCAACATCCTCAGATGAGTACGCTTCACTCTCATACTTAAACATGCCACCCCAAACACTCTCAAGTGAGTTCACTCCACTCTCATACTTAAACATGCCACCCCAACATCCTCAGGTGAGTACGCTTCTCTCTCACTTAAACATGCCACCCAAACACTCTCAGATGAGTACGCTCCACTCTCATACTTAAACATGCCAACCAAACACTCTAAGATGAGTACGCTCCACTATCATACTTAAACATGCCACCCCAAACACTCTCAAGTGAGTTCACTCCACTCATACTTAAACATGCCACCCCAACATCCTCAGGTGAGTACGCTTCTCTCTCACTTAAACATGCCACCCAAACACTCTCAGATGAGTACGCTCCACTCTCATACTTAAACATGCCACCCAAACACTCTCAGATGAGTACGCTCCACTATCATACTTAAACATGCCACCCAAACACTCTCAGATGAGTACGCTCCACTCTCATACTTAAACATGCCACCCAAACACTCTAAGATGAGTACGCTCCACTATCATACTTAAACATGCCACCCCAAACACTCTCAAGTGAGTTCACTCCACTTGTATACTTAAACATGCCACCCCAACATCCTCAGATGAGTACGCTTCACTCTCATACTTCAACATGCCACCCCAAACACTCTCAGATGAGTTCACTCCACTCTCATACTTC
>CM050200.1:13720709-13825709 GCA_027475355.1 Coilia nasus | reverse complement strand
TGTGCACGTAGTGATCGGCTTAAGCCAGGGGTTGCAGTCGGATTCGTAAAACCAATCCCTATACGATCTTAAGCCTGTGCACATGAATTTGATACGACCCCAATCCCTTTCCAATTGGATTCAACTCGTCCATGTGCACGCAGTGATTGTATACGGATACTCGCAGTACACGCTCAAGTCGGTGTGAATAAGCCCTTAGTGTGTTGAGTTGATCTGAAATGTGCTCACCAATTTGTCTGTTTATGACCCTGACATTTATGCCAGGATCTTTAATCGGTACACACAATCTTGCACCACAGACCCACACACACTCTTACTTTGCCCCCTCCCCATGCATAAACATGCACAGCTATTCATTGATGAGATGTCCAAGGTCCTCATAGTAATGTTTCCATAGTAGTGTGTGTGTGTGTGTGTGTGTGTGTGTGTGTGTGTGTGTGTGTGTGTGTATTTCACACCGCTCTGTGAAAGTGTAGTATTTCCATGTAGTGTTTGTGTGTGGGTGTGTCTCAGGCGTGTGTGACTTATACAAACAGACAGACACACACACACACACACACACACACACACACACACAGGTTTGCCAAAGAGTCTGAGACGTGTGTGACGTACACACACACACACAGACACACACACACAGGTTTGCCAAAGAGTCTGAGACGTGTGTGACTTACACACACAGACACACACACACACACACAGACACACACACACACACACACACACGCACAGACACACACACACAGGTTCGCCAAAGAGTCTGAGACGTGTGTGCGACCTCCAGTGAGTGGAGCAGACGTGATCTCACATCTGAGTCAGCACGGAGACCACAGGAGGCCTGTGGAGACACACACACACACACACACATAGGTACACCCACACACACACACACACATAGGTACACACACACACACACACACACACACATAGGTACACACACACACAAACACACACACACATATAGGTACACACAGAAACACATGCACACACAACATGGATACACACACACAAAGATGGTCTGCAATCACATGCTCTAATTTGTGTATGAGTACATGCACACACACCTGCATGCGCATGCGCATGCGCACACCCACACACACAACATAGATACACACAGAAACACTTGCGCGCGTGCACAACATAGATACACACACACACAGGCACACACACATACACAGGCACACACACATATACACACACGCACGCACACACAGGCGCACACACACACACACAGGCACACACACACACACAGGCACACACACACAAAGATGGTCAGCAATCACATGCTGAAATTTGTGTGAGTGCACACACACCTGCATGCACACACACACACACACACACACACATACACACAGAAACACACGCGCACACACAACATAGATACACGCACACACACACACAGATGGTCTGCAATCACATGCACAAATTTGTGTATGAGTGCATGCACAAACACACACACACACACACACACACACACACACACACACACACACACCTACACACAGATGCACAGACATATTGAGATACAAAGGTGCAGAGCCTTTCCATGCACAGATGTGTGTGTGTGTGTGTGTGTGTGTGTGTGTGTGTATACACTCACACACACACACACACTCTCACACACACACACACATGATCTCACCCGTGAGTCTGCAGGGAGACCACAGTAGCCGCGTCAGCATGTTGTCTGGCGTCCGGTACAGGGCCAAGCACACATGCTGTGCAGGAATAGAGCTGCAGAGCCCATTAATAGACCCATGCCAGGAATGCCACAATGGAGAAGTATTTTAACCTGGAGTTGTGAATACAGTGGCATAATAGGAAATGAATACAAATGGCAAAGCACTATGTATAGTTTGTTTACACATACACACACACACATGCACACATACACAAACAGCTGCTTGGAGACACCAAATTTTGTCCAAGCCAGAAAAGTCAGTCATGTAAAAGTGTGTCTGTGTGTGTGTGTGTGAGGACAGAAGTGGTCTGTTTTTATCCCATGTTTGCAAACCCTCTCGACATTCCCCTTTGTGTATTGAACGAAAATATGCTCGAATGCCTGTTTTGGTGTGTGTGTGTGTATGTGTGTGTGTGTGTGAGAGAGAGAGAGATAAGGAAATGGAGGGGGGTAGATATGCAGATTTTTTTTTTTGGTGTTTTTTTTTGTAAGCTATCCAAATAAGGTCAAACTATTCCATCCCAGGCCCTTGCTCTTGCGTTCTCTCTCTCTCTCTCTCTCTCTCTCTCTCTTTTTCTTTCTTTATATCCTGCTATCCCTCCTCCTCTCCCAGTGTTCCCCTCTCTCTCCCTCACTCTCTCTCCCTACTTCCCCAAACAGTGTTTACACTGGGGGCTATAATTCTGTCTAAGTTTGCACGCTCTCTCTCTCTCTCTCTCTCTCTCTCTCTCTCCCCCTCCTTCTCTCACTCTTTCTTTTTCTCTCTCTCTTTCTCTTTGTCTCTGTCTTTCCAGTATTCCATCTTTTTTTCTC
The DNA here is from genome assembly GCA_027475355.1 of Coilia nasus. Taxonomy (NCBI): domain Eukaryota; kingdom Metazoa; phylum Chordata; class Actinopteri; order Clupeiformes; family Engraulidae; genus Coilia; species Coilia nasus. The sequence goes on along the minus strand of CM050200.1, from coordinate 13,823,215 downwards.
TCTGTGTATCTCTCTCGCACTCTTTCCCTCGCTGTCTCCCCCCCCCCCCCCCCCCCCCGTCCGTCATCACATTCACTCTGCTTTTTTTGTAAACATCTTGCTCTCTCTCCTTCTCTCCTCGTTTCTCTGTATTCCTCTGTATTGAGCCCCATGTCTCTAGTCTTGCATTTCTATTGGAGGTAAAAATTAACACGTAAAAGTCCCAAATTTGTACTTACAAGTCCAAATGTGAGATTACAGAAGTGGGTGCATGTCTCTCTCTGTGTCTCTCGCTCTTTGTCTCTCTTTCTTTCACTCTCTTTCCCTGTCTCTCTTGTTCAGGCTCTCCCTCTGTATTTCACCATCTCTTTCTCTGTCTCTTTTTCTTCTCTCTTTTTCTTCCTCTTCTCCTTGCTTGTCTGTGTGTGTGTGTGACTTAAATCTTTCAGTGCTGTGGCCTTTTAGTCCTGCAGAGTAGTTCGAAGTGTCTCAAAGTGTGTTTATTTCCTCTCCCTCGCTGCTCCCCCAGCGACGGCTCAAACAGGCAGCCGCTGGCCATCGTGGGCTCCCCCTACTGGATGGCGCCGGAAGTGCTGCGTGGAGAGGCGTACAACGAGAAAGTAATGCACAACAAACACCAAGGCCTGTCAACTCACTAATACAGGAACTAGAAAAGAGCTAGAATACAAACCGTCATATATTATATTATATTATATTATGTTATGTTATGTTATATTATGTTATTGTGTTATGTTATATTATAGTATGTTGTATTATATTATATTATGGTTCTATATGTTATATTAGAGATTGTGCATGTCTTAACTCAAACACATGTATGAGTTTCCTGTCAAGTAAAGAAATATACTGAAACCCCAAGGGAAATTCTAAATGATTTCCCCCACAAATCTGTACATAAAACAAGTTACAAATTGAAATTTATTGTCATTTTGTTCACACCAAAGTAGCAAAAAAAAAAAAAAAAAAAAAACCGAGGAGGCGTTTCTCCAAGATCAGAGTCAGGTTGGCACATTCATTCAGTCATACATGGCACTACAGAAAAATGTAGCTAGATCACTAAATGACTTTGACATATTCAAAAGTTTTGTGCACTGAATAAATAGGTATAAAAATGCACTCACATCAGTGGCATATTGGAGGCTAACAGGAGGCTAATGTCTGTGAGGCAAACGGAGGTACAGATAGCAGGTTAGCTAGCTGTCAAGCTTAAATGTTTAAAATGCAGGCACAGAACAGAATCGGCTATGGATGTTTTCCCTGCAAAGTTCCATGCCAAAGGGGTCCGTTTTGCCAGCCGTAGCTCCACTGTTGCTAATTAAATTGGTGCCAGCGAGAAAAATCAATCAGTGAATGATTGGTGCAGAATGCTGATGCATGACTTCAGTCAGTGGGCTCAGTGGAAGAGTTGCCAGGCCAGGCGGTGCGTGCACTGTAAACAGTAACCGCAGGCATGGCAGATGATTGGACCTCTTCAGCATATTGCTTCAGTAAAAAAAAGCAGGGTAGGAAAGAAAGACCTCTTCAGGGCACGGCTTCATTGTATGTCTGTCTGTGAAAGAGTACTTGCACAGAGCTGACTTAAAGAGTGCTAGGAATCGGCACACTCATTGGGCAGGTTACACAAACACACCACCCACCCACACACACAAACACACCACACACACACACACTGCACCACCTCAGGCTCATAGATTCTATGCGGCATGTGTGTTTGTACATGAGTATTTGCATTCTCTACCCTTGCCAAAAAAATGTCAAGTGAGCTAGAGGGATGCGTTACGAATGCAATTTCTAAAGTGTGTGTGTGTGTGTTTGTGTTTGTTCCCTTTGTATTCAGGTGGATGTCTTTGCATTTGGAATAATCCTCTGTGAAATCATTGGTCGAATCAAAGCCGATCCAGACTTCTTGCCCCGCACAGAGGTAAACAACACACACACACTTGAGCCCTTTCTCTCTCACACACCGACGCACGCACACACACACATTTGCAACACTGCAAGCAGTGCAAGAGCAGACACCAAGATTATGTGTAATTGACTTTAATAGTCACCTCTCAGACACAGCAGAGTTTATTCTGAGCCCCTTTTGGCAGGCTCTGTGTTAATAATTTGTGTGTGGGTGTGTGTGTATATGTCTGTGTAAGTGTGTTGTGTAGCAGTCTCCAATGATTGCACGCTTGTTGATGTCAGCTGTTGACTCATCCAAGGGCAATTACCTGAGTAGGCCTCACCTACCCCTGAACCCGTCAGCGAGTGTGTGTGTGTGTGTGTGTGTGTGTGTGTGTGTGTGTGTGTGTGTGTATGTGTGCTGGTGTTTGATTGCACTCTGAGACACTAAGTATTCCACTAGACCTCATGCTTAGTCGATGACGTATAGATACATTACCATAGATATACCCCTGAACCCATCAGCGACTCTGTGTGTGTGTGTGTGTGTGTGTGTGTGTGTGTGTGTGTGCTGGTGTTTGATTGCACTCTGAGACACTAAGTATTCCACTAGACCTCATGCTTAGTCGATGACGTATAGATACGTTACCATAGGTACGTTACCATAGATATACCCCTGAACCCATCAGTGACTCTGTGTGTGTGTGTGTGTGTGTGTGTGTGTGTGTGTGTGTGTGTGTGTTGGTGTTTGATTGCACTCTGAGACACTAAGTATTCCACTAGACCTCATGCTTAGTCGATGACGTATAGATATGTTACCATAGGTACGTTACCACAGATATGAAAATGTCATGTCTGCAAAGAGAGAGATAAATAAAGACTTTGTAGCATTATTGTGCAGTGTGAAAGATTTACTGTTCATGTAATCACCCCAGTATATGATATGAAAATATGCGAAATACTAAACAGACATACATACAAACATATAATGATAAATAAATACCACAATAATAAGCAGTATAAATACATTATAGAAATGTAAGAAATGAAACAAAGATCACAAAGTACAGAGCAACCCTGATTATAAACCAGTGGTGTTTGATCTTGGATTATTTCACAATGGTTTCTTGGAGAATAATACCCAGGGCAGATCAAAGTCTCTTGTTCTCACATGGGCATTAGCTGGGGAACACGAAGCAAGGTCTGATTTAGGAACGAGATGGACTTTATGGTGCTGCCTCACCTGTGTTCATTATGTAATGGGGGTGGACTGATCAGAGGCTGTCGCCTTATCTGATTGGCTGTTTAGTCGTACCTGGTCGGCCACATCATCATCAGTAGAAGATTTATTATCAAGATACAAAGTGTCCGTGTCGGGTCATGTACTTAAATCAATAAATCAATCTATTTTAGTGTGCGTGTTAGTATGTATGCTTTGATGTCCATAATTCATAGAGTATATCTTGTGTCCTTCAACTGCCACTATGTCTCTCACACACTCTCTCTCTCTCACACACACAGACACACACACACACACACACTAAATGCATCGGATGGCTTTTGGCCAAGGCTGGCACTCTCAGACATGGCCAGTTGGCCACATTAACCTCGAGTGGCCATTTCCTCTCCTAACGTCACTCGCTTCAGTGACCTCCACTAAGCAGCAACAACCACTTCAGCAGGTCGTCACTGCTGTGACGTGTGTGTGTGTGTGTGTGTGTGTGTGTGTGTGTGTGTGTGTGTGTGTGTGTGGTCTGACCTGACCTGTGTCTTGGCCTGTAACACATGATCAGAGGTGGAGATATCAGCTTCAGAGAGTAAAAAGTCTGCACCTCTCTATTTGACCTAATCACTTTCTAAACCAGCTGATCCTTATGAAAACAGAAATCTTCAAATAAGTATACTGGCTATTTAGTAAAAATCACCTGCGTTAAGGGCACGGGCAGATGGAATACATGGCAGGGTTTTTAATTTCCTGAAGCCAGGACCTCCACTTCTGGTTATGATGTAGGTGCAGATAACACGATATGTCTGACCATGTCTGTCTCTTAGTGTGATTGCTAATGCCTGCAGGACTTTGGGCTAAATGTATGTGTTCTGACCATGTCTGTCTCTTAGTGTGATTGCTAATGCCTGCAGGACTTTGGGCTAAATGTGTGTGTTCTGACAATGCCTGTCTCGTGGTTTGATTGCTAATGCCTGTACGACTTTTGGCTAAATATGTGTGTTCTGACCATGTTTGTCTCTTAGTGTGATTGCTAATGCCAGCAGGACTTCGGGCTAGATGTGTGTTCTGACCATGCCTGTCTGGTGGTTTGATTGCTAATGCCTGCAGGACTTTATGCTAGTTGTGTGTGTTCTGACCATGCCTGTCTGGTGGTTTGATTGCTCATGCCTGCAGGACTTTGGGCTGGACGTGGCAGCGTTTGCACTCATGTTGGGGGACTGTCCCCCGGCCTTCTTCGCCCTGGCTGTCATCTGCTGCAGTGTAAGATGACACACACACACACACACACACACACACACACATTTCAGTAAGCTTTATTGGATCACTCAAATGGAAACAAGGTTGCGAAAGCACTTATAGGTTAAAAACTCTTACTCTCTCACTCACTCAAACAAACACACACACACACAGTCTCACTCACTCCTCTCTCTTTCTCTCTCTCTCACACACACACACACACACACACACACACACACATTTCAGTAAGCTTTATTGGATCACTCAAATGGAAACAAGGTTGCGAAAGCACTTATAGGTTAAAAACTCTTACTCACTCACTCACTCAAACAAACACACACACACACAGTCTCACTCACTCCTCTCTCTTTCTCTCTCTCTCACACACACACACGCACGCACGCACACACACACACACACACACACACACACACACACACACACACACACACACACAAGAATATTCTCCTTTAGAGGTTGTTTTCCTACTCAGTCACATGCAGAGCACTGTTTTACCCCTCATGCTCCCTCTCCTGTCTGCTGTCTGTTGTCTCCTCTCTCTCCCTGTTACCCCACCCCACCCCACCCTTACCCTCTCTGTTGTCTCCTCTCTCTCCCCCACCCCACCCCACCCTTACCCTGTCTGTTGCCTCATCTCTCTCCCTGCTTCCCCACCACACCCTTACCCCATTAGATGGATGTGGTGAGTCGACCCCCCTTCTCGGACATCGTGTATGAACTCGAAGAGATACACGGCAAGAGCGAGGCCCAAGACGACCTACCTGACATAGAGGGTGAGACACACACACACACACACACACACAGACACAGTCACTTTGCACACACACACACACACACACACACACACACACACACACACACACACACACACACACACACACACACACACACACACACACACACACACACACACACACACACACACACACACACACTTTGCACCCTCCTCTTGCTACCCTTGCTACCTATATTGCCTTGTTTGCCCTGTGAGTGTGCTTCTTGGCTACAAGTGTATTCATGATACAAATTTTTCTCCCGGCTCCTCTGTCCTTCTTGAACAGACTCTACAATGTCTTCCGATGTCATCGTCGAAAGGAGGCGGTCTCTCTGCTGCCCTGACGACCCCCACCTAGCCCACAGCCAATCAGACAAGCTCTTCCTCATGACGCCCCCTCGACAGGCCCAACCCTCCTCACAGACCACGCCCTCGACTCGTGTCAACCCTTTCTCCCACAGAGAGGACCTGAAAGGGGGCCGGATCAAACTCTTCGACACGCCCAGCAAGTCTGTCATCTCCCTGACCTTTGACCTTCCTCCGCCCCCCGACCCGTCAGACCCCTCCCACTGTGGGCGGGGTTCTCCGCGCTCCCACAGGCGCACCCAGTCGCTACCCTGCAACCCCCCCGCTCGCAAACCTCCCCAACGGGGGGGTGCCCCCGCATCCTGCCCACGAAAACGGTCTGGACACCTCAAACGAAAGCGGCACGGACCTATCGTCCAGCCGGAGCGAGGTGGACTTGCCGAACGAAAGCACTGCTTCTGTCGTACCGAACAAGGCTTCTGCGGAGCCTGTGGGACAGTATTCGGTAGCGACGGACTCGGTATTCAGTAGCGAGGGCGACCCAGCTGATTGTGTCATGGTTAACGGCCTAGAGGCAAACCCGCACGCTGTTGACCGTGCCCTGGACGAACGTGGTGCCCAGCATACAGCGCAGGCGCTAACGCTAACTGGCATGGTGGCCGACAGATGGCACATGGCTGCCACTGACCAGTCGCGTGGGCTTGCTGTGTCTGACGGGGAGACTCTGACCCGGGCAGTGGGAAGGGCGGATGCAGCCAGCCCAGGAGGCATGGGGAAGAGAGATGGAGAGAGGGAAGAAAGAGGGATGAATGTGCAGGCTGTGATGGAAGACTCTGGCTTGGAGCTGCCCTCCCTGGCCGCAGTCGAGGAGGAGGAGGAGGAGGAGGATGTGGGTCATGAAGAGGCTATGGACTGTAAGGCCTCGCCTGATCCACTAGAGGGCAGTGTTGGCACACAGTTCCACCTGGGCTGTAGCACTTCATCCAAAACTACAGGGGACCCAAGGTCTCCCAAAGACTGCAGTACTCCTTTCGAGACACTTGAGGGCGCTAGTAGACATTTGAATCTTGACGGAAACATTCCCTTCAGAGCACTGGATGGCACTGCGGAGCCTCTTGCAAATGGCTGGAGGTCCCCGATCTCCAATGGCCCTCCCTCTTTAGAAACTCATGACAACAACAATGGCCCAATCACACGGCCTCTGGGCTGGGGAGGCGGAGTCAATGGCTACCATCCTGCCCCCACAAGTACCACGCCGACTCCATTCGATAGCCCCTCTCCAGACTACGATGAGGTCATTTCCTGTCCTAGTTGCTGCCTGGCTGGTCTGAGATTACCGTCGCTTTGTGTCCGCACACCCACCTCGCACTCTGCTCCAGCCTATAAGAATCTCAGCGGAGACTCCACAGCCAATCAGGGACTCCTATGTCAGGCTCCGCCCACAAGCAAACGCCCACCTCTGAACGCACAGAAAAATATGTAAAAAGTAAACAGACTCGAGATGCGTTAGTGAGCGCAACTGTTTGAACTTCTGCTGTACAGTCTGTCTGCATTGTCTTCTAAAGCACCTGCATTAATAATACAATATTATTGAATTGTTTTGTTTTTTTGAGATGAAAATTTATTTTGTTTTCATGACTGGATTGAATAAATAAAGAGACTTGACTTGCTATCTTTAGAGACTTTTACATTACATTAAACTTGGCAGACGCTTTTATCCAAAGCGAATTACAAAAGGAGGACATAATAAGCTAACAGAGGTGTAGAGGAACACAGAGTAAACAGACTACACACGAGGACATACATGTGCCTTAGGTAAGTATCCCGGAGCAGGGACACTTTAGACACACCCACCCCCTGCACACACAGACCCGTACAAGCAGGAGGCACCTAGGGAAAGAGTTGGTTAGTAGAGATTAGTTTTGTTAGTCCCTTTTCTGACTAAAAGCTGTTCTCGTTCACAGCAGGGAATAGCTGGATATCACAACACACTTTATCTTTCTCTAAAGTAAGATGTCAAAGAATAGAAATTTCTATTTGTTTAGTTACATATACAGTAATTAGAAGGTAAAATGAACTGTAGCACCTTTTGAAGGATTGTGCATAAGACTGACATTAAACCCTAACATATCTATGATGAAGACTATGTATAAATGCTGTCAGTAAGTGTCATTTAGGAAATTATCCTTTTTTAAATGTCAAGTTCAGAATGTTTGGGATGTCTTTATGACAACTTGACAATAGCCATATTAACTTGTACATGTATTTGTTGTTTATGCTGATTGGTCATGTTATCCCTATTTCAACATTTAAACGCATAATTAACCAACTGACATAATAAATTTAAACTCCATTGTTCATTATAACAGGTTTCATATAATGGCTGAAAGTTTAATGTCAGTCTTAGTAACACCTTTTCAAACAAAATGTCAATTAACACAATAATACTTGTAGCCATGTCAAACTGTCACAAAGCACTTAACAGCTCGTGTCAGCACCAGAACAGAAGATAAAAACAGGAAGCATTGTTTTCTTGAAATATGATAAACATGCATTGTTATTAACATAGATTTAGCACTTAGCGGTTACTTTCCATTCATGTAAATTATTTCTTAAAACAGTCATATTTGGTGGCACTCCCTTTCATTTCTCAGCTCTACCAACTCCTGACTTAGTTTTGTGTTGATTCACACACACACACCCTGGGGTTTCCCTCACACACTGTGTGTATGTGTGTGTGTGCTCAGCGATAGTGGTTTAGGAAGTCTCTGCTACACCGTGCTTTGACTCAGACAGCTGTGTGTGTGGTGTGTGTGTGTTTGTCATAAGAGGGCAATAAGATAGAAGATGTTCCCGTACTGAATGTATATCAGGTTATCGGTTCATGGCATTGAAATGTTGTCTGTGATTCTCTGGGTGAACATGCTCTGGACCCTTACTAATGCAGGTAAGTTATATTTATATTTGTGTGTGTGTGTGTTTGAGTTAGTCCTCTCACGTTTACATACAGTTGGCAGACAAAAGGAACATCCACCTGAACACAGAAGTTAAAACAAAGTTGGTGTGCCTGGTCTGATGTATGTGACAACATTAAAGTGTTCTATATGAGCGCATTTTCAGTGAACAAAGTGCCACGCTTAGCGTTTGTGTAAAAACCACAAAGTTTCAGTGGCAAGATAAAAGTGCCTGTGAGCGTGATGAGTGTGTATGATAACGTAGGGCCAGGTGGTATAACCTGTGATAAAACATCACGACAATCTTACACATTTATATGGGTGATAACACCCACAGTCATATCTGTTGTGTTGCCATGTTTCAAAACACAACTTAAAGATCTGCCTTTAAGACCGCAGATGTCTGTAAGGAAAATGACATCTAGGGAAAACAAAAAACAACCACAGCCCAAAATAATTAATTTCTAAATGATTCGAAATGTTTTAGCAGTAAGAGGAGAGGCTCTGCTTAAATGTGTGCATGTTGCTCTTTTGTGTAAGCATGCTGAATCTGTGTCGCAGATTCAGCACCGTGTGATGTTCGCTTGAGGTCGCTTGACTTTTTTGGAGTTTTGGAGTGGAACTGTTCTGGTCTCCTGCCCAATGTCACCTTCACAGTTAAAATCAGAAGACAAGGGTAGGTGTGAGTGAGTGGCAGCCCTCAAAAAAACATTTACTGATCCAACTAGAATGTGTGTGTCAGGGATGGAAACTGGCATCAGCCAAATGCTGGTAAAATATTTAAGTGCCTGGTAGATTTCAGACACAAAACGGTCATATACTTTTGAGTGGCTGGTGAATTCTACCATTTATTTGTCAGTGTATGGTAAAGGTTCACATTTTGTAATGTTCAATTCCTACCCCTGGTGTATCTGTGTGTATCATTTGGTTCACATATGATTTAAAATTCTTTAGCTTTAGACTTAAAACATGTAGGTGCACACATACATGCCGTATCGGGTGGTTTAAAAATGTGTGTGTATGTGTGATGTGTGTGTATGTGTGATTCCAAACTAAGGTATTCATTACTAATAACAGAAAGTAAAACTTAACGTGAAGCTCAGCAGTGAGACACACTGGAGCCATGCAGATAAGAGGAGGAGACTAGAGTGAAGGAATGATTAAACATCAAACAATAGTGGGCCTGAAGTTAGCAGAGGAGAGCGTTGAAGAAGAAACACCACCCAGATTAGAAGGAGCGAGTGGACTGACAGCTGTGTATGATGCAAAAGGGAAGGAGACAGAGAGGCTGTGGGATGGTGCACTGAGAAGGGGACTACACTCAGTGCATCCAGCTGCACGGGCCTAACACACACAAAATAAACAAAATAACATCTGGCAAAAGACATTTGACTTATTATAGTTGGTTCTTAGTTGGATAGGTTGGTTCTTCTATATATATATATATATATATATATATATATATATATGCATACACACACACATACATATATATATTTGTTCAGTTCAGTTATGATAACGTAGGGCCAGGTGGTATAACCTGTGATAAAACAGGTTTATATATATATATATATATATATATATATATATATATATATATATATATATATATATATATATATATATATAACCTGTTTTATCACAGGTTATACCACCTGGCCCTACGTTATATTAACGTAAACACTTGAATCAATACTTTTTGTGTCACTGTTCACCAACCAATTTCATTAAATGGAATATGTGTGTGTGTGTGTGTGGGTGTGGGTGTGGGTGTGGGTGTGTACCTGCACACATGGCAGACGTAATGAACACTGGCATAACGTGGAGCAGTGTGTTGGGATCTCATCTGGAAGCTGCAACCTGTCTCAGGAGATCACAGACTTCACGGACTACGTCCAGCTCGGCGTAGAGGAGCAACATCACTATGTATACTGGGCGAAGATACGCCAGTGTTACCTTCTGGGTGAGTGCTTCTTTCTTTCTTTTTTTCTTTCTTTCTTTCTACTTTTCCCTCTTTTGTTTCTTCCTTTCTTTTTTTTTTACTTTTTCTCTGTCCATTCTTCCCCTCTTTTCCTTTTCACTTTTTCTTTGTCCATTCTTCCTCTCTTTATCTTTCCATTTGTCCACTGTCTTTACTTCCTCTCTTTCTCTTTACACTTCCTCTCCATCCCTTTTCCTTCTCTTTTTCTTAAAACTTATTCTCTGTCCTTCTCGTTTTTGTCTTCCTTCATCTGCAGTTCAACAACACATACACAAGGGGGCGCTGTACCTCCCTTCCCCACACATCCCAGCTTAGAATTCTACACAAAAAGGATTGACAAGAAAGAGCTCAGTAACAAAATAATAATGATTGTTCTTATCTCCTATTGTCCAGAAATCACAGAATTCAGCGCCCCTTCACTAGAGATGCGGGTAGTGAAGACTGAGGGGGGCTCAGGGAGGTCCCAAATTGGGGTAAATGTGACCTTCCCCTGTGCCCCCAAGGCTTTGGAGCACTTTGCGGAATGGAACAACGGACAGAGCTGCTGTCCCATAACTAAATTCCTGGACAACATTAATGTCAGAGTGACCCTCTTCAACAAACAGCAGCTGATGGACAGACAGGTAGCATCCAGTTCTCTCTAGCACACTCACCCCCCCCCCTTTCTATCTTCCTTTCTCTCTCTCTTTCTCTCTCTTTCACTCTTTGTTTTCTAATAATTCCTCTGTGCAGTAACTGTGCTAACTTCCTGCATCCTTTTCTCTCTTTTTCTGAAAAAGGTGACATCAAAAACAGCCATTCCCACTGCTTCTAAAAACTCTCCATTTTGCTATTTTTCAGTCACTTTACAGCTCACTTTTCTTACTCTTTCAAACTCAAATTTTAAATGAAAGCTCTTGAAAGTTTTGCTCCATCCTCTTACATTGTCTTCCTTTACATTCATTGGTCTTTCCTCTGATTGGCTCACTGATAGTTAGGTGAGTAAAAAGTCTACCCCAAAAATAGCTACCCAAAGCATCTGTGTTTCTTCTCCAGACACGCTTAGGATCAGTGATCGATGGCAACATAGATGAATTTACCTTTGGAGGTGTGCTTCCAGGTCAGGAGTATTGTGCTGTGGCCAACTTCACACGCTCGGCCGCCTCCCAGCCCGTCTGCCGACAACTGGACCCACGTCCTGTAGGTGAGCAGAAAACAGGGAATACAGCCACTAGTACGCAACACACAGGCATACAGTACTGTGCAAAAGTCTTAGGCAGGCGTGAAAGAATGAGGTCAACTAGGAATGCCTTCAAAATGGAAGTGTTAATCATTTGTACACACACAGGGGTACACACAATGTCAGGGATTTTACAGGATTGTAGTCAAGTGTATGATCAACCAATTACACCAAATTGGTTGTATATGTCAGGAAGCAAACATCCACAGAAGATCTGTGGTAGTTCTTCAAGATGTTCGGCGCAAACTACCAGCCAGGTTTCTCAACAACTCTATGCAATAGACCTAGAAGAATTGATGCTCTTTTAGAGGCAAAGGGTGATCACACCAAATATTGATTTGATTTAGGTTTCTCTTTTGTTCAGTCACTGCATTTTGTTAATTGATGAACGTAAATGATTAACACTCCTAGTCATTTAATCATTTACTAGGCATTCCAACTAGGCATTCCTAGTTGACCTCATTCTTTCACGCCTGCCTAAGACTTTTGCACAGTACTGTACATGCATACAGTATTACAGCCACTAGTATGCAACATAAGCTTACATGCATACAGTATCACAGCCACTAGTATGCAACACATAAGCTTACATGCATACAGTATCACAGCCACTAGTATGCAACACATAAGCTTACATGCATACAGTATTGCAGCCACTAGTATGCAACACATAAGCTTACATGCATACAGTATCACAGCCACTAGTATGCAACACATAAGCTTACATGCATACAGTATTACAGCCACTAGTATGCAACACATAAGCTTACATGCATACAGTATTACAGTCACTAGTATGCAACATAAGCTTACATGCATACAGTATCACAGCCACTAGTATGCAACACATAAGCTTACATGCATACAGTATCACAGCCACTAGTATGCAACACATAAGCTTACATGCATACAGTATTGCAGTCACTAGTATGCAACACATAAGCTTACATGCATACAGTATTACAGCCACTAGTATGCAACACACAAGCAAAACTGTTATATGCATACAGTATTAAGCAGTGAAGATGTACTGATAATGACATCAATACCATGCCAAGAATAGCAGTGATAATAATAATGTACGTGTGTTTGTGTGTGTGTGTGTGTGTGTGTGTGTGCGACACCAGACCTTTGGCCCATAGTGTTGGGTGCAGGACTGAGTTTTTTGTTGTTGTTCATTCCTCTGATGGCTTTACACCTGTGGAGACGAAACACACCACAAGACCACCACCTCCCTCGAGCACTGGTAACGTAAACACACACACACACAAACACAGACATGCAAACGGTATGTGTGTAAGTGTTTTCATGTATGTATGTATATATATATGTATGTATGTATGTATGTATGTATGTATGTAATGTATGTAATGTATGTATGTATGTATGTATGTATGTAATGTATGTATGTATGTATGTATGTATGTATGTATGTATGTATGTATGTATGTATGTATGTGTGCATGAATGCATAACTTTGTGTATTACTGAATTCATGCATATGTATAAAATTGACTGTGGGTCTAAAAGTGCTCGTATGTACATGTTACATTTGGCTGTATAAGTGCATGCATGTACTTGTCCTTGTACATATAGTGTAATAGTGTGTGTATACATGTATGTATGTAGAAGTGAATGAGTGTGAATAAGTGCATGCATGTACTTGTTCTTGTAGGAAGGTCTCCTGGAGCCAGTGTCTCTCTGCCCTGTGCTCGGTGAGGGCTCCGTCAGGCTGTCTGCTGATGACGACACCCCCTCCCTCATCTCCCTCTGTAGCTGTGACCTCAGCCAGCCCGTCACCCAACTCCCACCACCCTGCTCCCCCCTCCACCAGTACCAGGCCCAATACCAGGACCAGGACCACCAGTACTACTCCAACCCCCTGACGGAGCTCCCTGTCCGGGATACCACTCACTCCGACAGTGGGGGGTTGGTGCAGGAAGGCCCAGAGGTCCCCCTGGCCCCCCTTTTTTTAGATCAGGGCAGTGAGGGCATGGCTGTGCAAATGGATGGGGCACCCCAGCTTTGGGAGGGGTTCACCTACCTTGCTGACAATCCGGGGATCCCCCTTAGCTCTCTGAGACTGGGGCTGGGTGAGCTGGACGAAGGGCTTTACCTCAATGAGGAACTAATGGAACAGTCTGGATGCATGGTTTCCACTTGGATGGAAGATGATGAGACGTACCACTCTGAAACAGTGGGGGGGGGGGGGGGGGGGGGGGGGGGGGGGGGCATATTCCTAGGTGAAGCTGAGTAACTGTGAGCTAAACTGAAGGGTGATGACTAGCTGGACAATTTCCCCTTTATCCTGACTATTCAACAGCAAAATGCTCCACTGCATCAAAATGGCATTTTGTGTGGGGGAAAAAAGCAAAACAATGTGCAAATTACAAGCAGAAATGTTCTGGGAAATGTTGCAGGTCCAAGCCTTTGTAAATTAAATAATTGGATAGATTAAGAGGGAAAGAATGGGGAGATAATTCTTCATTTCCTTTCAGCTGTAGATGAACAACACCTGCAGAGAGGAGCAGAAACTCAAACCACAGGACTAGCTGTGGTGGCTGGCTTTTCTGTGTGTGTGTGTGTGTGTGTGTGTGTGTGTGTGTGTGTGTGTGTGTGTGTGTGTGTGTGTGTGTGTGTGTGTGTGCGGTCATGTATTTCTAGTAGTATTTCTAGCCAAATGTCCTCACAATGATAGGAAAACTAGAAAGAAATGGACTTGTGAAGTCATTATGATGGTCCTCACAACCTCACAACAGTGTTTTCTTGGCTATTTTGTTGTTATTGAAAAAAGTAAAAGTGCAGAAATATTTCTTTACTGACAGGTTAGGGTTAGGTCTGGGCACAGTTAAGCATTCTTTAGTTAGATATGAATGGGAATCAATGGAAGGTCCTCACAAGCATAGAAAAACAAATATGTGTTTGTGTGTGTGTGTGTTAGAGGGAGAGGAAAGGAGAGAAAAGAAAATAACGTTTGTGCGTGTGTGTGTTTGTGTGTGAACGAGACAGCGCGTGAGACCACATGTCTGCCATGCCATGCTGACCTTTAAACAACCAACTCTCTTTTTTGCTCACACTTCATTCCTGACCACTATTAAACTATGAACAACTGCCAACTAGAAGCAAAAGACTGAAGAGCAAAATTGTGCATACTGGGAACCCTTTTTAAAAATGTGTAAATGTCAGATTACTACCTGACAGGTTTCATAACGGGGAAAAAGGTTACACATGACTCCAGCTACATGAAACCACAAGGCAGAGCAGAAGCAGCCATCGCGTGCTGGCTAGCCTCCCTCATGAAACCATGGCGATGAGAGCTGTTCTGATGAATTTTGTTCAGCGTGTGGCTAACCACTGTGCAGGGCCCAGCAAGGTGTGTTTTCTCTGTTGACTGTTCTAGGTCTGACACGTCAGTGCCAACTGTATTAACGGTCATATTGTGTGTTATTTCCTTTCTAAACAGCAATACTAAATAGTGTCTCTCGGATACATTTGTGATTTTGTCACATTTACTATAATATATATTAGTAAATAGACATATTAAATAGAATTATAATAGACATATTATGTGCAGTTAGTTTTTGGTATTTTTCCACTGTAGTTCACAGATTTATGGTCATGTTCCCCACCCTCTACAGTCCATAAGCCTTCCCTTCCCTTTGTTCAGTGTTTCTGCAGTTTCACTGTAAAAAATTGTCCACGTGCGTACAATTGTGCGTGGGCAATATTAAAAGTCCTTAGTGGACATGTCAGTTTAATAAAGACATTTTAAATCACATTTTTGGAGTGCCTTGGTGAAGAAAAGATTTTCTTTTCAACTAACTTTTAATGTGTGTAATTATTAAAAACATGTATACAGTGGTCCCTCGTTATTCGCGGGAGTTACGTTCTAAAAATAGCCCGGGATAGGCGAAATCCGCAAAGTCTTCATCTTTATTTTTTAGAACTATTATAGATGTTTTAAGGCTGTAAAACCCCTCACTACACTTGTACACTTTTCTCAGACAGGCAAAGTTCACACTTGCAAACATACAGCACTTCAGAGTCACACAGCTAACGGTGGAAGATTTTTGTAAATTTTACAAGCTGAGCGCATTCTGTACTGTACAGGAGATTGCATGCACTAAAAGAATCCGCGAAACAGCGAGGCCGCGAAAGGTGAACCGCAATATAGTGAGGGGCCACTGTATTTGATTAGGGAATGCTGGTGTGCGTGTTGTAAACGAGTGATTAAAAGGACATTAGGCCGGAGCACAAGACGGAAAAAATAAAAGCACAGAAAGAGAATAGCGGGAAAAGGAAGCAAACTATTGGAGGAGGTGACTCACCCTCTGACTCAAGTCACAAACTACAAACCACAGATGGCTACAATAGACAACACAACCAAAACCGAGATTTAAAAATAATAACAGTTAACGGACATCGAAATTTCCTAATTCCAACCACCTGTCAGTGGAGGCCATAGACCGGTGGAGGCATGACGTGTGACGATACTGTGTGTTTTCCATCAGTATGGTCTGCTAACCTAGCCTGGTAAACCCGGCCCTCGTACTTCATTTCATTTTGTACAGAGGGTCTGGTCCGGAATCTCTTGAGGGTCATTTAGCAAGTCCCAGCAAGACCAATCCAATCAGCGAACAGAGGGTGTGTTCCTTAGCCGTGACGTTGACCTTGTGTGCTACATTTGAATTGTAGTGCGTAGGTAGGCTAATTGCATAGGTGACGACCAGGCGTTAGCGATTGGGTAAAGGCAGAGGCACTTTTTTTAAACTTCAGCAGATTCCACACCTCCAACAAATCGTTTCTGACGGTCTGTGTTCCAGACCCTCTGTACAAAATGAAATGAAGTACGAGGGGCTGGTTTACCAGGCTACTGCTAACCCCCCTGCCTGGTATAAGCTGCATTTGAGATGCTGTAGAGTCGGCCTAAGAGCGGTAGTCTACCGAGCTTGTGTGCTCCACAATACTGTCCTGTTATGCTATAATAGGCTACAACACCTTGGTCTCAATCCACAGGTCATTTGGACCATCAGAAGAAATCCTGTCTGGAAACGCGTGTGGAGTTAGCATAGTCTCTCCAACTGCTATATACAATTGGTCCATTGGTCCATTCACCAGCCAGCAATAAATTATTTTTTTTGCGTCCAAAATTTAAAAGCCACTTTTAGCAGCATTTGGCTGGTGTGAATTTCCATCTCTGATATGTGTGTCTTTGTCTGTTACTTTTTTTTTTACTTATCTTTTTTCAAAACCCATGACACTTTCATCTCCACAGTCTCTTTTTTATTTGGCCGTCCTCTGTGCATAAACAGTTGTCATACAATTATTTTATATTACAAATTCATCCTATGTACAAAAACACACTCAGAAGCAGTTAGGGCACTGTTTGTGTTCATCCAAGTGTTTATGTGCATATATGTGTGTGTGTGTGTGTGTGTGTGTGTGTGTGTGTGTGTGTGTGTGTGTGTAGTAAGCGAGATATCCTCAAGTTCATGTTGGCAGTGCACACTTCAGTCACTGGGTCTTGGCACAATGCCTCTTATTTACTCCCCGCCTCTCATTCCTTTGTTCAGGGTCGCTGTGAGTGTTTCTGTCGCTATAGCAGCAGCTGTCAGTTAGTCCGATGTAGGCGGAGTCCTGCTCATCTACGCCAGTACTGTGGAACAGATACAGAAACACATGCATTCACATTTTTCATACACACTTTTAACATAAAGACAGTAACACAGTCTGTATGAATGCCCGTTTTCAGGAGCTCACAAGCACGCACGTACACACACACGCACACGCACACACGCACACGCACACACACACACACACACATACACACACAACATTGACTCTAGACTAGAGCAAAGTTTCTCTGAGTCATCAAATATGAAAATAAATGTGTGCGCAAGCAATACATATATGAATTATTAGACAATTAAAAAAATAACAGTAATTCATTAACACAGGATAGCAGCCAAATGTCAGCGTATGAGACAAAAGACCACAAACTACAAGATTTACTCTGTGCATCAGTAACCTGCCAACAGCTGTTCATATACTCACCTTATTCTGGAAGAGACCATGGGCGGCGTGACGTTCTTCCATTTTGTAACGGTATTTCCAGTTACTATCTTCCCTAATGCAACTCAACTGATGTTACTTGAAATCTAACAATCTAGTATCGGAGTAAACTATGCAATTAGACTACTGCTCCGGGCTTCTACACTTAATATTTCTGAACATCACCAAACACAATATTACACAATGTAACATTTTCGTGTGGGAACTTGGCTCAGCCAGAGGGTAGGCAAACCACGACCGAGCTAAATATACAAAGGGTTCAGAGCAGAATAACGTCCTATTCCACTGGATCCACACACAAAACAACTAGATTAACACGTGAGAATGATAGCACAAGAAATTATGATGTTGGGATGGCGCACTGAGTCTGTGCGCTTTGCCAAGTGGAGAGAGCTGGGTCGTCAGTGGCTTGCTGTCAGTGCAGACAGGTCAGTCAAGTGCAGGTGTAGCTTTGTATGAAACAGCGCGACATTGCCTAAGGTGACATTATTATATTGGTGGCTTGCGGAAGCTAAACGTGAGATGTCGCTGGAAAAACAGTAGCCTAAGCAACGTGGTCTGCATAGTTAATGAAGTAAAACTACAAAGGCCATTTCATGAATAAAAAACATCACCTGTCTGTTTCTTTTCTTTCTTTCCTTTTTTTTTTGACAAATCGCCCCCTTTCTACTGCTCTGCGCTTCTACAGGTAATGTTTCTTGAACGTCACCAAACACATCATTAAACATTGTAACATTTTCATGTGGGAACTTGGCTCAGGCAGAGCGGTAGACCAACCGGGACTTCCGACCGGAAGTTATGTTACAAACGCGGAAGACGAGCAACTTTAAAAATGGACGTGTCAGAATAAGGTCAATATCGCTCTCATGCATACATACACACACAACGCATACCTGGGCAAACTTGTGAATCTGCTCGACCACTGCGGCAAACAGCGCTCCAACGCTCTCATCGATCAGACTCTGCATGTAATGCACCGCCTCCTCATCAGAGAGGTCCAATCGGAACTTGTCTTGCACCTGACATCATCAGAACACAGGAAGTCAGGTCACAAACGTACAGGCCACGTACAAACACACCTGATTATTGTTTTGTTGTGCGAAACTAAAAACACACACAGAGAATGAGAAGCAAGTTTTTCATGTACTGTATAATTTCATGTACTGTTTCAAAACTTCAGTCTCCCAATTTATGACACACACACATACACATTTTGCTTCTATATTTGTGTCCACAATTCATAATAAATACACAAAGACACAAATTTGGCAGTTGCGAAAGTTGCTCAGGCATGATTCAGTTTAGTGACCACGACACTGATAAAAGTAGCAGTCCATGACAGAGTTCATGCAATCTTATGGATACACACAGCACCTTCTACGCCAAATATGACACTGAACAGTATTTGGCTAAATGTTTTGCGTTTGCTTTTGAAAAATCCACCACACACACCATATGACAGTCAACTCACCTTTTTAACAGTCTTGTCAGGCTCCAGTGCGATATCAGGGATGTTGGCATCCACCATGAGAGAGAACAGATTCAGGATCAGATTGGAGTACCTGTAATGAGAAAATGAGAACATTCCTAAAGTCCCAGTGCTCTTCACTCTCTATGTCAGCCTGTGTGTGTGTGTGTGTGTATGTGTGTGTGTGTGTTACCTGCGTAAGTGCAAAATGGCTGTAAAACCTTCCTAAACTGCTAATACACTGACAGTCAATGAAAACGCATCAGAAAACGTTCTTGTATTTTTTTACTGTGACCTTGCATTTTAATGATCTTTTCTGACCTTTATTTCACCTTGTGTAACTGAATAATGTGTGAATATTTTACACGAAAACTGTTATTTTCTTAATGTAAAGAAAATTAAATTCTTTTTTGATAAGTGTTCTGATGCGTTTTGATTGACTGTCAGTGTACTACTCACTCTCTATAAGTGTGTGTGTGTGTGTGTGTGTGTGTGTGTGTGTGTGTGTGTGTGTGTGTGTGTGTGTGTGTGTGTGTGTTACCTGCGCAGGTGTAGGAAGGCTGTGTAACACTGCTTCCTGAACTCCTGGTACTGCTCGCTCTGCATAAGTGTGTGTGTGTGTGTCTGTGTGTGTGTGTGTGTGTGTGTGTGTGTGTGTGTGTGTGTGTGTGTGTGTGTGTGTGTGTGTGTGTGTGTGTGTGTAGGTGTGTGTGTGTGTGTGTGTGTGTGCGTGTGTGTGTGTTACCTGCGCAGGTGTAGGAAGGCTGTGTAACACTGCTTCCTGAACTCCTGGTACTGCTCGCTCTGCATAAGTGTGTGCGTGTGTGTGTGTTACCTGAGCAGGTGTAGGAAGGCTGTGTAACACTGCTTCCTAAACTCCTGGTACTATTCGCTCTGCATAAGTATGTGTGTGTGTGTGTGTGTGTGTTACCTGCGCAGGTGTAGGAAGGCTGTGTAACACTGCTTCCTGAACTCCTGGTATTGCTCGCTCTGCATAAGTGTGTGTGTGTGTGTGTGTGTGTGTGTGTGTGTGTGTGTGTGTGTGTGTTACCTGCGCAGGTGTAGGAAGGCTGTGTAACACTGCTTCCTGAACTCCTGGTACTGTTCGCTCTGCATGCCCCCCATCCCCTCCACCATCTCTTTGCTCAGCTTCATGGGAGGGGGGAGGGGCTTGGGGTCACGACCCAGGATGTAGCCAAAGTCAATGTGGAACAACTTCCCTAGAGAGAGCAACACAGAGAGAGAAAGAGAGAGAAACAAAAAGAGAGATAGAGAGACAGAGACAGAGAGAGAATGATAGAGAGATATAGAGACAGAGCATGAGACAGACACAGAGAGAGAGACAGAGAGGGAGAGAAACAGAGAGCGAGAGAGAAACAGAGAGAGAGTGAGAGAGAGAAAAAGATCAACAGAGAGAGAGAGTTTATAATAAACAGCATCTTGTTAATACTTTTTGAGGTCATATATCTGCATAACTGAAAGACACATGTTGTTGATACAATAATGATTATTAATGATGAGAACTGATTCATTAACGGCTCTGTGGGTTTATGCTGGCCATGGATTTGTGCAGCAAATAAATATATTTATGAATTATTTTAATGGGTCTAATGGTCTGATTTAGCCACATGTAAATGTCTAGAAGTCATAAAAGTATTTATACACACTTCAGTACTACTTCTGTACTGGAATAACAAAAATAATGAAGAAAAAACATTAATGTAAGAATGTTGTGCTTGTGAGCATTCCTTCCAGAGCAGGGGGGTGGCCAGAAATCATAAATGGTTGGGCCCAGAAAATAATCAGGTGGGCCTAGCCCAAAACACATAGGTTATTTTTATAACTATATATGTCAATCAAACTTATAGAGCCTTCTGATTGGGTGGGCCTGATTTACAAGTGGGTGGTCCTGATTGACAAGTTCCAGGGGGACATAAAAGTGTGTGGAGGTGTTTCGATGTTTTACCTGCTTTACCTACCTGTTTTAGTGAGCAGCAGGTTGTCCAGGTGCCTGTCTCCAACACCCAGGATGTACGTGATCACACAGTAACCCGCTGTGTGTATATTCAAACACACTCCATCAGATCATGGGTCAAAAAAATACACACACACACACACACATGCATGTACCATGCACACTGCATATTCACCAAAACACACACACACACTGAATTCAAAGAACAAACACACACACACACACACTGAATTCAAAGAACAAACACACACACACACACACACACACACACACACACACTGAATTCAGTGAACAAACACACACACACACACACACTGAATTCAGTGAACAAACACACACACACACACTGAATTCAGTGAACAAACACACACACACACTACTCACCACAGCTTTTCACGTATGTGTCCATGACCTCTGAGCTGATGCCATAGGGCCCTTTGTCACTTGGTGCATGTTTCCTGAAGAAGCTCTGAACATTCATGCACGCATACACACACGCGTACACGTACACAGACACGCACGCACACACACACACACACACACACAGTCTTTATGACCATTTTTATTTAAAGACATAATGCTATTTGATAAAGTAAGTATCATGGAGGTCCACATGGTCTTTGTAACAACATGTAAACAGAGCAGAAGTCAAAGGTGTATGCCTGAGGCTTGATGCATAGCCAATTGCCAATATCAATATGAATTTGTATGATTTGTTTTTCAATTATGTATGGTCAGGTGGACAGGTGGTCTATGAGATGTGACTGTATGTGCGTATATATATATATATATATATATATATATATATATATATATATATATATATATCTGTGTGTGGGTGTGTGTGTGTCAGTGAGAGAGTAAACGAGAACATGAGCATCACCTGAATGTTTCCTTCAGTAGCGAGCACCTCAGCAACAGGTACAGACTGTACAAACTGCATGAAGCCTGAGGGCAGAAAAACACACATTATAACTTTAGTATTCTCAATGAAATGAACAATTGTGGAATGTCTATGCTGTATGCTATGCTGTCTTACCATGTTTTGTGCTAGTGGCCAAGACTTTGTAAGGAGTCAACTTCAAATCCAGATTTTCTTTCCGCAACAGCTAAAAAAAAAAACATGGGTGAAACAATCAAAAACTGCATGTTAATAGATTAGCCCTTAGCTGGAAGCTATTATAATGTCAGTTCTGTGGGTGTGTGTGTGTGTGTGTCTGTGTGTGTGCGTGTGTGTGTGGGTGTGGGTGAGTGTGTGGGGAATGGAAACTGGCACCAGCCACATGCTGGTAAAATATTAAAGTGGTTGGTAGGTGTCAGACACAAAATAATGATGTAGCTTTGAGTGACTAGTACATTTAACCGTTTATTTGCCATAGCCTGCTGAAACAGCGAATGGTGTATGTGTGTTTGTGTTGTGTTTGAATACATCTGACCAAGACCACATTGGTCCACACTGGTTGTGACATTTAAGAAAATCAGATTGTGGGAGATACAATCATTTTATCCCGCACCCGTGTCAGTTGGTTAAAGATGTGTGCATACACTGTGCTTGTGTGCATGTGTGTATCACACACCTTGTCCATGAGTGATATGATCTGTAGGATGAGCTGGTCTTGTCTGAGGTCGTCTCCGTGTTTGAAGATGACGGGGTACAGGCCCCCATCCTCAGCCTTAAAGATCAGCTTAGCAGGCATCAGCGCACTCTGAGCGGGGGGGGGGGGGAGGGAGAGAGAAAGAGAGTGAGTCATACACACTGTCTGCTAGTATAAAATATACACAATAAACATCCCACACACACAAAACCACACAGACACACAAATGCCCACAAAATGCAAATCACTGAGCACGCACACACCCGTTGCCTTCAGAGATTGCTTAAAGTAAAATCTTGGAAAACACACAAACACAAAAAAACAGACCAGCCGAGACAGAATGGGACATAAACACACACACACACACACACACACACACACACACACACACACACACACAAACACGCACGCAAACACACAGATACCTTGAAGAGTGTGGCGGTCTCTGGGATGATGCCCTTAATGCGGACCTGGGGCTCCAGAGGGAGGGGGATGAGCTCTATCTCTGACAGATTCACCTTCTCGTTATCAGCCAGCAGGGCCTGCAGACGCTCCGTCTATACACACACACACACAGCCTTAACTCCCAGTCCCAAAACAGGAAGCATATACAGTTCTGAAGCTGAAGTGCTAAAGTATTGCACACACACACACACACACACACACACACACACACACACACAGACTCTCAGAGAGCAAGAGTACAGGAGACACCCAAACCAGCCAGACAATTAATTTCTGTACGTTTTTATTCAAGCTCTGCTGCTCTGATAAATGTGGGCTGTGTTTTGTTTTGGCATATTGTTTGACTATGCATGTGCTTATTCAAAGGAGCAAAAGAAAAGAACATACAGTATATTATACTCTGGCTTTTGCAGTCAGGGTATTGTTCACTGTGTGTGTGTATGTGTGTGTATGTGTGTGTGTGTGTCTGTCAGGAATGGAACTTAGCACCAGCCACATCTTTTTCCTCTCCTCCTTTCTCTTCTCCTCTCTTCTCTATCTTTATCTCTCTCTCTCTCTCTCCTCTCTTCTCCTCACACCTCCATTGCCTTGCCTTGGCACTCTGTACACTGCCAGTGTGGCCTACCTTGAGTCCAAATCACACACACACACATATTATTTATTATACTATAACAATTATATTATTAAACACTATATAATTTAATAATTATAATTATCACACACAAAGTCACAATCATGATGCAAGCAGGGATCATGTGATTAGCCATGTGTAATGAGCTGGTGTGATGTTAGCACACGTGGCAATACTGTGTCAGAATCCGTTTCTCGTGCTGTAAAGAAACAGTACAGTTGTTTGTGTGTATGTATGTTAGTACATTTGTTGTTTTTTGTTATTGTATGTGTATGTGTGTGATTTGGGAGTTGGTCTGAAGGATATTGCTTGTGTGCGTGTGCGTATGTGTGTGTGTGTGTGTGCATGTGCGTGTGTGTGTGTGTGAGTGTGTGTGCGAGAGTTATCACCTTCTTCTTGTGGTTGCCACTCTCCCTCTGCTACGATGGTGAAATGTGTGGTCAAATGTGTCTACATAAGTGGTATAAGTGTCAATATGTGCAAATTGACTGTGTTGTGTTGAAAGGATGTTGTGTGTGTCTGTGCACATGTGTGTGTGTGTACATGTGTGTAAGTTATCACTTTTATATAAATTGTTAACATTTCAATATGTGCAAATTAACTGTTGTGTTGAAAGGGTGTTGTGTGTGTGTATGTGCATGTGTTTGTGTGCAAGTGTGTGTGTCTTGTGGTGTGTGTGTGTGTACATGTGTGTGAGAGTTGTGTGAGAGTTTCACCTTCCTCTTGCAGTTGACTATGTTGTGCTGCAAGGATGTTGTGTGTGTGTGTGTGTGTGTGTGTGTGTGTGTGTGTACATGTATCCTTGGCCATGTAGGTGTAAGATGGCTACAAACCTTCCTAAAGTCCCAGTGCTCTTCACTCTCTATGTCAGTGTGTGTGTGTGTGTGTGTGTGTGTGTGTGTGTGTGTGTGTGTGTGTGTGTGTGTGTACATGTATCCTTGGCCATGTAGGTGTAAGATGGCTACAAACCTTCCTAAAGTCCCAGTGCTCTTCACTCTCTATGTCAGTGTGTGTGTGTGTGTGTGTGTGTGTGTGTGTGTGTGTGTGTTATCACCTTCTTCTTGCGGTTGCCACTCTCCCTCTGCACGGCCTTCATGAGCTGGACCAGTCTGTCCACAAACGTCTGCTGGGCGGCCAGCAGGGAGCGCATCACCCGCACACTCTTGTCCCCCTGATGGGGGGGGTACAGTAATGGGGGGTCAGTAAAGGGGGGGGGGGGGGGGGGGGGCAAAGGGGGGGGGGGGGGGTCGGAGAAGAAGAAAAGTAAGTAAGTGAAAAGTAAGTAAGTAAGTGAAATGTATTTTGTGTAAAAAGCACATTTAAATACAGTTTACACTGTCCAAAGTGCTGTACAAAATGCAATAAACGGATTAAGAAAAAAAGAGAAAACACACAAATTTCCACATATTGAAATATAGAAATAAATATGAAAGTAGATATTTAAATATTTATATTTAGAAGTAGATATGTGTGTGTGTGTAATATGTGTGTCTGTGTGTGTGTATGTGTATGTGTGTGTGTGTGTGTGTGCGTGTGTGTGTGTGTGTGTGTATGTATGTATGTATGTATGTATGTATGTATGTATGTATGTATGTATGTATGTATGTGTGTGTATTGTGTGTGTGTGTACCTTGAGCAGAGCCTGGCTGAACCTCCTCATGACACTCAGGTACATGTCGTGGGTCTTTGGGTCCCTCTGCTGTGTGTCCTGATCCTCACACTCCACTATCACATACCTGCACACACCACATAACACACCTTTACCTCCACTATCACATACCTGCAGACACCACATAACACACCTTTACCTCCACTATCACATACCTGCACACACCACATAACACACCTTTACCTCCACTATCACATACCTGCACACACCACACAACACACCTTTAACTCCACCATCACATACCTGCACACACCACACAACACACCTTTGCATACAGCAGTAATGATGATGAGTCATAGGACAGACTATTTACTGACATACATGCCCAAAGGGACCTGCAGAACCACACAACAGCCCCGCCCCCAACAGACAGACACACAGGCACAGACAGACAGACATTCAGGCACAGACAGACACACACACTCACACACACACACTAAATGGACCATTTCCAGTACAGATCCTCTTACCAGTACAGGTAGTTTGCCAGAGTGGAATTCTTACAGGCTCGCGAGATGAGGAATGTACACAGGTCCTGCTGTGGAAGAGAAAGACAACACACACGCACACACACGTGCACACACACACACACACACACACACACACACACAGTTATTTACTAAAAGCCTCATTAATTTACTAATTCATTTGCTTCCTCCTTCATATTCTCCTCCTACCTCCAGGTTGTCTCCGTCCGTCCCCTCCTTCCCTCTCTGTGTGGTGGCAGCAGATGCGCTAGAGCCCTGTGAACTACACACACACACACACACACACACACACACACACACACATACACCCGGAACAACCAGCACACATGCACACACCCAACACAGACACACACACACGTGAGTGTGTGTACATGTTTTCCATATGCGTGAAGAACAGTTTTTCTAGTCTCATCATGGCCAGGCCCACTTTAACTGTGAGACTAATGACATGAATGCAAACACCACAGTGCTGTGTGTATATGCCCAGTGTGTGAGTGTGTTTGTATTGCATGTCTGTGTGTGTTACCTGTCCCCGTTTCCGATAACGTGCTCTCTACTATGCTCCCCCCTGTGTGTGTGTGTGTGTGTGTGTGTGTGTGTGTGTTTATGTGTGTGTTACCTGTTCCCCTCTCCGACAGTGGTGGTCTCCACCATGCTGGCCTGGCTGTGTGTGTGTGTGTGTGTGTGTGTGTGTGTGTGTGTGTGTTACCTGTCCCCTTCTCCAACAGTGGTGCTCTCCACCATGCTGGCCTGGCTGTGTGTGTGTATGTGTGTGTGTGTTTGTGTGTGTGTGTTTATGTGTGTGTGT
Organism: Coilia nasus; assembly: GCA_027475355.1. Lineage (NCBI taxonomy): Eukaryota > Metazoa > Chordata > Actinopteri > Clupeiformes > Engraulidae > Coilia > Coilia nasus. The sequence goes on along the minus strand of CM050200.1, from coordinate 13,796,437 downwards.
TTATGTGTGTGTTAGCTGTCCCCCTCTCCAACAGCGGTGCTCTCCACCATGCTGGGCTGGCTGTGTGTGTGTGTGTGTGTGTGTGTGTGTGTGTGTGTGTGTGTGTGTGTGTGTGTGTTACCTGTCCCCCTCTCCAACAGTGGTGCTCTCCACCATGCTGGCCTGGCTGTCCCTCTTGCTGCTGGGCTCCAGGCCGCTGGTGATGTCCGTGTAGCTCTCGTACTTCAGCGCCTGCACCAGCTGCAGCAGGTACATCAGCAGGTCCTGCACAGGGAGGGTGTATATGTGCATGTGCATAAATCATGTACGTACAGTATGTGTTTATTTATGTTTATCTCTGATAGGCAATCCATTCATGTGCTGCACAGGGAGGGCAGAATATGTCTATGTGCATAAATCGTGTATCTATGTGTTTATTTATGTTTATGTTATTTATGGTAAGCAAGTGTATTAATGTTTGTGTTTGTGTATTTATAATGGTAATATCCCCCTTTTGCTCTTAGACAAAAACAAAACCTATCTCTGATGAGCATTCCTTTCTGGCCTTGTATGGGCAAAGCCTCTTTTGTCAAAATGATTACGTCATACTAACAACTATCAGTGATCTAGGTGAAAATGACCAGCCTCTCAGAAAATGTACCAGCCTCTTCATAACCATAAACCAAGAAAGAGTGAATAGTTTTCAAATTGGGAGACCTATCTACAAAACACAATTTAAACCAGTGGCAAAATTCTGCTGTATGCCAATTAACAGGCAACCCTGGACTGTTGAAGGAAGAAGTTAACTGCTGCTGTTTGCATAAAATGAGCAATTTTATTTGATCGTTTATGAACACATTTCTGTAGATACTTTCCATTATTCATGAGACATACAAAGACACACACACGGACAAGCACGTGCATACAAGCATACACACACATACACACACCAGGGTTGGAAAGAAACTTAACCTTTACCATAAACATAAACCTTTACCAGCCACTGACAAATAAATGGTAAAAATTTACCAGCCACTCAACAATAAATTGTTATTTTGTATCCAAAACCAACCTGCCACTTTCATATTCTATCAGCATTTGGCTGGTGGGAATTTCCATCCCTGACACACACACACACACACACACACACACACACACACACACACACACACACACACACAGTCTCACCTCATAGTGATCCTTTATGAACACATTTCTGTAGATACTTCCCATTATTCATGACACACACAGACATGCACACCTTATCGTGATCCTTCATGAACACATTTCTGTAGATACTTTTCATTATTCATGACACACACACACACAAACACACACACACACACACAGAGCCCCACCTCATCGTCGGCCTGCTGCAGGCGTGCAACGGCGTAGCGCCTGACGGTGGGGTTGGTGAAGTGGGAGGAGAGCAGCTCCAGCGAGTCCTCCACGTCCATGGGCCGCCACTTACCCAGCAGCTCCAGCGCCTGCTTGGCCTCCTGGGGCAGCGCCCAGTTCACACACTTCAGGAACTTGGTCAGGGCCTGCCAGAGCACATAACAACACACACACACACACGCCAAACATACACACATTTACACACACATACGCCAAACATACACACATTTACACACACACACACAATCAGACATATACACATGCACACACACACATTGCATGTGTACAACACATGCATACATTCACACACACACTCACATACATACATACACACACACAAAACACACACGGCAAACATACACGCATTCACACAAACACACACCAAACATATGCACACATCCACACACACACACACCAAACATACGCATACAGTCACACACACCAAACATGCAAACATATTCGCACACATGCCCAAAGATAGACAGACATGTGCACATAAGAACACAAACAGAGACACACACACACACACACAAGCCCAAACACATGAACAGGGCCACACAAACACACATACATTCACACACACATTCAAACACACACACACACACACGCCATCAGTTAGGAAAACAGACACATAAACATTGTGTGCAATGAAAGGGCAGACCTGTGCCCATGTCTGGAGTCTCCACATTTCCACATAACAGAGTTCATTCAAAAAATGATTTCATTCTCTTTAACGAGTTTACCTACCCACACATCACATGATACACAACTTTTATTACACACTGCTCACTCAGACAGTTTTTTCAAGCACTAACTGCTTACGGTATGACTTCAGCCATAAAATAACACACATACACAAACATACACACACAAGCGCGGGCACACACACACACACACACACACACACACACCTTCTCCTGAGTGGTGAGGTAGTAGCGGAACTTCCACACCAGGTCCTGTTCCTCCGAGTTCAACAGCTTGGTTGGTGGATAGCTGACAATGATCTGTCACAGACAAACACAAACACAAACACACACACACACATCATCATCGTCGTCATACACTGCACACTACCAGTGCTATGATACACACATATACACAGGTCAACACTCCCAAAAATTTAACACACACACACAATAGTGGTAATATAATTTGAAACAGACATACAGTCAGCGGGACTTATGAGTTTACTTTAAGATATGGATCTGCAAATGTACTGTCATATACTGTCCTTCACAAATGTACAGAGGAGGGAACAGACACCCCCCTTTTCCACACACACCCACACTGTCTCTCTGTCTCTCTCTCTCACACACACACACACACACACACAGACAGGTTATAGCAGGAAATGACCAAGTGAACAGTAACTGACATTGAGCTGGTCTCGTGTGGCAGCGTTGGGCTTCAGGTCATGGTCAGAGGGTCCACTCCTTAAGCTACGGGCCAGCTTGTGGTGCTTACTCTCCACCAGATTCTCCTGGAAGTTTAAAAGATATTATTGATCAAGTGTGTGTGTGCATGTATGTGAGTGTGTGTGTGTCTGTGTGTCACAAGTCCATTATGCATCAACACAACAGATGTATCTTTCCAAGTTGTCAACAACAGGTTTCCTGCCTTAATCGATGTTCGATTGTCACCTAGTGTGTGTGTGTGTGTGTGTGTGTTTGTTCCTACCATGCACATCTGTGGGTCTGGCACTTTGACAATGTCTGAGCTGCTGAGAAGAGGAGCAGCATCATCCCCATCCTATCACAGATGACAGGCAAACACCAATTAACCAATCAACATCAGCCAGCATTTAATCCATAATTCCTTGAGATAGCACCAAAGACACAATTATCCAACTGCTGAACTGCAGTTCCAGCTGAACTTTGAGAAGGCTTTAGCTTGAATCAAAAGTGATAATCTTTCTTAATCACTTTGGATATCAGCAGCCTTCTAAAAGTGGATAGAAATTAATGTTCCTCCTCGCTTTTTCTCTCCTTCTCACACCTTCTCGTAATAGACAATGCTGTACTCCTTCTCTCCAGTCTTCACTCTGGGAAACTCCACCATCAGGTACATGAAGTTGGAGCTGCGCTTCTCACTCTGAAACCACAGAGACAGCAGTAGGAGTCAGGCAACTCTCAATTACGTGCAGCATGGTAAACACAGCCAGCATGCTCATTCTGATATGGATCATTAGGTAGAAAGGTCTAGACAGGGTAACCCATGCACACATAAACACTTGCGTGCACACACACAAATACACATGATACATGTATCATATAATAAAGCATCCCACATGTATTTCAAAATATTTTGATGATATAATCAGAGTGCAATATCGAACTGTGTGTGTGTGTGTGTGTGTGTGTGTGTGTGTGTGTGTGTGTGTGTGTGTGTGTTTTGTGCTTTAGTCATCACCTCATTAATCATCTCGATCTCTCTGAAGGTCAGTCGGTCCAGCCAATCCACTTTCACCATGTGGCCTTGCCTATGGGCCTTAGTTAACTAGACAAACCGAGAAAGTGAAAACGAAATCAACACAGACAGAGAGGGAGAGAAAGTCAGATAAATATGTAGGGCATATGATCATACTAGCTTAAGGGAACAGTCTAACAATGACAATCCTCCATTCACACACCATGTCAGCAGTGAGCACAGAACAGCCAATACGAGCATCTCGCTGTGTCTCAACAGCCAATCAAGTGCAAGCTCACTCTCACACTCAGAATTCAATTGTAAGTCCATGTTCCCACAACCAATTCAAAACATCCAACTTTGTTTATTAGATCCTGTACCTTTGTCTTGTTGACAAGTCACACACAACACTCCCTCGAAAGGGCTGTTAGTAAGTCAGCACAGCAGTGCACAAAGTGCAGTCAGCACAATTCAGGTGAACTAACCAATCAGGGTGCTTCTCAAACTGATCGTGCTTGTTTAATAAGAAAACATGACATTGGATACGAACGGTACTCATAACAGAGGCCTAGGCAGAGTGTTCAAAAGCTTGCTAAATAGCAAAGGCCAGCATTTATCACACATTCCTCACAGAGCATTTCACACCACAGTATCCACTCTACGACTGCGACACTTGAACACAAAATATGCGCACTGATGGGGATAAGCACACATTACACCACACACTCATTACTGGGCATAAACAACCAAACACACACACATACACACACACACAGACCTGCTCACACACGCGCAGACACAAAAACACAAGAGTTCCTAGCCTTTTCTTAACTCCTACTCACATCACTCAGTATCTGCAGGTCTGGGCCCTGGAATAGACAAGGGTTAAGATGGCTCTCTTAGGCTCTCTCTCTCTCTCTCTCTCTCTCTCTCTCTCTCTCTTCAACAAACACACACACAGACAGACATATATACAAACACATTAAGACAGAGATAAACAAACACACACTTTCATGCAAGCTCTTCATCTCTCTTTCACACTCGCTTGCACACCCACAGACATCCTTCATTTAGATCCCCACTCTCACAATTCCTTTCCACAATCTGTCACCCCAGTCACACAACAACAGACCTTTACGTACAACAAATACAGTCTCTTCTGTACAATTAAAACAAAATCTATCAGAGTGCTTAAGCTTACTATCACTTAAAAGGACACATTTTTTCTTTCTTTCTCTATCTCAGTCACACACACACTCGCACCTTAGCAAGGCGACCCATTTGGTCCTCGGTCAGGGAGCTGCTGGTGCGACCGGGGGTGGAGCTTGGGTCTGCGCCGTCCCCCTCCACACCAGGCCACACCTTCAGATCATGCATGCCCTGCCGGAACATTCTGGAAAGAAAGAGAGAGGGGCAGGAAACAGAGGGCAAAAGCAGAAATTACTGTCTACACCGCGCATATAGACCCCATCTGTGCAGGTTTTTAATGCCTTTATTAAGTCTCTCAATGCGGACATTTACAACTCTACATTTAACCCATCACACAGATGTGAGACAGGGAGGGAGGTCCATGACCGTGCCCGGGGAGCAGTATGTGGGGACAGTACTATTTTAAGGCACCTCAGAGGCACTTCTGGCTGGATGTGAACCTGCGACCCTCCGGTCATAGGTCGGTTACCTTAACTGCCATTGCCCCAAGGGCCAACTAGTACCACCACTACATGTTTTGTGTCACTTTGACATATACAATCAAAATGCATTAAAGGATGTTTTGCAACCTAGCCATGTACTAAAAACAACTTAAAATGCAATATGTTGCTGATACAAATACATACAGTATACTGTGTTTGCCAAATACCGACCCGTGTTCGCCAAATACTGAGCCGTGTTTGCCAAATACTCCCCTGCGCTTGCCAAATACTGGCCCATGTTTTTAAATACTGACCCGTGTTTGCCAAATACTGATCTGCGTTTTCCAAATACTGACCCGTGTTTGCCAAATACTGACCAGCGTTTTCCATATACTGACCCGCATCTGCCAAATACTGACCCGTGTTTGCCAAATAAGGTGACAGTGGTGCCCCCTACAGGCGTGGCTCTGCCAGGTCCGTAGACGTCCCACACGGTCAGTGCCACCTGGGCGCTCTGGGGGAGATCTGGGTACTTCAATGGCAGGCGCAGCCACTCGTTCCAGCTGCAGAGAGTGTAGGTGCACACAGAGGCATTGCACAGATACATTAGTGCATGCCTGTCTAGTAAGTTATTGGGAGCTACCGATATACACAGATAGATCAACACACACACACACACACACACACACACACACCCACACTTTCTGTCCATGTTAAACCTACATGCAAAGACGGACCTACATGTACAAACAATACCAGCAAATGAAAACATACCTAATCAATAACACATTTTTGCTTAAATCAATATTTATCATCAGTATGAATTATTTTGGACTTCCCAGCACTGGTATAGACACAGACACGCGCACACTTACTTCCATCGTGTGCTGAAGGCCTTGTAGGAGGTGCGTACAGGCAGGGCAAGAGGCTTTCCCTCGGCAAACACCTGGCAGGTCACATACAAGTCCGAGCAGCTCTCCTGGTAGAGGCCAGAGAAGCGCAGCATGGGGTCCTCCAGCAACGCCTTGTAGCTCTTCCTCTCACGACGGCCCTCCAGGCTACCACTGGGAGAGTGGAGACCAGAGAGCGGAGAGCGGAAAGCAGAGAAGGGTAGCAGGAAAGAGATGAGAAGACAGACGAAAGAGGAGAGGAGAGGAGAGGAGAGGAGAAGAAGATGAACAGGTGAAGAAGGCAGCACCGACGAAAAGGAGAGGAGAAAAGTGGGATGTGAGTGTGTGGTGGGAAGACATTTAGGGATGCATGCAAAATTAGTTTACTTTAGGTCAACAATGAAAGTTGACAGCTGATCATTTTAGGTTTGTGTAACATTTCTCGTAGGGGGTGGACATGTAGCTGCGGTCACTTGACACTGAGTTAACTTCACACGATATCACGAACTTGAATGTAAGCATCTCTAACTGCAAGTAATGTCAATAGATCTTGCGACAACGTAGCTACACTGCATGAGCGTGGGACTCATTGGGATGTTGGACGTCATTTGTGTGACCCTCCCAGAAAACAAAACAAAATTAAATTCGTTTACTGGCTGTCACGAGAGCTGCGCGAGGGGCGATGAGCGCTCGGTATGCAGTGATGTCAGCGGGGGCGAGGTTACGCTCGCTTCTCAAGCTCTCTCAGTGGGCTTGTAGAAGATACCCCTTAGAAGATTTTCCTTGATTCACAAACGGTTGCCATGCCTTCCCAGTAAACACGGCGCAAACAGGAGAAATATCTCTAAAAAGCTCAATTATACGTTGTATGTATGTTACTGCATAGGTAAGGAGACAACTACACTGGGTCCAACAGCCGACAATGCCAATGTTATGTAATATTTGCTCAATAACTATGTTGCTAATATCAAATGTTGTTCAATGTCAGTAACGTTGTTTCTCAAATTGCTCATGAGAAGTCAAAACATTTCGTAGCTGACTAGCTCCTCCAAGGATCCAGTTTGGCGTTGGGCTCATTTATGTGAGCAATGGCAATGACAACAATGAGTCAGGGAAAACATTACAACTTACATTTTCAGTTGGACGTTGATGTCCAGATCACAGCTATAAACGTAGTTAAATGTGTCCATGTTCTTTCAGCAGGAAACCCCCACCAGGCCCGATAAGTTGTCAGCTACAGCTCCTCAATTTCCTTCGGGATCAATAAAGTAACTCTACAAGCAGCACTATCCTCTTCCAGTAGCTTTGCAAGGCCTAGTAATCAACACACTGCTGGATGGACCGCTAGCTACCAGAAATCCACCAGCAGTGAGCGTTTTTTCTTGTTAAAACCCTACAAGTTAGCCAGGCCACAGGAAGACAACGACTTGTGCAAAAGTGCCTGGTAAGAGCAACTGAATATTCGACGCGGTGCGTTCACGGTAATGAAATTACCGTGGTAAGTGATAAGTGACTGTACATGATGTATTTTTCCTTAACAGAAAACAACAGAGAAGTCGCAATACAGACAGGACGAGTCGCTCCCAGCTATAAAGAGTAACGTAGCGCTTGTCTGTTGATCTCTATATCGGAAATTGCTTAGTACGCCTAAACGCTTCAGTCGATGAACTTCCTGGTTTGGGACTAAACGGCAAGCGACTTTGGACATAAATCTCGTGTGGAGTTAGTTTGTAACAAGATAGCGTTACAAATCAAAGAGATGAAGGAGCGACAGTGTTAGTAAGATATTGGTGACCACTTTCTGACTCGGACGCAAATTGAAAGAACTAAAAATGTCTTTCAACAGCAAAGTAAGAGGGAATATGGTCATCAACAATAAATAAACAAAATAAAAAACAAACAAACACAAAGCCATCATTGATGGCTTAAAATGAAAACGTAGCTAGTGGTTATATTGCCCTGTGATCACACAGTAGGCTACTTGCCTCTATTTGGCCTCAGATATGCTAACACCCTCCCTTCCCTGTTTGGAGGTGAAAACAGAGTCCTGAACGAGATGTTCTGCACGGATGTACCTTTTCCCCCTTGTTGTCTTGGAAGACCTATGCATAGTTCCAAGCCAAACATTACCCACAGCTCTCCCCACTTTACTGCAAGCAGATGCCTATACTCACCTCTTCCTCGTAACACTTGTAAGGTTATGAACCCAATAAAGAAGAAGAAACTGTTCTTTCAGTTCTTCATTCATGGAAAGAAATCAACAATTTGTCAGTGACATAGAGGAACTTTCTAAGATCATTACATAACTGAGAGAGAAAGCAATAGAGAGTTACCACACCTGGTATAACTTTTCAACCCTCTGTCCACGTTATAGATAACATACATTACATAAATGAGAATAAACATGACGAATAAGATGCTTTTGTAGTTACCCAGACACTGAGATCAGAGACTGGAAACATTTTAATGTTTTCATAAAATCAAAACTCATTCATTCAATCATTCATTCATTCATAAATTCATCTTTTCATTTTTGTTCCCTTTCTCTCTCTCTCTCTCTCTCTCTCTCCCGCTTTCTCTCTCTCTCTCTCTCTCTCTCTCTCTCACTGTCTGTCTGTCTGTTTCTCTCTCTCTCTCACTCACACACACCCGCACACACACCCGCACACACACATGCACCACATCCATTCAAATAGACATTTCATCTCCTTTTTTCTTCCAACTCTCTGTTTTTGTCTGTCTGTGTCTGTCACTCTCTCTCTCCCTCTCTCTCTCTCTCTCTCTCTCTCTCTCTCTCTCTCTCTCTCTCTCTCTCTCTCTCTCTCTCTCTCTCTCTCTCTCTCACACACACACACACACAGACACACGCACACAAACAGATGCATGCACACAAACACCACACAGTGGTTCCATATGTTACACTCAACACACATTTGACCATGGCTTCGTGAACATTTCCAATCCACACTATGCGTGCTAACTCTCACACATGATCATGCGTCATTCTATAAATCTCTGTGTGCGCAAACACACACACACATACACAGACACACATGCACACACACACACACACACACACACAAACACCCCCTCACACACACAAAGGGGGTATTTAGCTGGTCATGTTTTCCATGGCCTGGATTGGGTAAGGCTCTAGCCAGAACCAAGGGAAAGTGTTTGATTGTGCGGAACGCATCACTCAGCAAGCCATGGTCCAGTCATGGTGATTGGCTTAAGTGGTCAAGCATTTCTTTGGGGCACAGCTTGCGTAAGGGCAGAAGTTTAGCAGTCAGCATGAAGCTGTGTATGTGTGTTCAACATTAAGCCTGCTCCATGACCGCACTCAGCTTAGGTTTAAAGTGAAGCCCCAGATACTAGCCTTGTGATACTTGAGGACATACAGCAGAGGCCAACCTGAGGCTGACGTTGGCAGCAATGAAGCCTTAAGCATCATGTTATTCACTATTCTGTATATGCACAGTGTGGATGCTGAGCTTCCATCAGGTGTGGTTACTAAGGTGTAATAACCATGGTGTAATTAGGTGCAATTTTGCCATCAACTGCCAAGAGAGGTTTTACCACTTCCTTTATGACTTACTCTTACACAATGACCACTTTTATTTATATAAGACATAAGCATACTGACATATTCTTTAGTTTAATGTTTCAAGAAACATATATTTTTTTTACGATACCTTTTCCTTATGGGATGGGAGATCCAGAGACACAGATTCTGAGCTTTCCAATTGCTTGAGCAAACAACTACGCAGCAAGCACACTATTAATGCTTTGAACGGACTGTTCTGACCTGTGGCTGCCTGACAAACACTCTCTGTGCATACCCCAACTTTAAGCAAAAATTGGGCAGAGGCACATACAGAGGGCGACTGCTAATCTCATTGCCACCCCCCGTGTACAGCTGAGCTCATGAGCAGAGGTAAATGACCTGAGAGTGCCCAGTACCCCCCCCCATCTCACACGCGGAGGAAGAAGGTCATTGGGCAGACCCACGGGGGTAACTGCCCCTAGGAGAATAGCTGTGGGCCGTACGCAGGGGCAAATCTGAGTCATCGCCGAGGAGACCAAGCACGACGCGGAAGCCGTGCAGTAGCAACGTGTTCGCTGGTTGATTGACGAGGCGCTTTCAACACCTCGCAGCCTGTGATTGGTGGAGGTGGAGGTGTGGGGTGGGGTGGGGTGGGGAGAGCAGGTCAGGGTCAGGGGGTGTGCAGCGGCACAGTGGAGCCCCTGTGGACCTCCCCTCTCCCCAGCACAGCCCGCAAGGCAAAGCCCTGCTATCGCAAGATTTTCCAGCACACGCCACGCCGTGATATAGTGGCAGAGATGAGCTAATGATGTGAGCTAATGCAAGGCTGTGTTCTGCCTCAGAGAGCACTACCACACATCATAACTGATGGACACACACACAGGCACAGACATGCTCACATACACACACACATACACACACATACACACACACACACACATATATGCAAAGGCACGTGAGTATGCACATGCACAAACACACACACACACACACACACATATTCATATAACCACATCCACACAGACATGCACACATGTACAGACACACACACACACAGGCACGCACACACACATGCAAAGGCACTCGCATACACACATGCACAAACACACACACATATTCATGTATGCACATACAGACACACATGCACACACTCACAGACACACATACAGGCTCGCACAAACATGCATACATACGCATATATGGACAAGCACACGTATACATACACATACATGCACATACACATAAGCACAGGCACAGCACACAAACACACACATATCATACACACACTCTGAGGCGTCTTCCTTCATTGGCCCAGTACTAGCAAGTAACACATGCAAATGAGCAGTTTACCAGAGAGTGGGATAATATGTTAATACTTCTGTTACTACTAATAAAAATAATGATAATAATAGTAATAATAATAATCATCATCTGATGCTACTTAGTGAGACACACATTCATTTCACATATCCCAGAAAAAAAGGAAATATTAAGCCTGGTACAACACACACACACACACACACACACACACACACACACACACACACACACACACACACACACACACACACACACACACACACCTGCAGCAGCCTGCAGTAAAAGTCAGATCCTAGCCTTTACGAGTTTCCTTCTCCCAACCATCCACTGGACGTCCGACCTGTGTGAGGTCATCTGCCCGAGACACGACCATGACATCACCATCATGAGCTCATGAGGGGAAGCTGACACAGGTCAGGGAAGACAGCAGCCAGCCACAAACATGAGTACCTGGTTACTACTTATTCCTGGTGGTCCAAGGGCTTGTCAAAGGCACAACTTTTGCAGAGACCACTCTCATACTATAACCTAATAAGGAAGGTCATTGACACCTGAAAAAAAACTTATTTTAAAATATTGAGGGCTTTGTCTAGCTGATGAAAGAAGTGTGTGTTGATTTAATTACATGATGATCATGGTTGTGCACCCAAAGGTGTGTGTGTGATTGTTTGAGCATCCATTTCACAAAATATCTTGTTAGTTCTTTAGATAATATCCACTTACTTACTCACTACTGTGAACTACCTGAAACAGCAGCAGGCAAAGTTTAGTCACCAGGAGCTTTGACCATTTCTCAGTGATGACTATACTCCACTACAGGTGAAAAGTTGTCAATGACCTCATTTTGTCCTAAGCTCGCAAGAATTTCATGAAAAGCGTACAATTTTGCAGAATTAATAAACGTGTCCTTCCTGTTCTGCTGTGTCATTTAGTTATCCTCTTGGACCAGCACACTGCCCTCCTGTTCAGATTTTTATGTGGCTGCCTCAAGTTCACAATGATAAAAAAGTTAAATTGTCCAGCATTAATGAACATATTCCGGTAAGCCTTTTGGAACCACTCTCTCTCTCACTATTTTTCTCTCTCGCTCCCTCATTCATTTCTGACTTCGTGCTTGCCTCTCTCCTTCTCTCTCGCTCTCTCTTTTCCTCTCTTAGTCATCACGGAATGTGTCAATGTTTCTACCACTAGTGGAGGTCATGCCCACTGGTGCGGATCTGTGCCCATCTCCGACATGGGCCAATTGTGCCAATAGCCCCCATGCCACCCCCCAAACCCCCACCCCCCACCACCAGCACGAGCACCAAGTGGACAAACCCCCCTGACCAACACCCCGCCGCCCCCCAGACACCCACCCCCCACCCCCTTCCGACCCCCCCCACGAAACACACACCTCTTCCATGCAGGAGCTCGTAAAGATCTTAGGAGTATATATGGATCACACAGGGCAAGAGAAGGATAGAGAAACCTCGAACAACTGAAAGAGCGTCTCAAGACCGAGAAGAAGAAGAAGAAGAAGAAGAAGAAGAAGAAGACCAAAGAAGAGAAAGCCAAAGCAACAGCCATGATGGGGCACTGGCCACTGATGATCCTGATGACCTCACTGCTCTGGGTTACCTGCCGAACAGCACCTGCACAGTGCCACTTCAACTCTCAAGGTGAGTCTTCTGGCTAAAACGGACACACACACGCACACAAAAATGCTACTCAGCAGTACCGGTCTTTGTGATGGAGATGTAGTTGGAAGTTATGGTGACGCTTGTTGAAGCGTACTAAATTCAGCTCTCCTGACTTGTATCGTGAAGACATATTAAGAAAATGAATACAATTTAATAAGTAACTGCCAACCCGGTGTGTGGATGTCAACTCTAGAAATGCACTAAACCTGTAAATTACAAAAAAACATGGATCTCCCACACCCTGATGTAACACCTTTGACTTAGGAGACCCCTCAATGTCTCAGTGTATGTTAGTAAAAACTAATGTTGAGTGACCTGCAATGCAGGAAAGATCAGTAGTGGATGGTTGTCTCATGCATTTAAAGCCATAACATATTGTGACATCTTGAAAAAGCATTGAGAAACTAGGAACGAGTGATATTGTGTAATACATTTATAAAAGAAGGTAAAAGTCTCCGGCGTCATAGACATAAACATTTTGGAAAATTCTCTTTCTCTGTGTACGATATATACATAAAACATTTTTTTACCACTGTGCAAAGTACTGAACAATATCAATCCATAGCTGTAATACAAAAGCCACTCAATAGGTATGTTGGCATTAGGCTTTTCCAGTCTATATCATGCATATTGTTGTGGATGTTGCATTGCTTTTGTACAAATGTGGTATTACTGTTAAATAACAAAATTGCCATCATATATCATTTAAGTTGTACAAATATATTTTTTTCTCCATCACATATATTCCATATTATAGTATTAACTTTTTTTCACAGCAATACCATGTGAAGAATAGGTTGTTTATCACAAAGCTTAATGTACAACCATGTCGTTGTAATGTGTGCTTCTAAAATGTTGTCTGTATATGGTTTAGTGTAAAAGAATTGTACGTTTGAGTTTCAGACAATAATAATGTGCATGTGTGTGTTTCAGCACTCTGTGAGTATAAGGGCAAAAGCTACTCCTTGGGGGAGAGCTGGATGGACGATGAGTGCGTTCAGTGCACCTGCCTGCATCCCTTTGGAGTGGGATGCTGTGAGACGTGAGTACACTCTCTCTCTCTCGTGCGCACACACATGCATGCACGAACACACACACACACACACACACATACACAAATTCTCTCACTGTAGACAAACACCCAAAACACACACATACTTCTTCTTCTGTTTGAATATGCTGAGACAGACGTCCTGAAAAGTCCCTGCCTTTTCCTTTGCTTACTTGCACAAACACACACATAATCAATCTCACAATACAGTGCTGACTCTTCACATGAAGAATATATACACCTTTGCAAAGTAAAAGACACAGGACAACAACTCTTGTCCAACACACCTCCTAACTGGCCTCCTTTTTGACCTCTGTGACACTCGCACACACACTTATTTTCTCTCTGTGCACAGGGTCCACAGGCCAGTGGACTTCCCCGCTTGGTGTGAGGTGCGCGTGGAGGCCGTGACCTGCACCGTGCGTCTGGTGCAGAGCGCTGATCCCCGCTTGCCCTGTGTCGCCCACGGCAACAGCCTCGACCCCAGCCACGGTATGCAGCTGGGGGGCTAAGCAGCAAAGCTCAACACCTGAACCACCCCCCCACCCGCACCCCAACACTCTCCCAACCCCTCTTCCAGCAGAGCTCTACACCTGAACCCCAATCCCCTCACCCTCCCAACCCCTTTCAGCAGAGCTCAAACCCCACTCTCACAAGTTTCCCGACTTCCAAATACACGTCATCTGCATGTAAACACAGCACAGTAAGAAAGGGGCTATATTTTATATCAGTCAAAGTCATTGTTTTTAACTTGTGTGACTCTCCAGGTATCCCTTAACTCCTAAAGCTAACCTCTCTCTCTGTCTTTCCTAATGCAAGTTGCTGAATATATTGACACACTTGCGTCTGTCCAACGTCTTCCAAATGTAGTACACTAAAGCTGTTAAATAGCCAGCAGAACCACTGTGCTGAGCACGAGTGGAAAGGAAAAGTTTATAAGCTTGAATGGTTCCTGTTGTTTGTGCAAAAGCTTGTCCACAGTAAACACGCGCGCACTCTCCGCTTCTGTCACCGCTAACTGGCTAAGCAAACATATACAGAACACACATAATTTACTGCTGCGTACACGCACACATACATGTGTATCGGATGTAATCACTTACAGGATACGAACATACACACATATGCATGTCACCTGTGCTGTGGCAATCAACACACACACACACACACACACACACACACACACACACACACACACACACACACACACACACACACACACGTAAGCTAATATATGACAATACTCAATATATCATGTTCTTTAAGCACTTTTAACTGCTGAAGTAAAATAAAGTTGAAATATAACAGCATTTTAAGGTTTTCTGACAGTTTGTGCAGTGATGTGCAGTCAAAATGAGCAGGGAGATAACAAATATGTCTTGTTTTATTTTGAGGTCAAAAAACACATTTGCAAGTCAGATTCACATACTGAGAATTTCAAGCCTCTGTGTGCCTCACATACACACTCACACACACACACCCATAAACATGCATAAGCGTGTGTACACGCGCTCAAGCGCACACACACACGCACACACACACACACAGGTTGTGAAATACATAATGGTAGACCACATAATGAAAAGGTCAGTCAGTGGTCCCGAAACTCTCCGATTTGAGAGAAACTGAAATAAAACAAAATTGCAGTTATAATAAGAGGAACATAATAAAAAAGCATTTAGTAAGAAACCCCCCAAAACACACACACACACACACACACACACACACACACACACACACACACACACACACACACACACACTAAAACCTGACTTGTTTACATTTCAAGAGATCCACCCACAGTGCATAGGCAACCATATAGCAAAATTGTTAAAACACACAAACACACACCTCATAATACTCACTCCTATGTTCTGTCAGCTCTGTAATTAAACACCAGATGTCCCACTTCAGTAAACACACATGGCACACACCCACACACTCACAGACACACACACACACACACACACACACACACACACACACACAGGCAGCAATATCAAATGGTTATACTGTTGGTCCCTGTAAACTGGGAGATATAAGATGCCAGTGCCGGATTGGTGGGAAGGACTTTGATTGGCAGGTCCCAACTGAAGGTGTCCACATCCACGCGCTCTGCCCCCGTCCAGATAGTGACTTCTGATTGGTTCTGCAGTACGGTGGGTGACTCCACAGGCTCTCGGGATGTCACAAACTCAAAGTGCAGACGCCATCTTAGTGTGACTAGTGGAGACAGACAGACAGAAGAACTGAAAATGATATGCGAACAAAACCACAAACACACACCAGGGCTGGAAACTAAACTTCACAAATAGGACTCTAAGATACACTGACTAAATGGTAAAATATACACTAGCCACTCAACAGTAAATCATTGTTTTGTGTCTGTAATCTACCAGCCACTTACATATTTACCAGGATTTGGCTGGCACCAATTTCTATCCCTGACACACACGCACACAGAATGAGCTAAGCATAAAAGCATCTATATAAATATTTTATTTGATTCTGACAAACTGTGGAAGTACGTGAGTACGCACAGCATACACTTAACATAAGCACTTAACTGTGTGTCAGTGCAGTCCTTGATCATACAGTTTCCTGTATTGAGTATGCATATGTGTTTGTGTGTGCATGTGTTACTGAAATGCTGCTTCTACACATGTTGCAGTCTGTCATAAACAGAAAGATAACGTACACGTTTAGTATAATAAATGCCCTCTTTCGCTCTTTCTGTGTGTGTGCGTGTGTTCAAACTTACTGATGTCGGTGCTGAATCCTGGCGCCACGTTGAGAGGTATGGGCAAGGAGAAGTGAGTGGATGCAGTGTGCAGGCAGGACTCTAGGTGGCGCCCATGAGAGGTAACACTCACTGGTTGAGGGGGCTTTCTCTGGTACTCAGTATGCACTTCCTCTTCGGACTGTAAACTGACTGAGTACTGTGGACACACAGACATCACGCAACACACACACACACACACACACACACAAACACACACACTTAAACTGCAAATCCTCAACTAATAAAAAAAAAGACTACTGTAGACACGCAGACATCATGCAAAACACACGTCTTGATACAGAACTATCGAAATATCAATACTTAACCATAAGCAAAAAAAAAACAGACCGGACCAAAAACAAACTTGGTAAAAGAGCCAAACTTGTACTATTCTACAGCATGGCAGTTTGTTACTGCCATGCAAGTAGTGAAGTGTTCCTCATTATCACAGACTTACAAGCACATTTTGTGTAACTTTGGTTCTTTGGGTGAACACTTGCATTAAGCACTAGGTTCAAAGCACTGTGCTTAGTAGCTGCATGTCTCAGTGAATCATCCATTTCAAACCAGAACCAATGACAGAGTTCCCACCGACTCCAATTGACAAGACTGTTCAAAACGTTTACCACACCCTTTCACAATGTACGGTTGGGCCTGGCTATAGCTATGCTTCAACAACGGATTTGTAACCTTCCTGTGGGCAAACTATCCAAGCGAAGTTTTGCAGATCTTAAAACTGCGAGAGACAACTTCAGGAATTTCATGACAGTGGAAAGCCATGCCAAAACAGGCGGCCTGTTGCGCAGACCTGCAGACAGGGGATGTCCCCCTCTGAGAAGGTGAAAGTGCCGATAATGTCCTCGCCAAGCCGGTAGACGCTCTTGAAGATGCAGAACTTTGCCACCTTCCCTCTAGAGTTAGTGATGTTGAACAGACCTGTGGACAGAAAAGCCAGAGAGCCATCTCAGCATTGCAGCGTTACACAGCCAAACATGCACATATGGCACTGAGAACACACACACAAACACACACACACACACAAACACACACACACGCAAACACACACGCAAACACACACACACACACACACAACAAATATTTTAGACAGAAATATTTACACAATAGACTGAATGCTTTACACTGTAATTCACACCTCACAAAGGGAAACTGTATAAATAAAGTTAAGAGCAATAGCTTCCTCTACAGTGAAACAGCCCGACGGAGGCACACACACACACACACACACGGTCAAGCACGGTGAAGGCGGGATAGCTTTCTCTACAAACAGGCAGACGCAGTCACACACGCGCACACACACGCACACACACACACACACACAGTCAAGAACTAGTGGGATAGCTTTCTCTACAAACAGGCAGACACAGTCACACACACACACAAGGTGAGAACTAGTGGGACAGCTTTCTCTACAAACAGGCAGACGCAGGCGCGCACACACACACACACACACACACACCCACACTCAAGAACTAGTGGGATGGCTTTCTCTACAAACAGGCAGACGCAGTCACGCAGACGCAGTCACACAGACACCCACACACACGGTCAAGAACTAGCGGGATAGCTTTCTCTACAAACAGGCAGACGCCGACACACACACACACACACACACACACACACACACACACACACACAGTCAAGAACTAGTGGGATAGCTTTCTCTGCAAACAGGCAGACGCAGTCACACACACACAAGGTGAGAACTAGTGGGACAGCTTTCTCTACAAACAGGCAGACACAGGCACACACACACACATGCAGGCGAGCACACACACACACAAACACACACACACTCACGGGGCGAGCGACGTGACGTGTTGACCATCAGCATGTCTAGCGCCCTCTCCAGGTAGCGTCCGTCCCTGCGGCTGCTGCTGCCCTCCTCCTCCTCCAGGAAGGGGTTTGAGGGGGCCACTTCCTCATCCTGGAGGAAACAGGGCTCTGGCACGCCTGCCCCACACACAATACACGTTCACAACTAGTAAACATTACATTACACTTAGCAGACGCTTTCCTCCAGAGCGACAAAAGGAGGACGTAAATAAGCTAACGAAAGTGTAGAGGAACACAGAGTAAACAAAGGCATAGCAAAGCTAGAGCGGCCTAAGCAAGTAACAAGTCTGTTTACTATACTGCTCGCTCGCTCTGTCAGATCCCCAACTCTCTCCTTCTTCCTGTGTATGCTTTTGTCTACCTAAATGTGTTCACAAACAGGGGCTACACAGCTGCTAAAAAAGACACAAACACTGTACATATGTATGCACATATACATACCTAACGCATGCATTCGTGATGCATAGGTTTAGATGTTTGTGGGCAAGTGATTGTGCCTGTACATGTACGTGTGTTTACGTGTGATTTTGACTACACATGCACGTGTTTATGTGTGATTGTGACTATACATGTAGATGTGTTTATGTGTGATTGTGACCATACATGTAGACGTGTTTATGTGTGATTGTGACCATACATGTAGATGTGTTTATGTGTGATTGTGACCATACATGTAGATGTGTTTATGTGTGATTGTGACCATACATGTAGATGTGTTTATGTGTGATTGTGACCATACATGTAGAGGTGTGTATTAGATTCTTACGTATGTTACACATGTATAAATACAGGTAACGAAATGCCGCTTAGCATCTAATCAGAAGTGTAAGGAGCAGCAAGTGCGATATATACACTACAGTATATACAATATAGACAGTATGGTTGTAGTGAATTATGTACAATAAGTAGGGCAATATGAACATGTGGGAGTACTTTGTTGTTAATCTTTGTGGGGGATATAAACGATTTTATGCCCGAGCATGTGTGCACTCACCATGAAGCACCAATACTCTAAAAGGAACACGTAGCAGCTTGATTGGGGAGTTGACCCTCTGACAGCCAATGGTCAGCTTGTACACATACTTCACCGCCTGCCCCCTGAAACTCGGTGGACCGTCTGTTGGGACAACCTCGCTGTAGGAATCTGGTTTGGGCGATTGAAAGGACAGGAGGAGAGATAAGGGTGTTTATAAAGAGTGTAAGGGGGAAAAGGTGGTTTGTGAAAGTAGAATATGGCACTCAGGATGTAAAATACAGTGTTCCTGCTTGTGTTAGACTACAATAAGCTCTTACTTTTCCGGGAGAAAACATTTGAGGAGTTGGGAAAACGGGCATGGACACAAAATGCAGAAACGGGAAAACATGTAATTTGCAAGTTTGGCTTTTGATTTGATTTTATACATAAATGCTATTTAAAAATGCTTCTAGCTCAAGGCTATGCTTGTTTATTCACAGAATTACTTTTGAAAAAAGCTGGGGTTTCAAGGCAACTACCAATAGGGGGAGTAACTTGAAAAAAGTGATTTTGTGACTACGCCCGTTCTTCCCGTGGACTGCTCATTTATGAAAGAGAGAACATACATATACATATGCAGGGGCGCCACTAGAAATATTAGGCCCTATGAAAGAGTACAATACATCAAAGAATACACCCTCTCCCCATTAAATTTGAATAGTGTCTTCAAAGAGCCCCTGTCAATACTTGGCCCTTAGAATCCTCTTAACTTTCTCTTCTAGCAGTGCCCCTGCATATCTTTGTACAGCCATCCAAAGAGCGGGACAGTGTGTACGTGTGTTTTCTTACAGGTTTTGCTCTCTCCCGGATCCAGGCGCAGGTCACAGAAAAGGATCTTTGGTGGGGTATCAAGAATACACTGTCCCCTCTCTCCTGAGAAGGCATGAAGAGAAGACACAACAGTGGGAGAAGAGGAGAGCAGAGAAGAGGGATGAATAACGCTGCATTGATGATACTTTTATCAATTTAACTCAAGCACTCGGAACACTGGATTGATTATACTACTTTTTTTATCAATGACACTCAAGCACTCAAATCTACTATGACAACTTGTGTAGCCAAACAAAGGTTGTGTCAGATGATAATGTAAGTGCGCATATGATAATTAAGAATTATTGTAGCAACATTAACAGCAGTTTAAAAAAATCTGAATACTGGAATACAATGTTTGAAAAAAAATCTGAACACTGGAATAAAATCTGAATACTGGTAACCCTTGTTGAGCATCTGTCTGTACGGCTCCAGTTGGACATCCCCTCAGCTGCTCTGTCCTGTACAGCTCACATGAGGTTGCATGAATAGCTGTAGTCAGCGGCCAGTTGTGCGTGTTACACCTGGGAGTAGGGACTAACAGCCTGAACTATTTACTTGACTATAGATAGCGTTGGTGGCATGGTGAAAGCCATGGGGGAAAGCGGTAGGTAGGTGCTGCTGAGTGGATCATGTAAACGGCCCCAGCAGCCCCAGTCACTGTAACGGTAGCCGGCTGGTTCAGGTTAACCCTTGTTGAGCATCTGTCTGTACGGCTCCAGTTGGACATCCCCTCAGCTGCTCTGTCCTGTACAGCTCACATGAGGTTGCATGAATAGCTGTAGTCAGCGGCCAGTTGTGCGTGTTACACCTGGGAGTAGGGACTAACAGCCTGAACTATTTACTTGACTATAGATAGCGTTGGTGGCATGGTGAAAGCCATGGGGGAAAGCGGTAGGTAGGTGCTGCTGAGTGGATCATGTAAACGGCCCCAGCAGCCCCAGTCACTGTAACGGTAGCCGGCTGGTTCAGGTTAACCCTTGTTGAGCATCTGTCTGTACGGCTCCAGTTGGACATCCCCTCAGCTGCTCTGTCCTGTACAGCTCACATGAGGTTGCGTGAATTGCTGTAGTCAGCGGCCAGTTGTGCGTGTTACACCTGGGAGTAGGGACTAACAGCCTGAACTATTTACTTGATTATAGATAGTGTAGGGGTAGGTGTAATAGCTATAGTTTCTCCCTAAGGTGCTCTTCCTACATGCACAAGTACTTTGTGTTCTTTGTAAACTGGAATACAATGTTTGAATGAATGACTTGTGTCCTATCGTGACTGTTTAAATTCTATGCAGTGAATATCAGAAGAGGCAACCATCCAGGAGGCACCAACAGTTGAACACCTACCTACACACACACACACACACACACACACACACACACACACACACACACACACAAAAAGCTGTACAGCACTAGCTTTGATTTATTTAAATTACAATGACCATGCAATCATACATTTCTTTTATATTTATCTACAGTCACCAAACTCAGATCAGCTGCTTCTGTTACCCTGGTTTTGTCAGGCTGTTCTGAGTGCTCTTATTGTGTGCTGGTGATGAATATGCTTGTTCTGCAGAGAGCCTAAAGCCTAATCTGGGCTTACTTGGTCATTGCAGGTGGCATGCAGCCAGCTCCATATTTCTGTGATTCAGCCAAATGCACATTGGGGGAAAATGTGCAAGAGTGGCATATGGGTGAACCTCTACAGAGCAAGACTCCTGCATTTGCGTCATCTTTAGCACATTATATAGTAATAATAATGTTATAGCTTAATAATAAGAGCAGTGATGTAAACTTATATTTTATAGTATTATAGTATTGTACTGTATATAAAGTGGTCCACAACATCACATGTAATACTTTGAGAACTATTTCTTCTAGAGCAAGGCATTCAAAATCAATGAAGACATGCTCTAGGTTTCCTTTTAAAACCAATGTTGAGTTCTTGTGTGGCAAGAGTGTCCTTCTGGCAGTGTGTGTGCATGTGGACAGCATGAACACTAGTGTGTAAGCATGACATGGCAAAATGGCAGAGCGTGTGTGTGTGTGTGTGTGTGTGTGTGCGTGTGTAATTGATGTAGTAAGTAAGTAAGTATGTGTGCACGTGTGTCAGAGAGAGAGAGAGAATGAGAGAGACAGAGAGACAGACAAACAGATAGAGAATTGTTACGTATTCATGTGTGTCTGAGAGTGAATGTGTTCAGACCTCTGCTGGGAATGAGCACTGTGTCGCTCTCGGCTTGCACGTCCTGCTTGTTGCCCTGAGAAGGCAGCGCCACCCTGCTCTCGCTGGCGTGGAACTGGCAGTGGATCTGAGCGCTGGCCCATGCCAGCATCTCACTGTGCACAGGAAAATAAGGGAGTGCATGATGACCAGACACAGTAACATCTGCACCTCAACCAAATCACTTCTAAGTCAGAACAGAAAAAACATATCACTGGTCTGAACGGTAGAGAGCAAAGCATAGTTAAGCACAGGATGAATACAAACATATGGACAAAACAAAAAAAGAAGAAACAGACACACTGTGTGGAATAAGGTCTACACTGAAACGAGAAAGAGCACAATGTGATCTGATAGAAACAGCTTTATCCAAGACGAGGTTGAGAACACGCAGGGAAAAGGGGGGTCATTCATGGAGATGAAAAGCAACTTAAAGCACACACGATAGCAATGAAATGTCAGCAAAAAGTGAGATGATTTCTATACAGTTAACTCGACACAGTTGACATACACTGTATGTATGGCACCCATACACATCCGTAAAAGCAAGCTATGGGCAAATCGGGTCTCAGATGGAGGGTGATGCCCAACATACCTGCTAGCAGAGGTGGATAGGTGAGACATCGGGTTGGTGAACGTGATAAGGCACTCCAGGAGCTCCCCGGTTAGGAACACCGGGCCGCGTGCCATGGAGGCCACCACCTCGATCATCTGCCAATATACCAGATGAATAAATAAGAGGGCTATTGGATACAGTTACTCCAACAAGCAGGCTACCTCAGTGTAACAGACACAATAAGCAGCGGCCAACGCATAGCATCAGATGTCAGTTCTTTACTGTCATCCTCGCTCACCAGTTGTTCAATGCGATTAAACATGAGGGCATGAAAGAAAACATTCCAAACTTGATCATCAGTTCAAAAACTAATATATAAGCGTTTACGTACTGCTTATATGGAATGTTAAGTTAGATAGCTAGCTATGCTACTTGGCAATTAAGCAGTTGACACTAGACCAAACGTCATCCACGTACCATTACATTCATTATGGCACCATGCGATAACCTACCACATTCCCCTTATCCCTAGTCGACTTTTAACGTGTTTCAGGTTGGAAAATCAGTGGTTTAATCTTAGCTTTTAAATCGCCAAACCATTGAACGTTTCGCTACGTACGCTATAGCAGGTAGCTAAGCTAGTTCTCATAACTACTTAGCCCGGTGACCATTGAGAGAATGCGAGCTATTCGATCCCACAGTTACATGAAAGTAGAAAAACCGAATTGTTACCTTTGATTTCGTTGTAACCAGCACTCTGCTGGCTAGTCTTCTTACCACCAAGTTATGTATATTTTAAATGATCTAAGTTGGCGACCGACACTCAGCTGTGGTCAAGCCAAGCCAGCTCAAAACCAAAACAACACAGCATAATGTCCTGTACTACCAAGTTTTATCCCAGGGTTTTCAGAACTAACGAGGGTGGGAACTTTCAAATCTCAGCGACATTGCGTCCAATGATTGTACTTCATTTCGAGAAAATAGCCCTTGAGCAAGACCTGTCTGTTCGCCTTTACCGTCCTGTACCTGATACTCAAGGTAACATGACAGGTCAACCTAATGTTAACCAGCAGGCATAGTTGCCACGCAGCAACATTTGATCGTTAAACGAGGCCCTAAAAATTGTATTTATTGTCTTGAGTCTATGCAATGTACACTTCAAACACGCAAGTATGTAAAGCTATCTATGTAATGTACACTTCAATCAACACTTATAATACACACGTCCGATCACTGTATGGACATGGACGATTCTATAGGTAAAGTTATGGTTGGCCATTGGAAACGTCGCCGTGGCATATGTTAGGCACCACATTCGAACATGGGGGTAACAACTGTTACTATGCGCATTAATAACATTTTTTGGGGGACGTTTAGAATTAGTTTTTAAGGATTGATAATAATAAGTAAATATAAGTAAGAGTATAGCATGAAACTCGACAAATATATTGACTACATACAAAATACACGGGTTTTCTCACCTGCCCTCCCCTATCGACACATCATTTGGTGTGGTCTTGAACAGGGGGATTACTTGTTTCAAGTTTGCTTGGGCGGAGTGATACCCATGCCATTCACAGGGAAGCATGGAAGAGCTGCAAGAAATGCAAAATATAGACGCGAATAACCCTTGGCGCTGAGAAAACAAGGCTAGATGCTGGTCGGTTACAGCATACATTGCCAATCCAGTGATTAACTTACAAAACGACATGAAATGGAGCATCCGTATACTATCAGCTGTGGACCCAAACAGACCAGAAACACAGAGGAAGGGGTCCCAAGGCCGGGTGGGCAGTAACTTGCCTGGACTACAAATGAATTTCTAACGTTAGCAAACGATTCATTACGCAATGGCAAGAGTGGTTTGCTCTTGAACTTCTTTTTTGAGCAGCCTGGGCAACGGAAATATCATTTAATGCTGTAACCAAGTCCTTGTCATACGAACCAGTGCATCTAAACTGAGGGAAGTGTTTTGACAGGTGTGATTCGTTCGCGTACAAAAGCTGGTAGCCCTGTTCTGTAGCATTGTGGCACTGTGTGACAAAATGTAGTTGTCTTGGTTACATATATATGTATTGGTTTAGACAACTACACGATGCTAACTATCTCGAATAGCATTACTTGTAGTAGAGCATAGATTGACCAGCCGTGTAAATCTTCATTGCGTGTCGTATATAAAGTGGGCTATAGATTTGTGTTGGTTTTCATGAGCAAGTTATATCGGTTTTAGGTAGTTACTGCCACGTTGCTGTACCTCCATTAAGTGATTAGATAGACTGTTGTGATAAACCTGTACGTGTTTACCTTCAGGTGCGCGTCATGTCACAGGGGTAGCGCGCATTTAATGGGTCCACTTGCTCAGTATCGTCGTAAATCAACCAGTCCTTCTGATCCATCTCGCCTGACTCGTTTAGGAGTCGGCAGGAGTTCATACTGTCGCCATCATAATTCTCATTACCGAGAGAGAAGGTGAATCAAGGGAAAGGCTAAATTCGCACTTTATGCTTTGACACCACTTGTAACATCAACAAGGAAAACTGGATTGGTTTCGTCTTTTGTAATAACCGTAGCCTATCAGAGGTATCTCCTTGGACCCGAGGTGACGCCGACACCTTCTTTTTGACACTCAAAGTCTTGCCCGTTGGAGTAATTCAACGATGGAGTCATCAGACCAAACATCCACCGCTGAACTGATGGCTAAATATGTCTCATCTGAGATGGGATACGGGGTGCCAAAAGAGGGATGGAGGATTTGCCTGGCGCACGAGTTTAAGGAGAAAAGGAAACCTTTCCAGGCTAAAGATGTGTCGTTGTCCAACATCATGGAACACATTGGCCTTGGAATCAGGTGAGCACTGACACATGCCTTGCTAAAACCTTAAATGACCACCATTAAGCTGCCTCACTAATGCTTTGCCCATTCACCCTACTTTTAGAAGCAAAATGTAGGCATTGTTAGGCACATTGTGTGCAAACACATGGCACCAGGCTCACTGTCAGCTAGAAGAGGATAGTTAGCGATGGCTTTCGTAAGCAACTTGCTGAAGGGTCACCATGGCACTCCTCTCCATGGAAACCTGTCAGGTTTCACGTTGCACAGGTTGTTGGACGCGGACCAGATCTATGTCGCTAAACAAAATTTGGTCACAAAGCCACGGCTTTTCTATTCACCAGAGCAGTGCCAGCAAAAATCTGTTAAGGCCCCCCTCCACCCCGCCAGACAATAGTGTTGCTTTTGTGGCCTACTTCATGTTTGCCTCTGTGTGTGCACGCGCCACTCCCTTACCTATTTCTGGCAGCAATATTTCATTTTTACACGTAGGGAGAATCTAGGCGACATAGCAGCTTTATGGTCGTCCCAGTGATCCAGACTCTCACTATAAGGCCTATTCAAATCCAGTGCGATTTGTGTAGCAGACAATAAAAAAGGATTAATAATCAGTTGCATATTTAAAATATTTATTACACTTACAGTAGTGTGCTATAACTTACTGGTACTTTTTTTTATCCAGTCTCATGCCATATGTCAGCCCACACTTTCTTTTATTGGTGAAGAGCTATGTTCAATAAGAGTTGAACTTTTTTGCCTTTGGCTGTTGAACTAAGCTGAGTGACTTGCTTTTCTTCATCAGCAATTTTCACAGTTCCTACAGCAACACCTTATATGCAAAGCGTGTGTGTGTGTGTGTTTCTGAGGGAGGGAGCACATCTCCTCCTGCTCGTTTTGCCTCCTATTTTCTTTAATTGACTAATGGAGGCAATCGGGGTTGAAGAACATTTTCACGTGCAGCATGCATATGCAACTGGGAGTGACCTGTGGTATTTCAAAAAGAGCAAGTACTAAACGGTTTCTCGCGGAATAAGACCTTGAAAGTATTCAATGAGCTACAGTGTGTGTATCTGTCTTCAAGCCCCCACCCCTTTAAAGGTGGAGTAAACTAAGGGCGTACTAAGGGCGTACTGGCACTAAGCATGTTTCACTCATACTGCAGAGGAGTACGGCTGTCTCTGGTCCCCTGGTCAGCACACACGCTGTATAATATCAAACTGTACTCAGGCACGGTTGAGTACCTGTGTTCTAGAGTCTTTGCATAAGTGCATGTTTTATTACCATAACAGCAGAGATCTTTATGATCTGTTTGATTGTTCAATGGAACTCCTGACTGTGCTTAGGCAAACTTTTGCATTCACATTACATGCGTACCAGACTGGACTCGAGTCCACTTCTTTCAAGCAAAATGGCATACCTTGCCTGGGTACAGTACGAAGTGATCACACTGGTCAAGCTAACCGGACTTTGGGGGTCCAGCATACAGCCAGTTTTTCCCACCAAGACCATGTCTTCCCAAAATGCTCCAGAGTTGTAAATGTACCAATATACTTTCAAAAAAGGCAACTGAGAGTTGTTTCCTCTAAAGTTTAAAACAGCACTAAAGCACTTTTCGTCTTCGGTTGCCCTAATATCTTGGACCGAGAAAGTGGGAACTGCACTAAATATGTCATGTACGATTAGTACAAAGCACAGCGTATGCCATAACATTTCGGTCATAGGGGGTGTTGCAGTTGTACAAAATGTCATTTTGCCTATTATATTGTAACGCTAATGTTTACAACCAATTTTTTTATCGTGAAATCTATTGACTCTCATGCTTAAAAAAACACTGGTGGACGCCCACTACCAACGAAAACAATTTCTGTGAAATTTTAACATTGCAAAAGCAAAACCAAACAAACTCGTCATAGGCCGTTCATGTGAATCTCACCAAATCACCAAATTTGGTATATGTAATCTACAGACAATGCTGACAGAAAGTTATCAAAGGATTTATCTTGAGATGAACCGTTTTAAAGTTACATGTCAATGAAAATTTAACATGTAGCTTAAAATTCTTCAAATGTCCATATCTTGGCTTCTAATTGCTCAAATTTGGTCAAAGTTGACATGCCAACTCTAAACAGCTTTCTTTTCATGTGCATCAAATTTTGTGACATTTCACAAAACACACAATGTCATTCATTTCAAACCCACATCCATGCCCACTCCCAGGAAATAATTCCCACATTTCAGTACACTGCGGCGGTCACACCATGTACCGCTATGTGGTACATCTAGTTTAAACTACAGATTTGAGCGACCCGCTTTTGCAAGCTTGCATAGTGCGGTTATAGCCCATGGAGGGCCGCAAAGCAAATTCAGAAGTGCTGTTCACCCTGTTACGAGTTGATGAACCACTGAAACGATTTTGGAAACATGAATTCAGGGTTGAAAAGCTACTTAGCGTTGCTTTAAAACACACACACAGGCACACTGCACACACAACACCAACAGATTAACCCACAGCCTAATGTAAAAACAGTACCAGACTTTCCATTCTCCTGGTTGTGAAGTAAGATGATTGGTAATGTTTGTTGGACCGATTCAAGCTGATCATTAGGGGAAAGGACTATGTTAATGATTACCTTAGGCTAATGACTATAAGTACCATGGCTTGTCATGCATGTGCACACACACAAACAGACACACACGCAAACAGGCGCACACACACACACACACACACACACACACACACACACACACGCAAACAGGCGCACACACACACACACACATGCATGAAACTGTAATCGATTCAACTGCTGTTCCATGCATGCATACCTACACAACCATGCACACATGCAAGTTGTCACATGCACATACGAAAACCACCACATACTGTGCACGCCAACACCAGTGTAGTGTTACCTTCACAGCACAATCACTAGCGTTATGTACCCCACAATTCCCTCTGTTCACAGTCTGTGTGTGTGTGTGTGTGTGTGTGTGTGTGTGTGTGTGTGTGTGTGTGTGTGTGTGTGTGAATAGGCCAGTTAACGCAGCAGTTTACAACCAGCTGTGATCACGCCTCACACCACACATGAATGGAGGCACAGAGGACAGAAAAGAGAGCAGGAGAAAGAGAGAGGGCAGGGCTGTGACAGATGATGAGAGGGAGAGAACAACATCATCCACAACAATGCAGCCTCTATAAGCTACAGACATAGAGTGGCATAGGATGAGAGTGTGGGGTCGGGTTCTGGTGAAGTGAAGTGGGCTCTGTTCACTATGACCCAAAGAGGAAAATGAGAGGGTATGCCATCATGACATGGTGCTGAGGGGAATGTTAGTTACGGGCATGTCCATTGCCTGTGTCAGACATGGGATGAGAGTGCGAGACAGGTTCTGGTGAAGTTAAAGTGCGGGGCAGGTTGTGGTAAAGTCAAATTGTTCTGTTTACATTGACACAGAGAGGAACATGGGAGACCATGCCATCATACAGTAAAGTAAAAAAAAAAAGAATCTTTGTGGATATCTCAGGTCCAGGACAAAAAGTGTCAAAAATTAAATCCAAGTGAGATCAGGGTCAGGGTCCTGAACCCCTTTTTTGTCTTTCATTGTTTTAGACAGTGGTAAGACACACAAGGATTTCAAGTGTGTGAAAAGGACCCATCCTTATTGGATTTAGTTGTAACCATGCCATCATGACATAGTGCCATGTAGAATGTTAGCTATGGGCATGTCTGGAGGTTGCATCAGTTATTCTGTCCCATTCTATTGCCACACAACTGGGAATTGTTATTATGTAAACTTAAAAAATGGACGTGGATGAAAAACAAGAAGTGAGTCACACAAAAAACGACAAAACACCACGAGGGTAAACATCAATCAAAGCAACACATATCTTGCTAGAAGAATTGCAGATTGTGCGTGCATTGCTCTTTCTTTGCAGAACCTTTAACAGACGACAATGCAGAGAGGTGATAAAACCATAGCACCTGGCAAAAATGCACATAAACAACTGTTACCTGAAACCCTCTAACCTGTCGTGTATGCATGACACAAATGACTTCATCTATCCCACGGCGACTAGCCTACTGCCAGGGAGTGTGGGTGGATGGGAATCGCAGTTGTCCTGTAACACAGCACTGCTATTATCTGGGGCTCACCTTTGCTCCATAGCCTACCAATCCAGCCAGGTGGCTTGGAATTAGGCCTAGTGTCGGTATTCAGGTGGAGCAACCTGTTAGTGGGGAAATGGTTAGGAAGGACAAAAAAACGCCTTTGTCTCAAACAAAACAATATCCATAAAAACTGCCATTTAAAATCCTGGTGCATGTGAATGGTTAGGGTGAAAAATAAGACGCACATAACAAGATAAATGTAAGACCATTATATGTGGTGTAGTGGACAGAAGTCCAGCGAAATAGAGGTTTACATGTGTGCAAATACTAGAGTAAAGTGCTGTTTAGATATTATTTAGGGGCATATCCAGTGTATCAGTCCCTCTATCCAGTCCTGTCCTCTGTAACTTACCTCCAGACTGATTGGCTTCTCACAAGGACAGATCTCTGTTCATGGGCACTGTGTTAGTAGGACTGTGCTTCCCAGCATGTGTTATTAAGATACTATTCCTTGAGTATGCTCATGACTGTTAGTGACTTGCTGTTTTAGAAATGTACATGAGTATTTTTTTTTTTTGAAGTTTCTTATGTTAATATGATTATTTTGAATATTATAAAAAGTGGTGAATACGTAGCCACGCTTA
Source organism: Coilia nasus (assembly GCA_027475355.1). Taxonomy (NCBI): domain Eukaryota; kingdom Metazoa; phylum Chordata; class Actinopteri; order Clupeiformes; family Engraulidae; genus Coilia; species Coilia nasus. Next base: position 13,765,719 of record CM050200.1, on the reverse strand, counting down.
CCTCACTCTTTTTTTTGTACTCTCCACACATACTTGTCATGCCAGTTAGGTTACTTTAAAGTTGTTTGACACCAGAACAACTGCATCAAGGAACACTTAAGAATTAAATTAGAAATTAGTCATGTACTGCTTGAGTGCGAGGCCCTCATTCTTACATTCCTTAAATGTGTGTGTGTGTGTGTGTGTGTTTGTGTGTTTAGGTATCTGAAATGGTGGTATAAAAAAACCCAGGTGGAAAAGAAGGCGCCGTTTATAGATATGTTCCGTGCCTTGCCCCTGCGACAGATTTATGGTGAGTAATAAACAACCTAAGATAAGATGAAATAAAAATAAGATAAATTATGTAAATCTTTGACTGTCAGAGCATTGCCATAGTTATTTTTAATAACTGAACAGACACAACAATCATTCTGTTGAATTACTTGAATACCACATGGCACACAAGGGACTTACCACAGCCATGCAAGTATCTTAGAAGGGCAAATGTCAGATTTTCTTTGGTCTTTTGGTCTGGCCAGAATCCTGCATGTTAATTCCTGCCAGAGTATCCTGGCTTTACTCATATTAAGTAATTTCTGCATGCCTCCATGTACCTTTCTTTGTTAAATGGGCACAAGTGGATTTATTTAGTTTTCAGTAATGACTGATAGAGAAAGACGGGTGGTTGTCTGGGCACAGCTACTTATCAGGATATCACGTGTGTTCTCAATTTCTCCCTCCTCGTCCTACATGGGAACCCTTTCTCCATTCTTCCCTTTGCTCCAGGTGCCCCTTTGGGAGGTATTGGAGGAGGTACCATCACACGTGGTTGGCGGGGGGAATTCTGCAGGTGGCAGCTCAACCCTGGAATGTACCATTACAAAACTGTGATAGCTAACCAGGTAAAGTCCATCAGCAATATGCCTCAGTCTACATAAACATGCTCGGTTCTGCTAAACCAATGTGTTAAGTTTCACAGTCGTGTTTTAGCCCCAAAACATCTGCCAAAAAATCTAAAGCGATTCTCTCAGTTTTTGACACTTGAAAACACATGAAAAACCATAACAGTATAATGGCATAGTATCATTTATATCATAATAACAAATTTGCTCACGTAATATGATGGGTACTTATAGAGTTAATAACATTTATTAAATCAGTTATGAGTTATAGCTTGAGCTGAGCATGTCCTGAACTTGAACATGAGGCCACAAGTGTGTTTGTTCTCGCCAGTCACGTTGTAGACCTGCTGAATTATTAAGCACATAAATACTGCAACGTGCCTGTGCTGTAATACTGCCATTGTGTGTGTGTGTGTGTGTGTGTGTGAGAATCAAAGGAATAGGTATGTCCAACTGGTCTAAGTGTGTGTGTGTGTGTGTGTGTTTGTGTCAGTGAGGTTATTTGGCAGCTGTGAATTGCACTCTTGGTTTGGCCTGTAAATTATTTACTTAAGTTCAGGCAAATATTTGCTCTCTGTTCCAAAATTTCAACGCCGATAATTCCGGTCTTTCCTCTTTTTGCGTGTGTTCGGCCTGTGGCGTTCCTTCCCTTCAACATCAGCTCGTTTTTTAAAGTGGTTTCCCCACGCTACACCACCCCGCAACATATCTCTGTTTGTCTCATTCCTGTCTGGATCTCCATCTCTTGCTCTTGCTTTTTCTATATTCCTTCTCTTTTCCCTTTCTCATCTCTTACCCTCTCATCTGTTCATCCTCTTGTTCTCTCGATCTTTACTGTCCAGTAGATGAAGCCTGTACCAGTAATACACACCTCCTAAAGCCCTCCTCAGGGAACATGTTACTGGTGTTGTGAACTTTATCTAGTGCATCATAAGGGCCTGTTCCATGGCCCAGCACCCAGACTTAAAGGACTACTCCACTTTTTACCAAGTCCCATACAGTTAAACAGCTGAGTTTTACCTTTTTTCAATTTAGCTGATCTCCAGATCTGACAGTAGGATCTCTGAAGCTGACCGTAGCACTTCAGCTACGAGCTTAGCATAATTAGCTTAGCATGCTACTGGTGTAATCCGATTCAATGATTTATGCTGAGCTAATAGCTAAAGTGCTACTGCCAGAATGCAGTATGAATAAAAAAAAAACAGTAATACTGTACTGTTAAACTGTAAGGGAGTTGGAAAATTGGAAAAGTTTAGCCTATTTTCCAAAAAGGTGTTGTGTTTTTTAAAGACAACGATGTGCATGTATGTTGCTTTACTCCCTGACCAACCGACCCCTGTCGCTGGTTAGTTTACAGTGTGCCTGCGCCGCGGAGGTCAGACGGTCTACCAGCAGGTGCTGAGCGTGGAGCACCCCCCGGCCCTGCAGGGCTGGAACTGGGGCTTCTGCGGGCAGTACGCCTTCTACCACGCCCTCTACCCCCGCGCCTGGACCGTCTACCACCTGCCCGGCCAGAACGTCACGCTCACCTGCCGACAGGTGTCCCCCGTCATCCCGCACGACTACAAGGTGCGTGTGTGTGGTGGTGACATTCGTAGAGACGGGTGAAGTCTTTATTACAAAAGTCGGCTGATGTGTCACAAAGTGGATGGGACTGTTTCTGTGCTATTTTTGTTTGTTTGTCAGACTTGTGTCTTAGTTAGTTTGCATGTTGAAGTCATGGGCAGCAAGACTTGACCAGGAAATAAACAATACACTGTAATATGTATCTACAGTGTGCGGTACGGAAATATCAGTGTAATGGATGCTTCCATTTTGTTCTCTTTGTATTGCTACCTCAGTCTCCTGACCTGATTAGCATTCTTAACACGTACATATTCTCTTTTCCTTTGGTCTATTGTTCAGTCACACCCAAAGCATTTGCCTGTCAATGCACTGCTGACAAGTATAAGTATGTTTATTTACATGCTGTTATCTCTCTGTCTTTTTCTCTCTGTCTCTGTCTTTCTCTTGCTCTCCCTCTCTCTCCACACACACACACACACACACACACACACACACACACACACACACACACACACACATTTAGCACTTAACATCTACTATTTATTTTTTCAGTTTTTGCAGGGCAGAAAAGCTTTATTGGAGGAAAACCATATAATACTACTGTTAGTCTTTTGAGCCAATAATGGAATAATATAGTCTTGAATGTTCTTCCACCCGTTAAAACATTTCCTCTGCCAATGCGACATTCCTGTCAACGTCCGCTTTGCCTGTTCCTCATCCCATTCCTCATTCTCTGTCCCCGCCTCTCTCCCAGGATTCCAGTCTCCCAGTGGCCGTGTTTGTGTGGGACGTGGAGAACAGGAACGACTACGACCTGGACGTGTCCATCATGTTCACGCTGCTCAACGGCTCGGGCCACAAGGACGACAAGAGTGGGGGACACTGGAATGAACCATTTCACCTGGAGAAAGAGGGGGAGGCCGTGTCAGGGGTGCTGTTGCACCACTGCACACCTGTAAACCCTTACACGCTCTGTATGGCAGCTAGAGAACAGGTGTGTGTGTGTGAAGTCGCCATATTTGGCGTAGAAGGTGCTGTGTGTATCCATAAGATTCTATGAACTCTGTTATGGACTGCTACTTTTATCAGTGTCGGGGTCACTAAACTGAATCACGCCTGAGCAACTTTGTATTTATGAATTGTGGACACAAATAAAGAAGCAAAATGTGTGTGTGTTTGTGTCAGAGAGACAGAAATACACATTAACATGGCACTGCATCAGTGCTGTCAATAATTTGTCAGTGCACCTGTGTTAGGAATAGGAAAAATAGGGAAATTAAAAACTGCTCCAGAGTATTGAGCATGCACAAGTTCACACTGACATCTACAGTAACTGCAGGATAAATGACTTTATATTTTGTTGCTCTTTGTGCGTGTGTGTCTGTATCTGTGTGTGTGTGTGTGTGTGTGCATGGTTGAGCGTGCGTTTGTATGTGTGTGTGTCTGTATCTGTGTGTGTGTGAGTGTGCGTGTGCATTTGTATGTGTTTGTGTGTGTGTGTGTGTGTGTGTGTGTGTGTGTGCATGGTCGAGCGTGCGTTTGTGTGTGTGTCTGTATCTGCGTGTGTGCGTGCGCGAGTGTGCGTGTGCATTTGTATGTGTTTGTGTGTGTGTGTGTGTGTGTGTGTGTGTGTGTCTGTATCTTTGTGTGTTTGTTTGAATGTGTGTGTTTTTGTGTTTGTGTGTGTGTTCGTGTGTGTCTGTATCTTTGTCTATGTGTTTGTTTGAATGTGTGTGTTTGTGTGTGTGTGTGTGTGTGTGTGCCTGCGTCAGCCTGGGCAAGAGGTGAGCCATGAGACAGCCTTCAGCCCGAAGGGGACATGTAGTGCCCTGTGGACTGACCTCATCACCGATGGACGCCTGGACTCACCAACAGGTCTGTGACAGACTACCCCATCCCCCACCTCACCCTCTGTCTTTCTCACGCGCACACACAAGCACATGTATTGCACACACTGTCCATTATATCGCTTGTTAATGAGGCCATTAAGGTTCTAATTCTGTTAGGTCATTCTGTTAAGCTTCAAGCTACCGTAAACAAACATAGGCATTGCCTTGAATTTCCTGTCACTTTTATCAATGATAACAGGATCAAAAAGCTTTTTACATGTTTCTTTGAAACCTATCAAACATTTGCCAGGGTACAGCAGTGAAATAACTGGACCCTATACATATTCACTAGTGGTACTGGAAAGACATTCAGCAGGACATCAATATTTTTACTTCATGTTAGGCAGTGTGGTCAGCTCTAACCCTTTTTTGTGTGAGATGGATTCTATTAAGCATCGTTTCGAGCTACAGAAAAACTTTATTGGAGGAAAAATCAAATAATACTACTATTAGTCTTTGTGAAACTCATGCCAAATCAGCCTTAAAGGCTACATCGTGTATTGTTTTTTCCCCTCCTACTTCTCTTGTAGCAGTTTCAGAATCAGAATCAGTTTTATTACCCAAGTACACTTACGTATAGTATAGGATAAGGCTGCTCGATTATGGAAAAAATCTTAATCATGATTATTCAAACGATTATTTTGTTTTCCTCAGTAACATGCTTCATTTATTGAAAATGTATTCAAAAACATTCTTGTACCTTCGGATTTTCCCTAATACCTTTCTTTGTAAACATTAGTAAGTCTCCTTTGATGTCTAATGTACAAACAGTAGAAATGTCTAATGTATACATCTAATGTACAGTACAAACAGTAGAAAATAATTAGGACAAAAACATTGTTGCCCTCGATTTTATTTGTTTTGAGATCGTTTGGCCCTGAAATCGTTATCACGATTAGAATTCGATTAATTGAGCAGCTCTAGTATAGGAATTTGACTCCGGCAGATGCTAGCTCTCTATACACATAACAGAACATAATGCAATGCAATAAATACAATAGACAAATCAAAGTATGTGTACACGTATTGCACAATGGAGGCAATATTCATACAGGCACCTAATATAGGCAGTGATATACATGTAGGCGCATGATGTACCAGTGGGATAAATAACCAGTATGACAACATACCAGTACGACATAATGTACAGGACAGCGGTGTAAGGGCTCATTTCCACCAAACACACTGCGTGTACAGCGCGCGCCCGTTTTCTGTCTGTATTCGTTTAGAATGCACGTTAACAGATTAGACCATTTCCACCGCACGCGTGATGAGCCTGAGCGTATTCTGTCCCTATACAAACCTATTGTACATGGACACGCGCTGTACACGCTCAAGTCGGTGGAAATGAGGCCTAACAAGTTGGTTTACGAGGGTAACGAGGCGGTTTACGGGGTAACGAGGGTTAAAATTTGTCTGGCTGTTTCTCTGACAGGTTCCAGTCCCCCCACTCAGAAGGGAGAGAAGGTTGCAGCTGCCCTGGTGGCGAAGTGTTCGGTGTCGGCCCAGGGGCACAGCAGCCTGGAGATGGCTCTGGCCTGGGACATGCCCTTCATACAGTTTGGCTCCAGGGACAGGACACACAGCAGGTACAGACACACAAACATCAACAACAATAACACAACACAACACAACACACATGTATACACACACACACACGTATATACACACATGTATGCACATACAAAGACACACACACACACGTGTTTACACACATATACAAAGACACACACACACAACCTGCATGGAGAAAAGCCTGGCTGAAGACAATCGTCTCAGTTTGGCTCCAGACAGAACAAACACAGCTGTTAAACACACACACACACACACACACACACACACACACACACACACACACACACACACACACAGACGTACACACACACACACACACACAGACGTACACACACACACACACACAGAGTTAGCGCTGTCTGCCTCCATGTTAAGGGGCTTCTGGAGAGGCAAATGTTTCAGTTGCTGCTGTACACAGTGTTAGTGCTGTAAGGGATATTTTAAATGTCCCCGATCTGACACAACCTGTCTTTTGCAACTGCAGCCAACGATTTCTGATGACTAACAGTTGCATCATGGAGATATTTGTTTTTTTCACCGTGTTTAAAAAAGAAAAAAAAAACAACATGAACAGTGAGTGGACATCTTACAGTCATAGTCACAGCCGTGATCATCCCATACTCATTTACCTTATGTCTATTATGTTCATCAGCAGACCTGCATACTCCAACACAAATGAACACCTGTGAAAAGCTGGAGATTAGTTTTAGTCGATGGTCTGGGGGATACTCCATGAAAGTCGCTAACTGCAAAGCCTCGCTAATTTCGATGAGCCTCGCCAATTGTAACAGATGCCACTGAACTAACCTGCTCTTGCGCTGAAATACAGTCCGAGACACAAACACCAGCCAAATATGGTCACAATAACAACACTTGCAGACGTGTGTTGGGTGCATAATCCGATACATGTAATTTCGGTAATAAGTAATAACAGTTAACTTGTTGAGAATCAAACACCTTATATTGCAGTTAGATGGCAATATAATTATTGTTGCAAAATGTAAAAAGAAATCTGTAGAATAGCAGTAAGCAGAGTGTCTTGACTGGTTGTTGACTCTACCTCTAGATTTACAACCAGTAAAACAGGCTTACCATTATAATACAGGTGTAAGTATTACTGTACAGTAGGTGACAAAATGACTTAATGCGTAATTTAATGCCTTAAAACATATTGCCTATGTATGCTGGTTATGCTCTGCTATACATTTGGCTAATCTGAACAAAGAATAACAAAGAATGATTAATTTATCACCAAAGATATCCGTTGATTTTCAAAGCAACACGGGGTTGTGCTGAGCTTTGGTTCTGATGCAGTTTCCTTTTTGTGATGTTTTCTGGGCTTTACAGGAGAACAGTGGACAATTTGGTTCTTTAAAGGAGTACTTCCACAAGAAACCGTTTAGTACTCGCTCTTTTGAAATACGACAGGTCACCCCGAGTTGCATATGCATGCTGCACATGAAAATGCTCTTCAAACCCGATTGCCTCCATTAGTCAGTGAAAGAAAGTAGGCAGAAAAACGAGTGAATAAGAAAAAGGCCAACAAAGTGACATGGGTTTGTAAATTAGAAAAAGCTATGCCACAGCTGTGATTACTGGAGAAGTTTTGTTGCAGCACACATTCACTTACCGAAGCATAGGTAAGTATGTGTGTTCGTGTAGAACGTTTAGATCTATTATTTGGTAAAACAGCCTGAAACAGAAGCACTAAAGCATTTTTTTCACCAAACCCGTTTGGTTGTGTCCTCTATGTTTGGGTCATGTAAGTCTTATGTAATTAATGGTTTATTTGGTAAGGCACATCATATCAATACTAACATTTTACATATAAACGAAAGTTTGAAAGAAGGAACATATTGATGGTAGTAGCAAAGCTATCTGAAGAAATCACTAGTGTATTTCTGCTCTCTAAAATTGTGTAGTTATTACACCTTTAAAGACCAGCAGGTTAATATGTAATAAGATAATAATGACTTAGTCTGCTTTTTAGTCCTACATAATCATTGTCTTTGAACATGAATGTTGTCAGAGTGTATGTGTGACAGAGAGATGTGGAGGTGTAAATGCTTGCGCTTGCAAGTTTGAGTGCTAAAATGTCTATTCGTTCATCTTGGGATCGTTCCCTCAGCTGCTGTGCATTAAGTTGAATATTCCACCTCCGAGAAACAACCCTTGTGTACAGAGTGGGTGTGTTATGTTGTATTTGTGTGTGAGGGTGTACAAAAGAGAAAGTGAGTCCTGTTTGTACCGGAGGAAGGAAGAAAATATCTTGGACAACTGTGTGCGTTTCCCAAGTATGTTGAGTATGAGTTTGTGTAATGTTTGTAGGCCTTTTGTGTATGTGTAATGTTTGTAGGCCTTTTGTGTATGTGTGGTTTTAAGATAGCCTATCTGGTGTGTGTGTGTGTGTGTGTGTGTGTGTGTGTGTGTGTGTTTAGGAGATACACACGATATTTTGGCAGCGAAGGAAGTGTTGGACCTGATCTAGCTCTGTACGCTCTCACACACTACAAAGACTGGGAGAAGAAGATTGAAGAATGGCAGAGACCAATACTGCAGGACAGGTACAGAGGGATTTTCATTTGTGTGGGGAACAGAGAAAGAATAAATCGTTTATCCAAAGGTGCAGCCCTTAAGCCTGGCATGGTGAAACTGAAGCTCAAATTAAATGTTACACCCTTCCCTGCTTTGTTACTAAAACCACATTGTGATGGTGTGTATGACTCTGCTGGAGCCTCTTTTGTTTCCTGTTCATACAGCCAGGACTGGCCAGAGACAAACTGTCACTTTCTTTTCTTTTTTTTGGTGAGCAGGCTGTGTAGCCAACTTGATGAATGCAAGGAAATCTTTGTTGAATTCGACGTAAAATGTAATAGAATATGATCAAGGACACCAACTTTCAGTATACTGCAGAAGTTACAATTTCCACACAATAATAATACACACTGTGCACCTTTTTGCTTAGTTACATCCACTTAATTCAGTCAAACCCAAATATAATTGACAGGAGTGTGTGTGTGTGTGCTTGTTTGTGTGTGTGTGTGTGTAATGTGTTTCAGCTCCCTTCCCTCCTGGTATAAGTCAGCTCTGTTTAATGAGCTCTACTTCGTGGCGGATGGTGGCACGGTGTGGGTGGAGCTTCCGGAGGATGCTGATGTCAGTGGTGGTCTCCGTAGCGACCAAGGTGGCCTCCCAGCTCAGCCACCTGTCATCAAGGAGTATGGCCGCTTCGCCTACCTAGAGGGTGAGCATCCCTCCTTTTAATCCTCTTTTTAATCCTCTTTATGTCCCTGTAGCGAAGGGGAGGAGAAGTCACCCCACCTGGCTTTGAACCTGGTTCTCTAGGGGACCAAACAGGGGCTCTGACCACAACGCCAAAGAGCCAGGCTCGTTGGGATGGCAGTCAGAGCACACCCACAACTCTAGTGATGGTCACTCCATCACCCTGCCTTTCCCTTCAGGAGGCGCAGCCATGCGTGTCCCTCACGTATCTCCCACCATACTTCTCCCATCCATGGTGCCCCACACACTGACGCTTCACCCATCACTGGGGTCCCTCACACCGGGGTCAACCTACAATGGGGGTCCCTCATATGGCTCACACAGCAGCTGCACCACCGATGACCTCACGGCAAGCCATCCCACTTCTGACACCATTTGTAGCAAAGGGGAGGAGAAGTCACACCACACCCACAACTCTAGTGATGGTCACTCCATCACAGTCCCCCTGCCCTTCTCTGGCCTCTGCTCAGCTGTGATCTCCACACTTTCCTCTAGCCCTTTTTTAAGTTCTTGTTCCCCTTTTTAAAGTCCCATCTTCTTCCTCTTCCTGTTGTCTGCTCTCTGCCACTCCTTCAGTGGTGTAGTAGTTTTCCTGACCCACAGCCACAACGTGCACATCTACACTCCTCTCTCCTCCATTCGTCTCTTCCAGGACCAGAACTACAGATCATGTAACACATATTATGTGCACTTATACACTTCTCTTCCTTTCTCCCTTTTCTTCTATCTCCCTTCCAGGACCAGTGGTACAGAACATGTCACTGAGGATATACAGCATGCATGATATTCACTTCTAAAATTCTCTTAATTTTTCCATTTTGTTTTATCTCCCTTCCAGGACAGGAGTACAGCATATACAACATGTGTAATATTCACCTGTACAATCCTTTTCATCTCTCTATTTTGTTCTGTCTCCTTTCCAGGACAGGAGTACAGGATGTACAACACATACGATGTTCACTTCTACGCCTCCTTCGCCCTCATCATGCTGTGGCCCAAACTCGCTCTAAGCTTGCAGTATGACATTGGTGAGGCCACTTTTGCACCTTGTATCTGCCTTCCATTCACATACAAGTAGTATGAAAAAGACTTATGTGATATGTGACAAGCATTCATGAAGGCGTTACTGTATGTGTTTGTGGTAGGGTGTGTATTTCTACACTTATGTCATATATCGCTGTTAGGATTTGTGCTTGCTGGCCCAATGCTTTTCTCACATATACACTGTGTCTTTTCCAGTACACACATCATAATTGCCCAGAAGAGATATCTCAGTGTTACTCTTGTTTTCGAGCCTGGCATGTAAAACACTTCAAATTTCCACAGCAATGCTGACTATCTTGTCAGTGATGATTACAGTCAGTGCACTGTGCTTGTTCCACAGGCTGTCACCTGTTTCAGAATCAGTCTGAACTGCCCTTATGCCCTTAGAAAAAAAAACAAATAGACATTTCCCTATCTGCTGCTTTTAACAGTGACACTGAGGAAGATATTCCCTCATGTACAGACACAAAAAAAAAAACAGCAGTAGACTTTTGTTTACTCAGTAGTTTCACATTACGTTTAATACTTTTTTCCTATATTCCTGGGACAATGTCAGGTGTGCCTGCAGTATCAGATGCTTACTGCTATTTTTGAAGCTTTCGCTTTTTAAAGGGCTACCTTGTTGAGACTTGTTGTTGAGACTATGTTGTTTTGACTTAGTTTGGCATAGGTAAACACATTGTTTCAATGATGAATAGAAGTGGCCCTTGAAGCAGTTGTTGCAATTTTTTCTGCAATTTAGCAGAATGCTATGTAGTTTGTGTGTGTGTGTGTGTGTGTGTGTCTTAAGTTAAAATGAGTATTTGATTTTTTTCTTTCGTAAACATAGCCTGTACCCATCTCTCTTTTGATTTGTAACCACTGACTGTGTGTGTGTGTGTGTCAGCTGGCAGCGTGGTGCAGAGTGACCCGACCGAGAGGCTTGTCCTAATGAGTGGACGCTACTCCGCAGTGAAGACCCGAAATGTTGTCCCCCATGACATCGGAGACCCAGGTACACACACTGTGTTCAGACTCATAGCGCTTAGCTGCCCGTTAGTGCTTTCAAATGCACATAAAGCCTGCCGGCAACTTCTACACACACACATACATGTGCTCAAACCGCTTGCATAAATTACTCACCTGATTCCTCACTCGCTAAAAGTGAAAAGGCTAGTATATCTCCTGTACATTGTGCAGATCTGACAGTTATGGGAAATCCTGGCTTGAGTGTATTTTCAAAGGAATATTTAACACGTGATTAATCCCTAAGGTTTGCTTACTTTTGCACACAGCATTTTGGATGTCTTGTGTATGTTTTCAACAAAGACATAAAAATGTAATAGTTCATTTTGCAGTATTAGTTTTAGCACAGTGGGTTAATCTTCATTAGTGACTTTGATGAAGATAAGATCACATTTTATGAGAAATGTTTTTCAGAAAACCGTGAAATTCCAAAAGGTTTGCATACTTTTTCTTGCCACTGTATTTGTAAGATATTACATCGTTTACTGTCTTCACACTGTTGTTATTGTGTTTATTGAGCTAGACACACACCACTGGCCAAAAACAAATTCACGAACTTACAAAGTGCTACTTACATACCTGGCCAAAATTCCTGATTCTTAGTTCAGAAACAGATCAAATCACCATACATAGTTTTTACCCACACTGCTCTGACTTCAACACATTAGACCTTTATTTGACCTGACATGACCTTTGAACCCCCTCTGCACCCTGGACAGACGACGAGCCATGGACGCGTGTGAATGCCTACCTGATCCATGACACGGCTGACTGGAAGGACCTTAACCTGAAGTTTGTGCTACAGGTGTATCGAGACTACCACCTGACCCAGGACTCGCAGTACCTGTCCGACATGTGGCCCGTGTGCCAGGTAAGCCTGTAGGAGGAGCCACCCTAACTGACATACATAGAGGGTCTGATTCATTGTTTTAGATTTGAATGAACAAAAACTATGAAATAAAAACATAGCAAATGATAACTTCAGCTGGTAGTTATCAAATACCAGGTTACATTGTATGCCTTGACAGAGCACTCTTGCAGGATTTGAATTGCACTTGCTGGAATGTGTGGAGCTTTACAACGTTTCCATTTGTCACCTGAAGTTACTGGTCTTGCCTGTCCTGGATTGGCTTTTTTTGCTGCTGTCACTCATACATACACTGTTCTGATTGGCTGTGCAGGCAGTGATGGAGTCAGAGATGAAGTTTGACCGAGACGGCGATGGGCTGATTGAGAACTCGGGTTATGCAGACCAGACCTATGACGGCTGGACCGTCACTGGGCCTAGGTAAGCTGTGCATTGGATTGGCCAAGGCAATAAGGTAAAGTGAAGTACTGTCCAATGAGAAACTAAAGTGAAAGCAGTGGGATTCAAAAGATGCTTCTATCTGGAATGACAGGGACTTGCGGTGAGGACCACAACTCCACTGCACACCGAACTAATACATGAAATCATTCATATGGCCTACATAACAGTTTGAGTGCAGTTGCAGTCTTGACATCAAATTAGCAGTAGGAAGCATATGTCCTATAGATAAGTGACCAAACATTAATATAATGTGCTAGTTTTATGGAGTAAAGTGCATTGTTTTACCTGCTATAAAGCATGTGAAAACTATAGCCAGATTTTTGGATAGTCCTAAAATGGTTCTGTAGACCTATTAGAGATGCTGAGGCTATTAGTAAACCATCTGTTGATGGTTGTGTCTTGTTAAGGTTAAGAGTTAGGTTTGATTAAGGTGTTAATCAGAGTAGACAATAAACAAAATGCAACTGAATTTTAACAAACCGTCTGTAATGTCTCTGTCTATGTCTGTTACCAGATATTGTGTCATTTATACACCTGGAAAACACACTTCATAAAGTAACAGTTTTAGGAATGAATACATTTTACGAAGTGGCTATTGGTACGCCAGCTTCTGTGCCCCCAGAACTGGTATTAATGATATTGGTATTATTATTGTTGGCAAAGAGGGGAACAGTTTGAGGGTTTCGATGGGTTAGGGTTAGAGACGAAGAAGTTCCGGACCAATACCTTACATCCACTGGTACGGACCACAATCAGGCTTTTCCGGAATGTACCATCCGCCATGTCAATAGCACAAAACATAAAAGTCCGGAAACTAATTCCGTACCAATAACTTGGCCCTTATTGGTCCGGTAGTGTGCTGTGTAAATATTGGTCAGCTGCTGGTCTGGAATTCCAGACCTATAGCCACTGCCTAATAATAATAATAATACATATGTTTTATATAGCGCTTTTCATGACACTCAAAGACGCTTTACAAAGGACAGTACAGACACACAGTACAGGGACATACAGTACATAAGGACAGTACAGACGCACAATATTGGGACATACAGTACATAGAAACAGTGCAAACACAGTATTGGGGAAATTAACAGAGGTAAGGAGAGACATCAGGACAGGAAGGATACAAAGGGGAACAGCAGATTAAGGCGGAGGAAACTGGTGATATTGGTGGTACTGGAAAAGAAGACTCAGGTGTAAGAAGTGGTTTGAAAGAGGTGGGTCTTGAGGTTTAGTTTGAAAGATGGTAGTGAGTCAGACTCTCGGATGGCTAGGGGGGGGGAGTTCCAGAGGGTGGTGAATTTGAATGTGTCGCTCTGTGTTTCCTACCACCCCTTCCCCTCCATGCCCTGTGTGTTTCCCCCCGACCCCATGACCAGCGCCTACTGTGGGGGGCTGTGGCTGGCGTCGGTGTGTGTGATGTGCAAGATGGCGCGCGTGCTGGGCAGCGAGGATGTCTACCAGCGCTACAGGGACGTGCTGGACAGAGGCAGCGCCGCCTTCGACAAGCTGCTGTGGAATGGTGAGAAGGTGTTTTGCACTTCTGTGTGTGTGTGTGTGTGTGTGTGTGTGTGTGTGTGTGTGTGTGTGTGTGTGTGTGTGTGTGTGTGTGTGTGTGTGTGTGTGTGTGTGTGTGTGTGTGTGTGTGTGTGTGTGTGTGTGTGTGTGAGTGAGTGAGCAGCACTGTGTGTGTATATATGCTGTGTAATGATTGTGCATGCGTGCTTAACCAGTACAGAGTTGGTGTGTGTGTTCGTGTGGGGTGGTTCAGCGGGATTGTTTTGTGTGTGTGTGTGTACATGTTGTTTAATAATTTTGTGTGAAGCTGTGTACACAGTAATTGTGTGAGCAGCACAGATGGTGTATGTGTGTGTGCTGCTGTGGAGACCTGAGGAAAGAGCACCAGTAGCATCATCAGTGAGAAAACCAATTACTGAATCACTGAATCTGTTCTGCTGAACATGTGGTGGCTTTGTAACTGGAAGAGCCTGGCATCATTCAAAACAAATTATACTGAGGGTAATGGCATCACTGACATTTCGCCTTATGAAAGGTCTGCATTTTTCAGTTACCATAGCAATAACCACACTGCTGAATGTAATGCACTCTCAATGACTGGAGCCCTTTGTAGCTTTTGCAGCCATCTTTGTGATGCCTTGGATCAGACGTCAGAGACTTGCCTATGGCCAAACCCACTATTTCATATGTTTTAGGAGCATGCACTAAAAAGGAGAAAAACTGAATGTGAATGACTAAATGTACTTTTTGTGTTGTATTCTAGTAGGGGTGATCTTTGGTTCTTTATATACCCCTTTATTTACCTCACTTGCTCTCTCTGTCCCTCTCGCTCTGTCTGGCTTCTCCAGGCCAGTACTACAACTACGACAGTAGTGGGCGGGACCTGTCCAACAGTGTGATGTCAGACCAGTGTGCTGGCCACTGGTTTCTACGGGCCTCAGGATTGGGCGATGGAGAGTTCCAGGTCTGATGTTCTTTCCTGGATGACTCTCTGACACTCTGCCTTTGTCGACTATGTCTTTTGCTTGATGTTTCGCCTGCTCTTATTTGTGCATGTTTCATATTACTCTTACTGAGATTTTTTACTGATTTCCTAGTTGCTCATTATATGTTGAAATTAAATCCAGCAAGCTGTTACAGTCAGTCAGCCACATTTATGTTGTGCATCATATAGGGAAAAAAAGATATTTTGATTCTCTCAGTGCCACATAGAAATTAAATGTACCGACCCACATGTACCGACCCAAACCCTGGACACCTACGATGTCTCTCTTTCCCCTTGCCCAGGCCTTTCCGCAACACAAGATCCGTAGCGCTCTGAAGTCCGTGTTCGATCTGAACGTGATGAAGTTTGCGAGTGGTCAGATGGGTGCAGTAAATGGCATGCGGCCCGAGGGAGTACCAGACCGATCCAGTGTCCAGTCGGATGAGGTGTGGGTCGGTGTTGTCTACGGGCTCGCCGCCACCATGATCCATGAGGTACATGAACACCTGTTAAAGTTAAGGTGCTTTCAGACCTATAGTTCGATTGCTTTGGTCCGCACTAGTCAGAAAAAGGTTACAATGTAGCAAACAGACGTGGGTACAGTTTGGTTTCACATATGCATTGTTCTAAACAAACCAAAATGCACAGCGAAGACCATTGTCACCGGAACCACACTAAAACTGCCACTTTCGATAATAATAATGCACTAAACTGTACTGTTCCGTCCAATTTGGCTTGGTTGCTTTCACACCAGAGAAACGGCACCAAAGTAGGGCAGATAAAGCGGTCTGAGACCACCCCTTTTTAGCGGTCTCGGACCGGTTGATTTGGTGCACACCAAAGTACTGAGATTGCATTCACAACAACGAAAATGAACCGAACTAAGAACTTTTGGTTTAAATGGGATGTTTGGTGCGCACCAAATACTGTCAGTGTGAAAGCACCGTTGCTGTTTGATGTGTGTGTATTTTATTACTCTCAACACAGTCATCAAAGAGACAAATTCAAGTTTATTCAGTTCTCTTTCCATTGATATAATGATTTATGAATATGCAAGCAACAGGAAAACTACCCCGAAAAAAAATTGCCACATGCTTTTTGACATTTACATTTTAATTCTGCCAGTTTTCTGAAAGTGTCGAGTTCAGATCCTGTTGTAAACTAACTTTCAATGATGGAAAAGGTTTTTGACAACAGAATTTTCATAAAGAGGCACAGTGGAGCTAACTAGCTGAATAAAATTCCTGGCACGTGAGCCACACGCAGCCCAATTGTGAATGTTCACTTTGTTTCGTCATCCCCCTCCTCAACTTTGTGGGAGAAAATGAAACACTTTTGCCTTTCAATAATGTGGTGAGTTTAAAAACTAGGAAAAAATATCAGGTTATAAAGCCAAAAGTATTTGGCAACTACTCAGGGGTAGTTTTACTTAAATGTTCCCCTTGCCTTAATTCATATCATATCACATGAAAACTAAATAAGCTTTACTTTGCATGGTTTATAATTGTAGTAGCCTCAATGATTGGGAATATATGCTTATTTAGAAATGGTCCATGTTTCTCTGGTCCACCCTGTATATATGGGTGTTCCACTGTGTTTTACATCTGATGAAGGGCTCGGGCTCGAAACGTGACCAATGAAGAATTGTTGGGGGCATATTAGGGCTGGGCGATATATCGATATTATCGTAATATCGATATATATTTTAAAGAAGATATGTATTTGACACTATATCGCCATATCGATATATATTCGATGATACAATACGACTTTATCAAAACCACTTATCCTAATGTGTTCACACTGTTCAGACAGCCGGAGCTTTCTCGGATCACTCAGCTGTACCCCTGTGTATGTTACTGTTTACTTTTTCATTTGCACAGCTCTTTTAGAGCAGTCTTAACTTAACATGAAACACTTTGCTCATCCTGTTTTTGAAATATCGATATGTATCGTATATCGCCAGTCAGCCCAGAAATATCGTGATATTAGTTTAGGTCCATATCGCCCAGCCCTAGGGCATATTACTGTTGTCAAGGACTTTATCTGCTGCCTTTTATAAGCCTGTTCTGTGGTCCAGCACCCGGAGACAAAGATCTTGGTGTTTTTTTTAGGCTTTACTTTCATATCAAAATAACCACACACCATCACACCATTTTTTTGGCAAACCTTTCAGATGATATGACAATAGAAGGGTATATATACAATAAGGTGACAACTGTCTGGCCATGTGATCCTAGTGATGCTATGCATTTGTTAGAAACAGAGCCCATGACTTCCTCTCTCCTTTGAAAAGGGCTGTCCACTTCTTCTCTATCGCCACCTTCCTATCCTCCCATAATATGTCTTTGACTTTCCCTTTCCCACAATATTCCCTTTCCCTTTCAATATTTAATTTCCCCAAACTCCATTATAGTTTCTGTCCCAGTCCTCCTCACCAAGTGCTCCTCCGTTCTGCCTCCTGCACAGGGCATGCTGGAGGAGGGCTTGCGGACAGCGGAGGGCTGCTACAGGGCGGTGTGGGAGCGACTGGGCATGGCCTTCCAGACTCCCGAGGCGTACTGCGAGAAGGGCATCTACCGCTCCCTGGCCTACATGCGCCCGCTCAGCGTCTGGGCCATGCAGCTGGCGCTGGAGAACCGCGTGGCACAGACGGAACGTGCCCGAGAGGTCCCAGATCAGAACGAACACGCCCAAAACGAACCCGACCAATAAATCCACGTCACCAAACTCTAAAGCTTTAAGAAGTGACTCATACAGTAGAAATGACATGATGTCATCACACACACACACACACACACACACACACACACACACACACACACACACACACACACACACACATTATAATATGCATGACTGAGTGCTACTGGAATAAAAGGTAGGGGCACACAGTCACTGGTTAGTGCTCTATGGATGTCATGTCCACTTCAAATTATTTTACATTTCCATACCCTTCAAAACGACCATGCACTGGATCCTTCTTGGGATTTACACATTCCATTCCACATACTCAGTGTGAAACATGCATCAGATCTCTCTCTTTCTCTCTCACACACACACACACACACACACACAAACAAACACGCATACAAACACTGTTATGTCTTTTACTTGCTGGAATATAAAAATGTACACACACACACATATATATACTAACCTTTACATACTCACTAAAAACGGAAGGCTCTTGCACTTAAGACAATCTAGGATGGAATGCCACTGATGCCAGTGCTCAGGACCAGCCCAGACTACTGCTGCCTTCCCAGTCAACCCTTGGACACACGCTGTGCAGTGAGAGTGGGAGGAAAAACCAAACCCAGACTTTTCCCACCAGGGCACTTGGCCTTTTGTGTTGTCAATTTTGTGGAAGGGCATCAGGGCCACTGTGGCCTTCTGGCAGATATTTTTCAAGGGCACAAGGCCAAATTGAGAGGGCACGAGGGCCATGGGCTTCATGGCCCTCGTGAAATTCCTGCCCTGTTTCCCACCCTGTGACTGTTTACGCCTGGGAGAACCGAGACACATGGCAGAAGACACAACGCACTTGTATTTCATAGATATGCATTAATCGCAACAAAGCTGTACGTAGCTATAGAGAATGCAATAGAGAGGGCTGCATTACAAAGTACTTGAAATGAAGTTATTTTGAGTTGTATTTTGTTTGTAGTATTATTTCTTATTGCAACCAAATTATTTTAGTGATATTGTTTTGGCGGCTGTGATTGTGTCTACCCCTGTGATGTAGCATTTAAAGCCTGTGATGTAATGTATGCATCTTTTCCTGAGATGAAAATTATCACAACATTAAAAATCACTGAGAAGATATGACATGTTCTATGCTATGAACATCAAACGTGATGTAGCACTTCTACTGCGTGCATTTTCTTTTACATCTTTGGGGTATTTTAAGACGAAAATATTTATTTCTCATAGGTGAAATCGGAACCAATGCGTCAAGTAGACTGGAGAACGGAGAGATTGGGATTGTTTTTTTTTTTCGGGTGTTTTTTTTTCATGATGTCGGTAAGGCTTCAGCCCGGCTAGCTCAGTCGGTAGAGCATGAGACTCTTAATCTCAGGGTCGTGGGTTCGAGCCCCACGTTGGGCGAGATCTTTTCCTCATAAACATTTAAGTGTGTTCAAACTCAGTGGTAAAGCAACGTGGGTTTACCTCACGGTGGCTGCTGTACTGAAAAAAACAGTTTAATTCAAAGGTCAAATAGCCTGTCTGAGTTGTTTTAATCACTATTAAGCATTGTTATATGAACACTACAGGACAATCCAACATTTTCACAGCAACAGTTGAAATACATCACAGAATTCATATATTCATGACATGTACGACATCTCAAGTAATTTGATTAACAACTCAACATTTTGCAATACTGTGATTGTGGTATTTTTTAGTTTTTTTAGCATGTGTTAATCCGTACCTCAACACTTAAGTTTTCAAGTTATAATATATCTCATTCTTAACGATAGGGGGCGGGGGTCTCACTTTGCACTGCATCTGCCCGGCTAGCTCAGTCGGTAGAGCATGAGACTCTTAATCTCAGGGTCGTGGGTTCGAGCCCCACGTTGGGCGTGAGACTTTTCATCCATGACTTGACAATAACATTCAATCAGAGCTGCACAATGAATTGAAAATATTACACCATACACGTGTAAAACACGGCAACAATGAGTGGTGGATTTTCAGAAGCTTTATTGGGGCGTCCACTATAGATATCCATGTGTCATTATATAAAATTATTATTTTTCTAATTAAAATGGCGAACGCCTAGTCAGAACGCCTTAATCAGTAGAGTCCGAGTTGATTTTGGGGCAGATGTCGACTTTCTCCTGAAATGCACAAATAACCAATTTGTAGTCCAGGCGACAAGTGTCACTCGAAAAAGTGTGAAAAAAAAATACCACTGGTGTCTGCTACCATAGACATACTATACATATATACAATGTCGCAGAGCTTGGAAATAAAAAAATGAACTGCGCAGGCGTCGCCTACTCTGATTGGATAGCAGCTCAAAAATTCTACGTTCTGAAGTGTTGGTTTGGTCACGCGCCACATGCGTCTTTTTCGTCTGAAAAGGTGTTCAACTTCCTAACGGTTGTGTTGTCAGCGCAGACCCATGTGTGAATTTTCAGCTGCAACATCTGTAAACAACTTCATTTTTTGTTGAGCGACGCTTGTCGGCCGTCACTCCTGATGAAGTGCACTGGAAGGCAGCCTGTGACAACTTAATTCCATCTGTTTTACAGGTTAGCATTGAAACTATGGTAATCATTTGATAGATGGCCATTGTTGTTTTGCATATAGCTTTAAATAGTGCTTCATAGTTATGTAAATATTTGTGTTATTCTTAGATGTTGCTAATGTCTGTATCTGTTTAGTATAAGTAGCCTACTGAGTCAGATGGTCTGCTAGCTACGGATTGCCTGTATAAAAAATACAATAGAATATCCATGTTATTGCATTGTCCTTAACTGAAAACTGTAGAAGCGCAACATATAGAAAATAGAAAATGCAGAATATATAGGGGCACACACCTTAAATTGACTTACAATAGAAATATTCACATATATTCACACAAAAAATCTGGTCGCAGTCTAAAACCGACTGTAACTGTAAACATCATATTTACTCTCAAACCATGCTCAGACACAAAAAAATATGATTTTACATTCATATTTTGCCATTACTGGCAAGTAAATAAAGACATGCACTTTAAACGAAGCACTGAAACTAGCCTGTGACATCTCCTTACCTGTTTTGCAGGTAACATAGCTGTAGCTCTTCCCATGAACACATTTTTAGCAGCATAATACCAGAACTGCAAGACAACAGTGGAGTGGTGTGCTGTGACTGAAACCAGGACAAGAGCGGGTGGGTGTCCACAGAGTGCTCAGATCTTGCAGAGGGTCTTCTTTCGGCCAGAGGATGCCATGCTGCTGCCCCGTTACAGAAGCATGTTATGGCCAACACAAGCAAACAACTTCAAAAATAACTTGTGCAGTCTCTGAGCTACTGAAGCATACTGCCTTGCAACAGTCAAGACACCAGAAGACAAATGTGTGGAGTACATAGTGAGGTACATGAGGTCTGATAGCTTGCAGGATTCTGAGGATAAGGGTATGAGTCAACTACTGTACCATATTTTACCCAATCCCTGCATCCATTGGCACTCCACCCCAAAACAAAAATGTATATTGTCAATACTGTATATCTCCTGTATATCTCTGTGTTATAGTTCATCTGGTATATCTCTGAGTTATAGTTCATCCGGTATATATCTTGTACATATTTTTCATACATATCATATTTACTAACTTATATATTTATAGCACAACTGTATACTTGTCCATATCATATATATTAATAGCTCTACTGTATACTTGTTTATAGCACATCTGTTTATATCCCCCACAAAGATTAACAACAAAGTACTCCCACATGTTCATATTGCCCTACTTATTGTACATAATTCACTACTGTCTATATTGTATATACTGTACATATCGCACTTGCTGCTCTTGCACTTCTGATTAGATGCTAAACGACATATCGTTACCTGTATTTATACATGTGTAATGACAATAAAGTTGAATCTAATCATCTAATCTAATCTAATATTGCCAAGCTGGCGCTGGGGAGCAAGCTTTACAGCTGGTGGTGTTGCCCTTTGCTTCAGCTGAGCTTGGCCCACTGTACTGCTGGGCATCTGGTAATGGTGATCTGGGCCTGGATTGGGTGGTGCGTTCAGGGCCCGAGCATTAGCAGGGGGCAGCTCAGCTGCAGCAGACAAGCGGCTGGGCAGGTCAAGACCCGACCTGACCACTGTTGTGTCCTGCCTCTTAACTTGCTTGTTGTGGCTGAACTCTACCAACTGTAAGTTGGTCTCCTGCTTGACACTTTGGTTGGCCAGAATGCGCTGCTTGATGTTCCTGTAACTATCCAGGATGAGGTCCAATCTAGACACTGCTTCTCCCCTTCTTCTTGAAGTTCTGTGGATTATGCACAGTCTGACAAAGATGGCTTCAATCAGACGGCAGCAATTTGGCCCCCCACTGGGCAAGAGGGGCAGTGGTGTTGAGAGCATGTCTCTTCAAACTCTCCACCCCTGGAGTAAACACTTCCCTCTGCTTCAGAGATTTACATCTCCCTTTTTTCAGTTTGTCCTGGTGTCTAGCAGCAAACACCACCCTCTGCTTGTTGTAGTGTAGCAGGTCCTGTCACAGAACAACAATCCCACTCACCTATGTAGAGTGAAAAAAACAATACATGACAAAAATATGCAAGTGTGAAATTGTATGACAGTGCACAGAGGGAAAGTAGAAAAACAAGAAACATCTGACCTGCTGGTTACTGAGGGTCAGAGAAGACGCCTTACGCAACTCCACCAGATACTCAGCCAAACTGTCGACGTTGTCCATGCCTGGCACACCAGAGTCATTCACAGCCTGAGAGGGATCCTCAACAACCATTGAGGAGACAGCAGACTGGGAGAAGGCAGCTGTGGACAAGGCACCAGGCTGGGAGGAGGGGGGTGGTGAGAGGTCAGTGACATGACAAAGTTGGGATGGCACTGGGTCATCAAGGAGACTTGACAAGGTCATGTCAGTCATGTTTTCCACGAAACCCTGATCTTCGTCACCCTCATCCACATCCATCACACACATACACGTGCTCATGTCACAGCAACCTATGATGTGATTAGGAAACTGAAACAGTAACAGTAAGGCAAGTTATAACACCCACAATCTATTCGATGCAGATATCAATTTGACATATCAGTGTATTTGGATGGTATTTGGACCATATTACTTTATAATTATTACTCAATGTCATTAACTCAAAAAAAAAACAGACAAATATTATTTTTATGTTCAATTTTTTGAACAGGAAAATAAAGTGCATTTTTTCAATGCTTTTTACTGAACATGTCACAGAAAAGGAGCGGTACTGACCCAAATGACCATACAAAAGCACGCCAAACGTTATTTATTTATTTTGTTGCATAATATGGCCAGGGGCGGTTTTAGGGATTCTGAGGCCCTGGGCAAAGAACAGTTTTGAGGCCCTACACCCCCCCCCAACTCAAACCAATACATCCGTTAATAATGACAAAATCGATCATATGCATGGAAAAACTTTTTTTATTATTTAACACATGCCAGCAGTGTGTCTGGCTAACAGACGCCAGAGCCAGAGCGAAGCCGGACAGTCGTGTGTGATGTCACGTCACAGACAGACTGAGTACACGCATTGAGAATATAATATAATATGCCTGCTCTCAACCCGAATGATGCTTAATATTAATATTGCTTTTATTACTGTCATAGCAGTAACGACGAGGCCCCTGATTGGACGAGGCCTCGGGCAAATGCCCATGTTTGCCCAATGCAAAAACCGCCTATGAATATGGCCCCTTTAATTATTTCTAATTATTTATAGGCCCTCTCTAGATGAAAAAGGTGGTGGCAGACAGTAAGAAAGAGTTCATCCATTTTTTTAATTTATACCTAAGTTCAGAATGTTTCTCCATCCCTAATTAAAAAACGGGATGGTTAATTGTAAGAAAGAAGAAGTTTTTAAAATAATTAATATTATGTGTGACACCAGGTTTGCCGATGGCAAGGAAAGGATTTTGGGCCCGAACGGGTGTGGGGGCTGGGTTTCAATGTTCTGTGTTTCTCTCAGCCAAGGAGGCCTTTCACTGAAAAAGGGTGATACATGACATTACAGCCCCTGAAAAAGGAACTTCTCGTCCCTGGGTGGGCTCGAACCACCAACCTTTCGGTTAACAGCCGAACGCGCTAACCGATTGCGCCACAGAGACTTAGCTAGCACAAGTTAGCATTAACACAGTACTTAAGAGTAATGAGTTGCCACTGAACTACTACAGGAATAGAAAACAGCGTGACATGCAGATAATGTGTTGTGTGGAAAATGTAACATGACATGGGGCAGGATTGTGGCTCAGAGTGAGTGAGGGTTGCACAAAGACTTACTGGAGGCAATTTGCAGTAAAAGTGTTCTGAATGGCCACAATTTCACTTCATCTGTTGTTACAGTATTGGAACATTTTGATGTATATAACAGTACTCTGACAGTATTCCTTAAAGGAAAAAAGACAGTTTAAAAAGCTCTCGCCCAACGTGGGGCTCGAACCCACGACCCTGAGATTAAGAGTCTCATGCTCTACCGACTGAGCTAGCCGGGCTAGCACTGCAAAAATTAGCATGGTTTTATGAATGCTAATCACAAATATTATATATCGTTGCAATACCAACTAAAACTATTACACCATACTTTACCGTCCAAAACTATCACACCATACTTTATACATGATGTCCAAAAGTCACAGTATGTGAAAACTAACGTTTCATTCCGGCCAGCCAATCATATTGCCCCTTAAGATTTTTATCTTTTTTTCTTAAACCCTTCTTTTGTATGTCCGAAAAAACGTTCATTTACGGGATGCACTGTGAATACAGCTAGCTAGTTTGGCAGCTGGATTTGAGACAGTAATGTGCTAACCTGATGTGCATGTATATACCTTTTTATTTATTGTGGAGGAACTGGGTTATTTGACGTTCGCTTTAAGGAAGCATCGTCGGCTACATCCATAGATACAGTTGAATCGCACGTGGGTCGGTTTACAATTTTTGCTCCGTTCTAATGTTGCAGTGTGTACACCGCCCTTGAATGGAAACAAAGTAGTAATGAAAACGCTCTGTTACTGATGCAAAGTGCCTGTGGTTCTAAACTGTCATGACTCCGCGGATGACCTGTCTGTAAAAGACTCGTGGCTGCTCATTGTCGTGGTTTTTCTGCCCTTAGAACTGCTAATGAAGAAGAAGCCCCTTAATTTCAGTTTACCTGATAGCAAGAGAAACGAACGCACCAAGTTTGTTTTCGTTTTATGCGTGATTGGAATGTCAACAATCAACCAAAGTAACATTTACAAGGATATGTTTCACAGATATGAGACGTGAATATTGAGCTGTATTCGTGAAACTTTGCAACTTCGCAACACTGCAACTTTGGATTTGGATGATCAATGCAAACATGCTATTTCTAACCGTACATTTTATAACACGTTTAAATTGGGCTAGAAATTTTAACAGCAGCACTAAATTACATTCGTTCTGTGGTGTTTCGAACTTCAAATTAATGAATGATAGTTAGGCAAAGATAACTTAATTAGGGCTAGAAACCATTCGTGTTTATTTGCACAACACTAATGTAGTTTTGTTGGCTAGTTCGAAGCAATCATTAGGCTACTAGTGCATTTGATGGCTTATTTAAGTGGTTTGTGTGTTGACTAGCCCGGACTAATAAAACCCCTCTATTAAATCAATGTAACATCGTCAGTCAAGCAATCCGTATACACTGTACATTGGTTATTATTGTTATTACTCTCTGAGGAAAATGTATCTCAGCTTCTCAGCTTCTTGCTGGCGGGCGTACTGATTCACAGACTCTGATATGCAACATCAAATTCGTCAACTATGTTGCTTCAGAAATTCTTCTCGAACATGGTGAACCTTTCAACCGTTTGTAACATGTACAGCTGAGTAATATTATGTTTTGGAATTCTTAACCCACTAATAATTTTTCTACAGTGACTATTCTGGGTTATATGTAAGTGAGGATAATGTGCCCTCACTCCTTACTTCTACCGCCTAGCGCGATGTCAGTGGCTGTTTGAGACTACAACACACACACATGCCAGTGGTACTGAGGGAGTGTAAAGCTATTTTAAAAGTGATTGCGTCCCTGGGTGGGCTCGAACCACCAACCTTTCGGTTAACAGCCGAACGCGCTAACCGATTGCGCCACAGAGACCATCTGGCACTTTCTCCGGGTCAAAGGTCGTTTTATATTAACAATTTAATTTTTTTTGATAGTACTATCCCTACATTTTGACAGTTTGGAAGGAGTACTCCAGCAACTGCCAAAGCCAAGGAGAGTAGTGAGTGGATGAGGTACCTAATATGGGCCGGTGGAAGGGAGGGCATGACCAAGAACTCTTTTTTTGTAGTTCATCTGTAAATGTGCATTTACATTTACTGTTGTAAACAAGCAGACTGATGCTGATAATAGTTTAATCTCTGTGTGCGTGCAATGATTGAACGTGTTATTGTTTGCACGAGGATTGACCGACCCGACACAAGTCGAGTCTGGGTCTGGAAGCTGCGAGGAGCGCCTGTGTGCGCTGCTGCTGCCCTCTATAGGAAGTATTGTGCAACATCCACACCAAAGCAAAAAAGGTACAGTAGTGCAGTGTTTCTTCACTGGTGGGTCGGAACCCAAAGGTGGGTGGCGGAACCATTCTGGGTGGGTCGCGGAGCTTGTAGTTAAAAAAAAAAAAAAAAAAAAAGATTACCATGTCAGATGTACTGCCAGGGCACTGCATTCGTGGAAATGTAAAAGAAAATTCTATTAATTACAAATTAGTTAGCTGTTTAGTTTGGTATGTGTCCTGGTGATAGGGGGGTGAAATAGTTCCGTGTATGGTAATATTCTTCTTTTTTTGATTGGGGGAGTGCGTGGTGTTACTGAGCTGGTTTAAAAATTTGGGTCAGGACGTCCTAGTGAGAGGAAATTATGGGTCCGTAAGCTGCACCATTTAAGAACCACTGCAGTAGTGGGTAGGGAAGCATAGATAACGTTTGGGACAGGAGAATTTAATTTACATATGTCAAGGGACTATGCGCTAGGCAAAATTGGCGTTCATGAAACAAACATCAGAACATGCAAAACTCTGACTGTGGCTAAGTGTTGCTGCACACGCTCCACTTGAAATGTTTCAGCCCCATGCCCTTCATAGCTGTAGAATGTTAAGGGGTAAAAAAAACTTTGCGCCCAACGTGGGGCTCGAACCCACGACCCTGAGATTAAGAGTCTCATGCTCTACCGACTGAGCTAGCCGGGCTGGTGACATAACTTGAAATTAGCCAATGAGATGCTCTCATCTTGAACACCGCCCTCTCTTCAAAGTTTTTTTTTTCTGCAGATCTCTAGACCACACAGGCTCGCTCCCACACTGTAGATTTTTTAAGACATGCTACATTTCAGAGGGAATTAGACATCTTAATTATTATTATCCCACTTCATATCATTCCATACCTCTCTGTTCCCAGAAACAGAAGAAAACTAGGCACAGATTGTGGGTGGCTTGTATAGTCCTTGCTCTTCTTGCTTCCTTAACATTTAAGATGCCCCACAAAGGGAATCTGGTTTTGGTCTTTTCAATAAAAGCAAGTTCTGCGTGGACGTTCCATGGATGTCATGTGACATTACTAATCCCGCCCCTTGAACAGCTGGCCCCCAAGTCTCTGTGGCGCAATCGGTTAGCGCGTTCGGCTGTTAACCGAAAGGTTGGTGGTTCGAGCCCACCCAGGGACGGAGATTATTTTCTTTGAGACACCTTGGGACACAGATTAAGCAAAATATGTTTTAAAAATGCATGCATTAAGGTGGCTAAAGGGAAAAGTTCAACATTAATCTAACATATTCTACTTTCATTTGAAGTGGAATTAAAAAATCAGAACTCAGAAACTGGAAAAAAAAACAGAAAAGATTTCAATGCCTGGTAGAAAATGTAACACCATGAGTAATCCAAAATGTAAACTTATTGCAATTCTCTATTTAGCCTGTCAGCGCTTTGGCCCACCACATGGTGTGTTCTGATTGGTCAGTTTGCCCCAAGCCAAAGCGTAAAAGCTGTAATACCTTACATGTCCATTGGGGGGCTGGCTGCAGGAACATGTTACAGTCAATTTTCACAGCAAAAATAAACATATCTACAGCCTAGTTCAAAAAACGTTTTTTTTATGTATTCCAGTAGTTTTTGGATGATATTCTGACTGCAGGCTACATGCAGAAAACGGAGGCCATCAACGGCAGATACTAAACTAACAGTGACATTTTTTGACCAGTTACAACTGAAAAAAATATTTAGACTAGAAAACACATTTGCTGTAATGAAAATATCCTGAAAATCTTAAGGGATATGCGACGGCAGTCTGCATAAAAGTGAGTGACGGGGTGCAACCTACAGTGTAGACAGTAGATAATGGCTTTAAGAACTGTGCTGTGCTCCATCATTCTCGAGGAAAATGGAGAAAAACGTCTGGAATTCAGATAGTCATGTGGAGGCAGCTGAGGAAAGAAGGGCTTTCTATGGGACATTACTGCTGCTCGTCTGTACTTTTAAGCTTTTGCAACTCAATGAGATTTTGTTTTTCAAAAAAAAAAAAAAAAAAAATGCTAGAATACACTACCAGACTACTTTTCATCACAACCATTCACCTCAGGGCGCATTCACACCAACTTCAGCGTGTACAGCGCGTATCCGTGTACAATATGTTTGTATAGGGACAGAATACATGCAGATCACGCGTGAAGTGTGAACAGTCTAATTTGTTAACACGCATTCTAAACGAATACGGAAAGAAAACGGGCATGCACTGAATACGGAGAGTGTTTGGTGTGAATGAGCCCTCAGGCAGTAACATTAACATCGTTACAAAAAATGTACATGCCCACTCACTCAATGCATACAGGGTCAAATAGAGCTACTTCATTCTGACGGTGAGAGGTGACACGGTCACAAAACCACACGGCCAACCTCACGAGGTCACCGAGACCCTGCAGTTGGAGAAGCACTGTCTCATTACGTATCAAGCCAACCCACTTTCACTACAGCAATGGTCCACTGACTCGTCATGGCAAGAACAAGGGATTCGCCCTACATGTGGTCAAAAAAAAAACAAAAAACTGAACCAAGAGTATTCCTCAGTACTTCCACTGTACTGTGTGTAAAGCACAAATGACTGTTCTGTACGTCATTCAGAGCGTCAAGGAGGGCATGTTACATGAATTACAGTTAGTCACTGCTCACTGACACTTCAAGTACATGCATCTTCTCCAACACGTAACAACAAACATGTTACTGTTAATAAGACTCAGGCTTACTGTTTAGGGATACAGCCTTTTACAGAGCTCAAACTAAGACTACTACCACTGATACAACTATTGATATTCCAATCCCAATTAACACTGCTACTACTACAGACTGTATTTTGTATTGTATTTTTCGCACCTACCCATTTTAATACAGCGTACTTCAACAACCATATATATAAGCTTCTTCTAAATGTATTCTTCTAAATTTGGTACAAAGCAAAAGGATAAATGACCCATGTGATGTTACTGTTACTGACAGCAGATACTGATACAGCTTGACAAGGAGTGTAGGGAGGGAGTGGTGCTTATTTACAAAGTGCACATTTCACAGATTTTTTCTCTGCGAACTAGTCTTCTGACCCAATCTGACAAGAATGGTAGTGGTGCAGGAAAGGAAGACACGGGAGAATCCCAAGGCCACCTGGAATGCAGAGCAGTAAGTCCAAAGAGAAAGTGAAAGTGAAAGTGCAGAGGGTTTATAACAAAGATGACGAGGTGGCCGAACCAAAATTATCCATTAAAGAGGCAACAGACAAAAAGATAATTATAGGCCACAGAACTAGTTTTTAGATTTCTATGAATAATATGGGTTAAAAGTAAGAGATTCTCTGAAGAATCTGACACCCTGACTCTTTTCAGCAGAGTACCTGTACAATATCAAGTTCCTTTCTCAACTGAACACTTTAGAATCAGTTCACTTCAACTCCACTTGCTTTTTTGGGTTTTTTTAATGGTAAGATTATTGCCATCACCTCCACTGAGGTTTCAACCTTGCTGACACTAAACTGAGACAAGGAAATGTTGCTGGTTACTGATCACTTGTTCAATAGCACAGTTTGTTTGTTTATCTTGTCTACAAAACCGCAGGGGAGTTTAGGGGAATACCTGGGTAAACAAACTTAACAGGACTCCACCCAGACACAGCCTCATAACAAAACAGAAACTTTTAGCCATGTTTCTTCTACCACAGCTGATATAGAGTTCTTCTACCACAGCTGATGTAACCTTTCAGAGAGCAAAAGAAACACAACTGTCCTCACAAAAGAAATGTAAACAGTCGGAACTGTGCACTATGTTGGTCACAGAGTTCCCTTCAGCAAGTTACACAAAGAAACTCCCCTTGACATAGCACAACACAGAAACTCTCCTTGGCGTAGCACAGACAGAAATAGGGGAACCCCCCCCCAAAAGGAAAAGAGAAAGTAAAATGGGATTTGGGGAATCCCAGGGGGAAAGTAGAAGTGATAAGAGGATATACAAGGCGTAGAGACACAGTCATTCAACAGACGCAGCTGCTACAGGCAAGACACAGCAATGGGAGCTGTTTATAGTTATTTCTTTGAGGTAAGGTACTTTTTTGTTGCAATGTCTGCAGCTATCTATATTCATATTGTCTATTGCAATGATCATTAGGCAGACTTCATGTTAATGTGATATTATGTGATATAATGTGATATAGAGCCACACTATTAACAGGATAAACATGTCAAAAGCTATGCTGTTTGCTGTCAAGCAGATATTGATCAGTCTTGATGTTTTTAAAACAACTGTCAGAAATAGTGCCTGTTTCTGGATTTCTTTTAATAAAATCGATGATTTGACACAATCATATAACGTGTGCTTTGTCATTAGGATTATACTCAGCCCACATAGTCATAATGTCTGCAATATTTCATATGTCCCCACTAAACCTTAAACAACAACCTGTGTTACTATGACTGGGCACTTAAACTTTCTGAAAATTAAAGCAGAGACTTTAAGCAGAAATTATGCAAGCACTCGGCAGATGATTTCAACAAAAACTGCAGTGTGTGCATCATTTTTCTAAGTCCCCACTAAACCTTAACAAGCTTGAATCAGGCAACATTGTTTTGTTTCGTTCAAAAATGTGTAAACTGGACTTGCCTATAGGTTCGGTTTTAGCAGAAGAGTAAAGGTTCGGGGCGCAAAGCATTGGCAGGTCTGTAAAACTGAAGACAATGGGGATCAGGTCAAAACCAGAGTGTAAAATAGACTCAAATATATTTACATAAAATACTTTGGTTGGATAGGGACATCTTGCACAACACTTAAGAGGTGGCAACTCTGAATGCTGGCATAAACATGTTGGGACTAAGATATTAAATTACATGTGGGTTCAACTTTAACCATACACATAGAACAATGGGCACTATGGCTAGGTGTGTCCCAGTGAGTCAAACTGAAACTGAAAGGTTTACCATGAGAGCTATAAGAGTCAGGCACACTGAATAGAGCTGCACCATATGTAAAAAATATTGCAATGTCACAAAAGTCAAGTGTGTCCGTGCACACCACTGAACAGATTTATTTAACTCACAAAGGCAACGTTTCAGCAACACTGAAAGCATTCTTTTTGACAGAGTGCCTGAAGAATATCTTATAGTGTGTGTGAGAGAAAGCACCCTTAATGAATCTATTTTAACTGTGTGACTTTGTCATTACAGACGGCCTCAGAAAATGCCACTATTGAGAACACCACAACAAGCGCCCCAGCTCCGACCCAGGTGAGACATGCAGATTCTGAATGCTGGAATAAACACGTTGTGACTAAGGTATTACATTACATTTGTGTTCAACTTTAACCACACTGGCAGATAAATCAATTAATTGGCACTAGGACTACATGCTTCCTGCTGGAAAGAAAACAGCTCAGCAGAATTTAACAGGGACTGACTCAAAATGAAACTGGAAGGTTTATTATGAGAGCTAGAAGAAGTAAGACATTTAAGAAAAAATGTTGTGATCAGGAATGTGTGCACTAGTCTTTGCACATTCAATCTGCAATTACCTTAATCTCTGTAAAAATGAAACCAACATGATTATATGATACATGATTTTGCCCAGATTCTGACACAGACCAGACCTGCATGATATATATATATATATATATATATATATATATATATATATATATATATATATATATATATATATATATATATATATATATATATATGGTGTCTGCACACCACCCAAAGGGTTTAGAGAATATCTAAAGAACACCTTATAATGTGTGTGAGAGAGAGCATCTTTAGAAAATGTATTTTAACACTATGACTTTGTGATTACAGACGTCCTCAGAAAATGCCACCGCTGAAGACTCCACAGTGAGGACCCAGGCTCCGACCCAGCCTGTGGAGAGTGGATATGACAACACATTTGCACCAGGTGAAACTGATTTACTGAATACTGAGACAGCCAACAAACATCTTTCAGCCAAGGCACTATCGGTTAACCTACTACTCAACAGAGACAGACACAATCTATTGAAGACAAACATTCCCAGCACCTACATACCGATGCTGTTACAAATCATATGTGATGGTTTGCTATTGTCTGTGATTGCCACCCTAAATGTCATTACTCTGAATCTCCACTGCAGACACATGGCATTCTAGTCCAAATTCCTCCTTTGAGGAGGAAGACGTGGACAAAAGAAACATTATTGTGAAGAGTAATGGAAAGAGCCAGCAGGTGGATGTGTTTCCCGATGAAAAGATGAGCGTACTCAAAAAAGAAGCGTGTGAGCTCTTTCAGAAGAAGGAACAATGCATGAAAATTGTTTACAAAGGTAAATTCTAAAAACAATCCTCATACTTAACAACGTAATAACAGCAGATTCAGTAAAAAAAAAAAAAAAAAAAAAAAAACCTTGTCCTTTGGTACTGTTTTCTTGCCAAACAAAGATTTCATCTCATTCCAATGTTCAGCTCCCAAAGTTACAGGTAGCACACTCACACGAGTCTTTAGCACAAGGGTAGCTGATCACAATTTCACCAATGACCACAAGACAAACATAATTAAAATAAATGCATGAAACTGAGATT
The DNA here is from genome assembly GCA_027475355.1 of Coilia nasus. Taxonomy (NCBI): domain Eukaryota; kingdom Metazoa; phylum Chordata; class Actinopteri; order Clupeiformes; family Engraulidae; genus Coilia; species Coilia nasus. The sequence continues at coordinate 13,732,837 of CM050200.1, read as the reverse complement.
ACATAAGACTGTCCTGGAGAACTGTGTGGGCGCCATAATGTTTTGGTTTCAATTGGGCATCCAATAAAAAAAAAAAATTATAATAGCTATGAAATGCAACCAAATGTTTAACATCAATTCACCATCAACACCTTCATGCTGTACACATGGTCATGTAAACAGTGTAGACTAACTTAAGGCCATCTTTTGATTTCAGGGGAAGAACTGGACATCAACAAAACCATCAGAGAGTGCCATCTCAGAGCGGGAAGTACAGTCAATCTCATTAGAGCTGCTTGAACATTACCAAATGCCAAAATACACTATCATCTCAGAGCAGGAAGTATAGTCTATCTCATTACAGCTGCTTGAACATTACCACATGCCAAAATTCACTACTAAACACTCCCGGTATTCTCTGTATTTAATGTGAGTTTGTATATTACATTTGCACAAAATATACACTACTGTGTCTATAACAGTCAGGTCACATTTAAATTTCTCTCAAGTGTTTCTGTTTCTGTTGTAACAATGTCATGTTTACTGCTAACAATGCTGCTACTGGTTGTTAATAAACGATGCAATGTATCGTGGTTATGTCTCACCTCTAACTAAAGCAAAATACATCTCAAAATCCTTCTTCACATAACCATCCCTTCCATACAGAAACTATTAGTAATAGCAGTTGCCTGCCCCCTGCAGGTCTGAAAACGTAATGACTTTCAACAAGAGAGTATACAAGGCTGTTTACTGTGTCGACATGATTTGTGAGCATTAATTGTGTATACAACTTTGTACTGACATATTTTAATTCATTAACATTTGTATCATCCTGTTCCTGACATGAGGGTGTCCTGGAAAGATTGTCAAACCTACAAGCCTAACATGTACTATATAACGGCATAAGCTAGTAAATATATGCAGATGGTAACCAGAAGTAACTTGCCCATGGCCAAACAAAGGCCTACTGTATGGCGTTACTTTCAGGACACTTATAATGCGAACATGGAGGAGATGAGTGCAAGCCGACATTGATTTCAGGCACAGGATAGCTTTGTTATGTTTTTAAGATTGAGCTCACCAATTCGCTTAGTATACCTTGTAGTAGTGTTGTATTTACAACCTCCATAAAAACACAGCTGGTGCTATTCTGTGAAGTCATGTGCTGTATATGTCAGAGGGCAGCTCGCGCTGGCATTGGTCCATCTGCATTTAAAAGGGCGGGACTCAGCCATTAGTCAAGTGTGATAGGCCATTTTTTAAACCCACCTGTCAAGATAAGACCAGTGTAAAACAAAGTGCACTACACAAGCAAAAAAAAAAAATGCCCTGAAGTATATGGACTTTGTATCCTGAACAAAGCAATGGTCTTTTATAACAAGACTTGTCCTCTACTAGAAAACCTACATGTGTGAGTTCTTTAACCCTGCCTAAGGTGGAAAACAAAGAAATGACATGCTCCCTTCATGTGAATGAGACACAATAAAGCAGGTCAAGGATTGGCACAGAGATGTCAGTCACTGTGATGGTAGAAGGCCCTCTAGGCAGTAAATTGTGCTGTCAAAGTGAAAGGGAACAGCCCTACACTCTGGGAAAATCTTCCACTTGAAACGGATCCATCTCACACACAACGGCAACTCAGAGGATCTCGTCACAGACACGAGAATGGGTGCCATGTACAGTCTTTTGGAACTGGCATACAACATCTTCTATCTTCGGGTAAGAATTTAACACTGTGCGCGTTTCACCTGTTTATGAATCCGAAGCGCTGCTTTAAGTGATTTAGTGACTAATCTGAGTGAGTTAACTCAAAGGGAGTGACACACCGTCTAATGGTCACAGCTCCTAACAGCTTTGTTTTGTTATCGGGAATAATGCCATGTAGCTCCTTCCCTGGGTAGTTTACCACCTATGCTCTATACAGCATAAGTGAATTCCTGACTGATTTATACTTTGTGTTGTATCGTCTCAATAATCTGGTTAATAAATTAAGTCTTCAGTCCATGGTAGGAATGTTCATTAAGGTGGCTAATTAACAATGTTAGATGAATACTCACAAAACCACAGAAGTTTATTTTGCTCTTCAGAGAATCATGAAGCAATCTATAAAAATATATGTAAGCAGGAATATAAGTTCCTGCTTGTATAACCTCCAGGCAAATCCATCTACCCTAACAGGATCTGCATATCTTGGGATGTCTGGAATGCAGCACAGCATTTGAGGGTTTGGCTACCTTTGAATTTCTGTCCAGGCTACATCATCCATGATCTTATAATTGTAATGACACAATAATGTAGTATATGTAGTGTTCGCTGTTTCATTTTGTAAGTCTGCAACGCGCTTCCATGATTTCTAGACACAAGCTGTCAAAATGTCGCCATGCAGCAGCCAGTGGCACGGTACTTGCGAACAAACTCATAGAAGGAGGTGCCATGGCCCCTAGCACGTAAATTAAACCTTTTAGAAACCAAGATCAAATGCAGAATTCAACACTTAAAACTTTATAGCACATGGCAAAGATGTGCTTACCGAAATGTGCTGGGCTCCTGCAGTCTGTCCACGTGCCGCGTGCATGGTAGGCCATGGACCTAGGCCTCCTGTATTACACCCATTATGAAACAATCTAACACGAAAACGGCCAAAGAAGACAAATGTGCAATATGAAATAATACAACAGTTTTTATTAATAGTGGCAGTTTTCCTAGTTATGTCTGCTATACTGAAGCGCTTTCAGTGATTAACCCTAATGCGAAATGCAGCAGAAAGTCATATCCCTCCCTCCCACCCACCTGTGTCAAGCATGTAGAGTAGAGTAGAGTAACTTTATTGATCCCGAAGGAAATTAAGGTGTCCAGTAGCATACACATAATACACATTGCCAAAAACAGATCAAGCCTATTGCACACAGTAGCATACACATAATACACATTGCAAAAAAACAGATCAAGCCTATTGCACACGTCTGCATAATACAACATTCACTGAACTGAGGGAAGAAAAAAACATTGTAATGATAATAAGTAAGGTAATAAGAATTCCACGAGGTAAACAAGTGTCGTGATAAGGTGCTTTGTGGTAGATAGATTACAGTGTCCCAGTAAAATTGCCAGTGATAAGAATTCCACGAGGTAAACAAGTGTCGTGATGAGGTGCTTTGTGGTAGATAGATTACAGTGTCCTAGTAAAAATTGTCCAGTGTTATAGAAGGGTCCTTTAGTGCAGTAGTTATAGAAGGGTCCTTTAGTGCAGTAGCCATCAGGGTAGTGCAGTATATTGCTGTCCATAGCCGCATAGCAGTCACCGCCAGGGACAGCATGTGCATGCGTGTGTGTGTGTGTGTGTGTGTGTGTGTGTGTGTGTGTGTGTGTGTGTGTGTGTGTGTGATTGTGTGTGCTCAAGCACTCCAGCCCATGATGCTCAGTTCCCTCTGTGTGCTGTTATACAGTTGTATGGCCCTGGGGACAAATGACCTCCGCAGCCTGTCTGTCCTACAGCCTGTCTGTCTTACAAAACTATAGTTTTCAAAGAAATTTCTTTTACACAAAACATACTTTGTTGATCTGACCTAACTTTTTACTTCACTCACAGGCCTATACCTCCACCAATACCTCTTTTCCACCAGGGCAGTGCCGGTGCTGGTGCTGGTGCTGGAGAGGAACTGGTGCCAGTTCAGCACCAGCACCGTTGCGGTGGAAATGAGCTACAAGTGACAGGATAGGCCTAGGGCTCCTTCGTTTATCTAGCTGCAAGGTGAAACTGTCTACCTTCCCCACCTTTAGTAAAACGAGTTCAACTTCCATAAGTGGTCTATATGGTTTCATTGAAATCATATACTGTCATAGAACAAGCCTGTGTTAAACGAGATACTGACTCATCTGCCTCGGCTGCAGATCTCCATGACGCTCGTGCACAGTCGAAGTTGCACGAGCTCCTTGCGTGTCACAGCACATTGGGTTGCAAGGCTACATGTTTTCATCGTTAAAAGTTTCCCTCCTATCCAGAATACTTACAATGCCGTCGACAACACCCTTCTGAGCGGTGACACCACACGTCTCGATGGAAACTTTGACACCACAGATTCCCCTACCGTCGCTTCCAGCTCAACTTTGAGTAAGTTATGGAGGGGAAAGGGTAACAGGTGACGCTGTCGTGACATTTTCTACACACAAAAAATAAATAAAAATAAAGCAAAAATAGAAATTGATGTGGATATTTGATTCGATTAGGAAAATCGTGGGCTTATAACCTTCGTTTTTTAATTTATTTTCACAGAACCCACTAAACAATGGACGTGTTATAGACGTGAATATGACGTCTACATTGCGTCGGTCGGTCCAAGACCAATTCTGGACGTCTATATGACGTGCAAATTAGGTCCACATTTGGACGTCTAACTACGACCCCACTTGGACGTCGATATGCCGTTCAACATTTGACCCGCAGACTACGTGACTGTTTTTGGACGTCGATAGGATGTCTAACACAGACGCAGGAAAAATACATTTTGATTATTTGTGATTAAACATTTACTGATATTTATTTGTGTAACTTATATTTTCTTTATCTGTTTAATAAACTAATTTAAGTAGGTATGTATGTTGTTTATTTATGTGGAAATGCGAAAAATTATAGCCTAGAGCCCACTCTGGCGTACTCATACAAAAAATGCATGTGTCTACTTGAGTTCAACCAGTCAACACCACTCTGATTGGTTGGAGCAATACATCTTCGTAACCCAACCAGTAAACGCCACACTGATTGGCCGAAACGACGTGTCAGGCGGCGCGATAGAGTGCATAATCACAGTCAAACGTTAGGTTGCTTTTTTCCCTTCGTCTCTACTGGAGAACCAAATGGCTCTGCCCAGGACGCCAAACTCGTGTTCAGAAAGTTGAAGGTAAGTTGAAAGTTCGGTCAGGTTAGGTAATTGTATGTTCATTTCTGTATTTGTAGTGTTAGCTGTTTTGGCTTTGTGGTCTTAAACCATCGGAATCTGCTGCTGTTATTGGCTAACGTTAGCTATTGCTATAGCATGCTAGTTCATTTAGAATGACTGAAAACGACCAGAATGCCTAAAAATGTTAATGTTAACCGGAGTTTTAAAGGGGGAAATTTATGTAAAATGAAAATTGGCATGTTAAAACATCATACCGAGTTGGTATATTTGCCGAGGAGCAAAATTGCGCTAGTCTGTTGCATTTAGAACGTCACTATTATTTTTACTGTTTGGCCCAGAAGGCTAACAATGCAAGTAAGATTACGCTATTTTTAAACCATTAAAACAGCTTGAATACACTCCACACTGCATCGGTAGAATAACAAAGGCCCTGGTATTCAAAACGAGGCACTGAGAACTTTTTAAGTGTTCACAATGTTTATTAAGAAAACTGTTCACAGGCAGTATAGTTTGCCGTTGTTTCTTGTGGCCGCCATGTGCGGACTCATGGCGGAAACGAAGTTTTCAGTGCCTCGTTTTGAATGCCAGGGCCTTTGTTATACTGCCGATGCAGGGTGGAGTTTCTCTTTTAATTTATCTCAAATGGTAGACGGGTTAATTGCCTCTGAAGCAACCAACTTGCAAGTTTAAAAGCACAGTTACCAGCAAATTTCGAACATTTTGTGTATTTTGAGTCACATGCATTTGAGTTTTGTAATTTTTGGATCTGCCAGGGCAGACACAGCCTAACTTCTGTATCTTGACTGTTTCTCTTACAACTGTATTCCATATAGCCTGGTGTCACTTACGCAAGAGAACATATCTATGCTTTTTGGTGAACAATACTTTTATGCATTGAAGTCATTGTTGTAAAGCTTTTAGTTGGCCATTTGTAAACTGGTCTGTCTTTGTCAGGTAGTGTACGGTGCTCTCTCATTTTGGACTTGGTGGTGTCCTGCCCTTTAGGAGTGAAACAACGCAAATAAGGTAAGTGTTGTGACTTCCGCATACCCCTTGCAAATGCCCTAGTCAAACAAAAAGTAAACTAAAGTAACTCCGACTCATGTCTGCATTTACAGATGGTTTTGAGAAGATAACATGGCAGAAATGCCAAAGAGAACTCGGATCAACTTCTCTGGTATTCAGACAGTGATGATAAACTGGGCATTGCACACCAGCTGGTCCAGCTCCAGGCCACAGTATGGTGATGGGTTTCAGGCACACCAGCAGGTCCAGGCCTGATGGATCACGCTTCAGTAATATGACAGGCCGAGGCATGGTAAGTTCTCTAAAGACCATTTCATCAAAGCACTTTGCAATTTAGTAATTCGTACTGATGCGGCCCTGATTGTTAGGTTATGTCTGATTTCTTCTACTATTCTGTCTATCTACTGTATTGATAACAAACCCAGAAACCGATTACAATAACATATGTGAACCAGCTAGCCTTGCTGTTCTAAGGTCATCATAGTAATGAACTTGTGTATTTGTTTCAGTGTATCAGAACAAGGTCTTAAACCTGCTGGTTGACCTTCACACTCAGCTCAAACACAACCTGCCTCTTCAGCCATTCACATTGAGAGGATGAAGACCAAGGAAGACTGAGTGGAGCAACACCTCTGTGATGAGCAAGCCTTTGATGCCCTGGTAAGTTTTGCACGTCTGAAAAAAATATATGGATAGTTTAGCATGACAATAGTGATCTCACACACAGTGCTCTTAGGAGTGTCAGTCATGTATCATGGACTTATTCCAACAGGTGCTGTAACTTGCAAGAATTGGGGGAAAGGACACCAAAGACTGTGTCCACAAAGTCCTTGACAGGTATGTTTCTACATAGAGTATGAAGTTTGTGTGTGTGTGAGAGATGATGGGGTCCTCTCTTTGAACGGTCTGTGGTGTGGACCAGCCTGCATGCATCTTTTACATTTTACAATTTTGGATCTAATTATAGGCATTTAGAAGAAAGCATTCTATTTCTTACCTTTCAGACATTTTTTGCACCATTGACTTGCAATCATTTTCTGTTAATTCTTGTTTGCATAAGTGTCTGAACATATTTTGCTGTGATGTTTTTGTACTAATAACAGCAGATTACCTTTGTATTTCTAATCACCTGTCTTTTCTACTTGTGCAGATGGAGTTATAAAATGTGATTCAACAGGAACAGAGGGCTTCATAAGGCTGTGCGCCTCTAAACACCTTAAACATACACCACAAAGACGGGGAGGTCGAGGTCACGCCACCATTTCTCAGGATTGAAGACTTTTCACTATCCATCAAGCCAGTTAAAAACATGAAATTTAAATACATCCTGTTCCAGACATGGAAAGTCTGGAAATTTATATTTTTTGTGTGAAGTTTGGAAACATTATGGAATTTTGTGATGTGTTGTCCCCTAAATGTGATATTGATTGGGTTGTGCTTAACCTTACTAAAGTTTTGCGCTGGAAACAAGTGAACCTGAAAATGGAGATTGATTTGAAATGCCATGTTTTTTTTGTTTGTTTTTATTAAAATTACAATTATATAAAAACACTTCATTTTGTGTATTTCTGTAGATGGACTCTGTATCCTGCCATTTTCCTGTAGCTTCGTATGGCTCAGCAGATTTGCACTGGAAATGCTTTACACCTTTGCATGCATTTTCAGTTACCTGCAGTAAAGTAGAAGTAGTAAGAAGCAGTAAGCCTATAAGTAGTAAAAGTAGTAAGAAGCAGTAAGCCTATAAGTAGTAAAAGTAGTAGAAGCAGTAAGCCTATAAAACTGTCTAAAATAAGTTTAAATTTAACGTCAAAAAGACGTCGACAACGACCTAATTTGGACTAGAACTGTCCCTGATCTGGCGGTCCCGAGAACGTCGATACCGGACGTACGGAAGACGTTGAAAAAAAGACGTCATCTGGCGTCACAGTCTGCGCCTTAATTCGCCCGAGATGAGACGTACAACAATGTCCCTAGTGAGACGTCTTTTCGCCCGGTCTTTGCGCAGTGGGAAAGAGCAGAAACAGGGGACGTGGATAAAAGAAACATAATAGTCATATGTGCAGGGAAAAGAGTGGAACTGGATGTTTTTCCTGATGAGAGGGTCGCAATCTTAAGACAGGACGCATGTGAGATACTGGGGAAGAGACCCAACTGCATGTCCATAGTTTCCAACGGTAACAACACGAATCACTCACATGCTAAGAACAATGTTTAAAAAACAAGATTGAAACCTTCTAGAAATCCCCTCTGCCATGATTTATCAATTTCTTTGACAAAATCACAATCAATTATGCAGTCAGTCTTGGCCTATGCTTATTACAAGACTCTATGGGGATTCAGGGAAAACACGTTTCACTATTCACTCTATTTACTCAGTGCAATTGCTTTTTGTTACAGGAGAGATTCTGGACGTTAGGAAACGGATTAGAGACTACAACCTGCGTGGGGGACAGGTAGTCAACCTCATAAGGAATGCAACCTGAACACGCCGGACAGTAAATTTCGGTGATGGAAATCTTTTTTCAAGAGAAGTTGCTGCCACGTGGTGGCGCAAGACACCGACTTAAAGGAAACCCATATCTTCCAAAATTGATTGCTGATGTGATTCACATTTCACAATGTCTCGTGGTTTTCGTGATTTTGGATTAGTGTTTTTTTATTATTAGGCTATAACCGAGCCGTTCATTGTATGTGCGCGCTAAATAAGCTAAATACATCTAACTTGCTACGAGCTTTGCCCAATTAATTATTATTTACTGTGGGCCTGACAAACAAATGTGTCAAGCCTACTTTTTGCCTATATCCTACACTCAACTACGACAAATTACACATTATGTACACTACATAACTGATGTGTGCAGTGCATTTTAGAAGTAAAGACTTTCAATAAAAATAGTAGCATTGCATCCTAATTTACCACATAGCAACATCCTCTAATAATTCCACTATTTGAGCTCCCTGGGTAAAAGTCAATCTAAGCCTCCGTTGAGACTAATCAAAAAGACCAGATGGCGAAATGGGAACATTTTGAAGTCTGAAGAGACGCAAAAAAGTGCCCATCCACGTGATCAACGCGGAAGTCAACAACACTGGCTAGGGGCGCTGTACTTACTCCAGTGTTGGAAGCGCCTCGGCGCTGGGGCGGAGTGAATGCGATCATCCTCAGTTTATGAATATATTAATTTTCCTCAGGGTACCACTGCTCTTCAGCTCCAGAGTTTGCAAGCTAGCCACTTCTCGACACGCCACAGACCCTGTCGGCTTGGTTATTCAACAGCGTACGGTTAGCCAGCTAACTTACTTGGCGCATACTGAGAAGAGGGAACTGACGACCACAAGAGGTTAGTTATATTGAAGGTTGCAGAATAGTTATATCATTATAATGGATTTGTTGGCGGACTGGAAAGGTGTAATGAAAGCTCACAGAAATAACTGTGTGCACGCTCTTGCTTGAAGAAAAACCGATGTTGCATTTTCTATAATTGTGGCTAACGATAGCTAGCCCCCTTAGCCAGTTGTAAAGAGCATGCCAAACTACAGACAGGTGTTTCACTTATAGTCACAGTTGGCGATTAGTCGTGCAATGCATTAGGTAAATAAGATCTCAAATGAGGTAGCAACTCAGTTTTGTCTCGCATTGTTAAATGATTGCACACCAAATCTTTTTCCAACTTAACGTGAACATGTAGGATAGCGTCAGGCTTCCAATTTTACTGTCAGGGTGGCAACATGCGGCAGTACCATGCACCATCCAGGATAACATGGGGATGCGGGGGCATACTACACCGTGTTACATAGATTACCTCCTCGCAAGGTAAACATAACTGTGCTTAATGATCAGCCGGATCTCAAGGGTTCATAGAAAAAAATAATGATAAGCTGCTGGTTACTGAAAGATGTGAAAGATGAAATAGCCTTTTATTTCCCTAGATTTACTTGAATGGTGACATTAATTTCCACCTGCATTGTAAAAGCTGGTGCAGTGTTGTTGGTTTTTTAACGAGATGGGTACTAGGTGCAGTCATGCATCAGTGCTTCTTACCTACAATGTTGCTTACAGTGCTACTTACTTTATGACACGTTTTACACATGCAGGTTAAAAAAGGCTAACTGTATTGTGGTTTTAAAGTCACACTTACAGTATATCACAGTTTCAGGCAGCTCATGGCTGCCGATCTGAAATCAGTGATTGTTGTAATTGTTGTAATTGTTGTGTCGCTTGTGAAAAACTAGCTAACGATTGAACTCAATCTGGAGTCGGTAGAAAGGGCTATGTGCTAATGCTGTGTTATGTACATATACAGATGCAGACATGTATTGTACACGTACACATTCAGACCTTGTCCCTTCAGCATGCATTCTCCTTCCTCTTTCTGTCTCCCTCCTGTGTCTGTGTCTCCCCCCCCCCCCCCCCCCCCCATGTGTCTGAAACTTTCACTTCAGTCACGATTCAGAGGAAGTACAACAACAGCTTAGACAGAAATTGGACCCAAGAGGGAATGGGTCTCATTTCTGCCTTGCGTGCCGACACAAACAAGAGATTAGTAGAGGTGTCTCTCGAGGGAACTGCTGCAAGTTTGAGATGTAATACACATTAAAAAAAAGAGTAGCGTGTTGGGGGCAAAAAGAAACAGCTTGAGTTAAAAAGAAAAAATACAGGAGGGTAATAGAGACAACTCCTTGAGTAAAAAACTGAGAGAAAAAATAAGATGGGGTGGTGAACACTGGAATGAAAATGACTTGTGGAAACAAACAAACAAAACACTGAACACAAAATAGCCTGTAGTTTGGACAGACAACAAAAGGAACATTTAAAGGCCAGAGGAGATTTAAAGGCGCCATTAGGTCTGCTGTTGACCACCGACAGATGCTATCATTGCGCAGTGTGGCGCAGACATCAGCCTGCTGCTGTGGATTGATGATCTTGGTTGGTGTGTGTCTTTGTGAGTATATGTGTGCGTTTGTGTGGCTCATGTGATGTCTGTTTGGGGGCATGTGTGTGTTTGTGAGCCTGCATGAATGCTAGATGGGTTGGTGTGTGTCTGTATGGGTGTATGTGTGTGTTTGTGTGTCTGCATGAGTACATGAATGTGTCAAGTGTGTGTGCATGGGTACATGAATGTCTTGGTAGGATAAGATAAGATGAGCCTCTATGGTCTCTTTAAAAGAGAAACTTGTCTACATAGAAAATATATTAACACTATAGACAAGAAACAGAAAACATGAAAAAAGTAAATATAGACTAACTCACATCCATCCAAACGCACCCATAATATCAATACCAACACCACCACCAGATGCTGTGTGTCTGTATGAGTGCATGTATAGGGTCAATGACCTCACTTCCTGTAATCACTGTCGTACTGTTCTCAGAATGGTCAGTCAGAAAATTGAGCAATAGCATTGAAAAGGGAATTGTTTCAAAATTAGATGGTAGATTTTTAAATTCTTACAGCAGCCATAAATCATTTGTATCACCAAATGTTAGCAGGTTATTATCGCTCTGTTCTTGGGGTAAGAAAAATGTAAACACTCAAACTCTTGTTCCTGGTTACAAGCCTGACTTGGCTGGGTTGCCCTTGCTAAATATGGCCACCCATGTCATATGTGTGTATGTGCTCGTTATTACGACAAGACACAGAAACTGTCTCTGGTCTATCTCTTATTGCACCGACCATGGTTGAAAGACACCTCTGTGTCTTACACACACACAGAGCGCGCACACACACACACACACACACATACACACACACACACACACACACACACATACATACAAAGACCTGAGTATGAATGCTCTCTCTCTCTCTCTCTCTCTCACACACACTCACACACACACACACACACACACACACACACACACACACACACACACACACACACACACACACACACACACACACAGAGTGACCTGAAAGATGAATCGAAGTGTCTGATTGTCCTTTTGTCTGTGACACAAGTGGAGAGGGGAAGGGAGGATTCATGCAACACCAGAATGTCACACCCTCCAAGCCGTCATGTGAGTCATCACCTCTTCTTAAGAAGAAGAACAATCAGTGGTCACAGTGGGAGAGAACCCTTTGCCCTCACCAGTCTTCTGTGTTGTGTGTGTGTGTGTGTGTTTCTGGGAATAACTCCCATGTTGACTTCCCCTTGCTCTGTCAGTCTCTCTCTCTTTCTCTCTCTCTCTCTTACTCTCACTCTCTTTCTCTCTCTCTCTCTTAC
>CM050200.1:13703209-13710709 GCA_027475355.1 Coilia nasus | reverse complement strand
AACATGTGTAATTGGGCAGTCACGTACTGTAGTTACTGCACTTTGTATGTATGTAGTTACTGCCTTTTGGCTTTGTAGAGCAGTGTGACGATGTAGAGTATAATGATAACTTCAGCTTAAGACCGCTTAAGAAACTGTGCATACTGACATATCCACAGTCGTGCTCCTAACTTTCTCTGGATTAGCACTCGTTTGATGTAACACTGGCGAAAGAGAAGCTTGCATAGTAGCAGAATGTTCGAACGTGGACAGAGTTTACGTAAATGTTACCGGTGGTGTGGTGTGTGTGTGTGTGTGGTGTGTGTGAGTGTGTGTGGAGGGCCCTCAGGTGCCAGTGGGGATTACACTAATGACCGCTCAAAGACGCTCAGCACACATTCCTTCCGGCTTTTCAGGAATTGCTCCTGGTAGCAGGCCATTGGCTGGCTTGCACCTGTGTGTGTGTGTGTGTGTGTGTGTGTGTGTGTGTGTGTGTGTGTGTGCGTGCGCATGCATACATGTGTGTGTTGGTTTGTGTGTGTGAGAGAGAGAGTGTTGCACTACTTAGCTCTGTGCATGACTATGCATATTTGTATATTTGTTTTGGATGTGTACCTACACACACACTCACCGACACACTCACTTTCTCTGCGATTTCACACAGTGCTTCTTTGTAGCCCATGTAGTTGTGGGAAAAAGTGTATACATATGTATGTGTGTGCCAATTAGATGGCTGCATCTACAGAGTACATTAATATGTTTCTGGGTTACTTATTTGTGTGTGTGTGTGTGTGTGTGTGTGTGTGTGTGTGTGTGTGTGTGTGTGTGTGTGTGTGTTCCCACAGGCACAGCTAAGTCGGGTGGCGTAAAGTTTTCAGAGGAGGTCACTGCCCATTCCCATGTGCACTTTGACGAGAAACTCCATGACTCCGTCGTCATGGTGATTCCGGAATCAAACGGCAACTTCTTGGTGAAAGTAAGTACTGTATGTGTTTCTGACTGCGTCGGAAATTGCCTGCAGGGTCTAGCTAGTTAATTTCTCACTAAATTCACATTATACAGCACTGACAGTGACAGAGTTCAACTTCGACTCTGTACAGCAAAGTCTGAAGGATGGACGTTTTATGTTCACGGTTAGAGGCATGTGTTTTAGCGCGTAGATTTTTGAGTTGATTTATTTGTTTTCTTTTAACATGTGCCTGTATGTGTGCGTGCATATGAGTGTGTTTGTGAGATTCAAAACAATGCAAATGTGTGGTAGAGCAAGTGTGTGCAAGCAAGAAAGAATTCATTTACGAGCCAGATCTGTCACTTTGCCCACAAGCACGATTTGGCTCGCCAAATGCACAGCGTACGCCCACTCTGCTTGTAAATCTTAATGTCAGTGAACCAGCCTTAAATCTTGTGTTGTGTCCATAAATGTTTCAAATGTCCACTTTTTCTACATTTATCATCTTGTTAGTCAAGCTACATCTTCAATTGGTCCATTTTCCAGAAATATATTTCGGTTTAACGACCATGAAAAAGGAATTCCATTTTTAGGGGCAGTTGTGGGTATGTAACTGGTCTTGGAATCGGATGGTTGCTGGTGCCATTCCTGTTAGAGCTGTAATCGGGCTTTAAAAGTTAGGCCCGACAAGGCCTGAGCCCGATAGAATCCGACCCGGACCCGGAGCTTGACAGTTTTTCTAAAGCCGGAACCCGTTTGTAGCCTCACATATTCAAATATGCGCGTGCATACAGATCGTGTGCCTTTTGTCAAGAATGAGACATTTATACATCATTTATTATGACAAACGTGAAAAGTTGAAACAAACATGTAAGTTGGAACAAATAAATAACATAATTGCCAGAGGTTAGCCTCCTTTTCACCTTTGCAACATCCATTTTCGCATCTGTCACAAGCTCATCGAAACTAATCACCTGACCTTTCAGTTACCGTGCACTTGGCCCGCATGTCCGAACCCGGCCCGAGCCCGTGTGAAATGATAGAAACTAAGCCCGAACCCGTCGTGTCCAGTCGGGTCCCGTCGTGCTCGGGCAAAGATCTTCAGCTCTAATTCCTGTATCAGTGCAAGAACAGTCCGGGTGTGGAAGTGAATCGAGCAAATCAACCCCTTTTTTAATGAAATAATCCAGTATGAGCACAGTGTCTGTGAAAACCTGACATCAGTTCACACTTTGTGGTTGGCGTGATGGTTGTATTGACAGTTGTGTTACTAGTGCAGACAAATATTTGCTTACACAATTTACACAGTTGACAAACCATGTGCAAGAATGCCATACTGCTATTTTGCACCCTGGGTGTCGTTTGACCTCGGACTGTGTATCCTCAGAGGTATACTCTGCCCTGGGCCAAACTGTACCTGGGTTAGGGGCTAATTTACACCGCAGCCTTACACAGAGTGTTATGCCCACTGTTACTGCCCATTGCGTCGTTGTGACATTGCACATTTCGTTATTGTGTTCGTCCGCTCCGGCGCCACTGGACTGCAAGAAATGTTGTCATACTGTAAAGCACTTTGAGCTGCATCTTGTATGTATGAATTGTGCTATACAAGTAAAAATTATTATTATTGTTATTGTTACTTGTGTGTGTGTGTGTGTGTGTGTGTGTGTGTGTGTGTGTGTGTGTGTGTATTTATTTGAATTGTGGACACAAATAAAGAAGTAAAATGTGTGGGTGTGTGTGTGCAAGTGCATGTGTAATCATGTTTTGTGTGCATGCATATCTGTGTAGGTGTGTGTTGTTCCAGTGCCAACAGCACTGAATAAAGGAGGCCATTACTGTTTGTTTACTGACGGTCTGCTGTCCCTGCCTAAAGGGTCACCTTTGGACGCTACTCAGCCTGTCCTCTCTCTCTGTCTCTTTCTCACTCTCTCTGTTTTACTCTCTCTCCCTCTCTCGCTCTCTCTTTCTCTCTCTCCCTCTATCTCTCCCTCACCCTCTCTCCCTCCCTCCCTCACGCTCTCTCTCTCTCCCTCCCTCCCTCTGCTGACTTTGTAAAGACCATCTAAACACATACACACAAACAGGAGAAAGGCTTGACGCCAGTGCCGCCTAGTCATTTTGGCACACACACACACACACACACACACACACACACACACACACACACATCCTTAGAGCAGTCAATGTTCTAACTATCAAACTGCCTCTCCTTCGAGCTTCTGTTGTCATAGGAACAGCCACAGGGTCAAATGTGTCAGTGTGAGTAGGAAGGGAAGTACATGATGGGATCAAAGACCCCTCTGACATTTTATCACAGTGGGCTTCTTTCTTTCTTTCTTTCGTTCTTTCGTTCTTTTTTTCTTTCTTACTTTCGTTCTTTCTTTTTTTCTTTTACTCTTTCAGTCTTTTTTTTCTTTCACTTCTTTCACCCACCCTCTTTCTCTCTCTTTCTCTGTTTCTCTCTCTTTCTCTCACCCTCTCTCTCTCTCTCTCTCTCTCTCTCTCTCTCTCTCTCTCTCTTTTTCTCTGTTTCTCTCCCTCTGTCTCTCTCTCTCTTTCTCTCACCCTCTTTCTGTCTCTCCCTCTGTTTCTCTCCCTCTGTCCCCCACCCTCTCACTTTTCTGTTGCTTACAGTGTAGTTCCTTCAGGTTTTGGTCTGACAATTAGTCCATTTGTACTCTTTATCTCTTCCATACCTCTCCCTTTCTCTCCCTCTCTGTCTCTTTCTCTCTCCCCCTCCCTTTCTCTCTCCTCCTCCCTTTTTCTCTTTCCCTCCCTTTCTCTTTCTCACTCTCTGTTTTCGACTCTGTTCAGTGGTTTCTCTCTCCCTCCCTCCCCTCACATTGTGTGTGTTTGTGTGTGTTTCTGTGTGTGTGTTACTGTGTGTTACTGTGTGTTACTGTGTGTTTCTGTGTGTGTGTGTGTGAATGTGAGTGTGAGTGTGTGTGTGTGTGTGTGTGTGTGTGTGAAAGTCTCAGCGAAGGCTTGATAAACACTCCTCAGATTACCTGAACAGAAGTGAATAAATGACAAGTGTATTATTCTGGGTGTATTCAGTGAGGGCGATCAGGTCACCCACCGGGAGCTAAGCTCACAGTACACTCTCAGGGCTGATAGTATCCAGGCACCGTTCCTGAATTCAGGCTTGGCCGGTGTTTGTCTGTGAAGGAAGAAAATATAGGTCTGCACCAAGAATATTTATTAGGAAAAGCTTGTCAATGCTGGGATGTTGTCATGTTTGAGTCGCCCAGGGAGGTCTAATAAGAACCCAGCTTTTGACTTTAACCTAAGAAACATTAGGCTAACATCATGCTAACATTACACTTCAGTAATGGGGTCTCCAAACCCAGCTTTTGACTTTAACCAAAGAAACATTAGGCTAACATCATGCTAACATTACACTTCAGTAAGGGGGTCTCCAAAATTACTCCAAAAAGTAATTTGCTATACCGGGTGTAGTAAAAGTTTAAAAGTTCAGCCTCAGGGTTTTTTGCAACATCAGCCCTGCACTCTTATATGCCCATATGGATCTCCCACTGTGTGTGTGTGTGTGTGTGTGTGTGTGTGTGTGTGTGTGTGTGTGTGGTTTCCTGCTGTTGCATCAGTGCTGGAGCCGTGAGGGCGTGAATCAGGAAATGAGAGAATCCGAGACCTCTGCTTCCCCCTCCCCATGTGCCTGTTTCTTGTAAAAAAAAAAAACCCTCCCTTCTGTAAACACTGGGGTTGTACAAACAAAATACTGATGTGCTCAAGTATTACAGTATTATGTTTTGTGATACTGTACAAATTCCTCATTAGTAATTTACATGCAAACAGTAGTTTATTTTGTGTTGTTTTTTAGTCAGTACCTCAGCGGGCATCTTTTTTGTTCAAATGAACATGTTACACATCAGAGGAGCCTGTGTCAGTGGTACGGACTCCTACACCTGTGCTGATTGGCTGGGCAGCTGGCCTATCCATAGCCAGGAAGTACAGTGTAGTGGTCAGATGGAGATGCGGTCCTAGAAGTTAGTGTTTTATCACCAGATGACCAGGCCGATAGTTTCTCATTTTTTATCTGAAGTTTCGTTTAGAAGTTACGTTTAGACCAGTGTGTGTGTGTGTGTGTGTGTGTATAATTGAGTAAGAAAGGTAATTTACTATTCCTTTGCTTGTTGGCTGTGTTTATGAGTGTGTTGGTGTGAGCAAGTGAGCAAGAGGAAGCATTTTCTATGTCTTGGTGGTCAAGCACAGGAACAATGATACTGCACTTTTAAAAGTTGAGATTGTGTGTGTGTGTGTGTGTGTGTGTGTGTGTGTGTGTGTGTGTGTGTGTGTGTGAGAGAGAGAGTGTAACAGCATATTGCTTTTCTGTGCTCAGGTGGGCTTCCTTATGACACAGCACAAGTACGAGATCGACTTCACCCTGCCGGACATCCCGTCGCTTGGCAACGACGTTTGCCCCGCCCCCATCCCCAACCCTCACATCCGTGTCACCAACATCACCCACCAATCAGAAGGTATGTCATACCTGGCTGAATCTGTTGGGTTTATATATATGTGTGTGTGTGTGTGTGTGTGTGAGAGGGTCTCTCTGTGTGTGTCTGTGCTGCTGTGTGAGTCTAATTGTGTTCAGGAAGATGGAGATGATCTTCATTGATTAAGCAGGGACAGAGTGCATGCATCAGCATGTATTGTTTGTCATTAAAAAAATATCAGTGACATTGTATTTGACAAGGCTTTAAACTTTACTGCTGGTAAGCTCTTTGCATTTCACTTGTGTGTTTTTGTGTGTGTGTGTGTGTGTGTGTGTGTGTGTGTGTGTGATGGCTAGATTTATGTCTTTGACCCTAAGATGTTTTCCATCCTCTGAGTGGCAAATGTCTCGTTGCAGTTTGATGTATATGAATGTGTGCCTATGTATATGAGAGAGGGAGAGTTTGTGTGTGTGTGTGTGTGTGTGTCTGCCTGCCTATGTGTATGGGAGGAGGAGTGTGTGTGTGTGTTGTATGGGAGTTGGAGTGTGTGTGTGTGTGTGTGTGTGTGTGTGTGTGTGTGTGTTGTATGTGTTGTATGGGTGTGTGTGTGTGTGTGTGAGTCTGTTTATGTTTGTCCTTGCCTCCCAGTTCAGTGGTCACGTGTGTGTGTGTGTGTGTTGTATGTGTTGTATGGTTGTGTGTGTGTGTCTGTGTCTGTGTCTGTTTATGTTTGTCCTTGCCTCCCAGTTCAGTGGTCACGTGTGTGTGTGTGTGTGTGTGTGTGTGTGTGTGTGTGTGTGTGTTGTATGGGTTCTATGGGTGTGTGTGTGTGTCTGTGTCTGTGTCTGTTTATGTTTGTCCTTGCCTCCCAGTTCAGTGGTCACGTGTGTGTGTGTTGTATGGGTGTGTGTGTGTGAGTCTGTTTATGTTCGTCCTTGCCTCCCAATTCAGTGGTCACGTGTGTGTGTGTGTGTGTGTGTGTGTGTGTGTGTGTGTGTGTGTGTGTGTGTGTGTGTGTGTGTGTGTGTTGTATGTGTTGTATGGGTGTGTGTGTGTGTGTGTGTGTGTGTGAGTCTGTTTATGTTCGTCCTTGCCTCCCAGTTCCGCCACAGTGTCCTTGCCCATTTCTATGCAGCGTGACTCAGGCCAGAGTTATTCCCTGCATCTCACAAGGGCATCCATCAATAACTGAAGCTCAAACTCGTCCGCTGTATGAGAGTATATGGATACCCCCCCACCCCACCCCATTGTCTCTCCTTTGCTATCTTTCTCATTACATTACATTACATTACATTACACTTAGCAGACGCTTTTCTTCAAAGCGACTTACAAAAGAAGGACATAATAAGCTAACAGATGTGTAGAGAACATCAAAGGCGCCTATGAAAAGAGATGATTAGTAGAGACTAGTTTTGTTAGGAAGGGAAGCAGTCTCGGAAAAGAAGGGTTTTCACAAGCTTTTTGAAGGTCGAGAGGGATGTTGCTGCTCTTGTAGCGACTGGTAGGTTGTTCCACCATTGAGGGGCAACAACAGAGAAAAGTTTGGAGTGACCTCGCTTTGTCTTAGGAGACGGTATCGCCAGACGGTTCGTATTAAAGGATCGCAGCGCTCTGGACGGGATGTAAGCCTTTAGTAATCTTTCTCAATCTGTACATTTCTTTTCTCCTTCCTCTCTCTATCCCTCTCTCTATCCCTCTCTCCACCCTTTTAGGTGGTATGCTGGTGCACTGTGAGTATACGCCCCACCAGGAGGGGGTGCTGTGTGAGGAGCTGACCCTGGTGAGCGAGAGCAGAGAGGACGCAAGCGTACGCATCCGAGTGCAGGCCCGTGTTATGGGTGAGTGTGTGTGTGTGCGTGTGTTTGTGTGTGTGTGTTTGTGTGTGTCGTGTATTGTGAGTGCAAATCTGGTTAATGTCCGTGGCAGTTTTGAGTACTTGTCCTTGGTTATTTCTGAGAGGGGTGTATCTATATACAAGTTCGAGCATGTAATGAGTGTGATGGTACGTGTTTATAAGTGTGTGTGACTGTGCCTCTAACGTGACTTGTCTCTAACGTTGTCTCCATGTAGGTCCTGTTCTAATTTTATGAATACACAGTATTGTGTGTTCTT
>CM050200.1:13665709-13700709 GCA_027475355.1 Coilia nasus | reverse complement strand
ACAAAAAAGAGAAGAAGCAAAAGAGGGTTTAGTGATTAGAGGCCTGACAGGCCGAGGAGTGACACTCGTGACACAAGACAATCACATCCCATAATTACAATCACCAAAAAAGGGCTGGCCAGTATCCCAGAATGCATTGCTGCTCCGCACAAAGGGAGCTCCTTGACTAAGGCTGCTGAGGAGCAGATTATTATTTTACTGATTTCTTTGTTTTGTTTTTTTTTTTATCTACCATGATAGTAATGTAAATCATCACAAGTGCCTATGTCTCTTTGTATTGTTCTCACAGTCGACATTGCCACCATCTTTAATCCAGCTCTGTTCCGGCTGGCCAATTTCAAGGGGTGATTTTTGCAGTGGCAACACTGACCTGAAGAAAAAACCTTAGTGAAATTAAACCTTGGGTAAAACTGACCTGACTTCCTCTGTTTGCTAGTTGGAGTTGCTAGTCTCGGAATAAAAGGTGATGATGCATTAGGGCTAACTCTGGTACACTGCATCAAATGGCCACATATAAAATGTAAAGATTGTTCAGTACTGTAAGAATCGAACAAACTTTGTACTTGTGTTTTCCTGAGCCATTGTCCAATCAGTTCATTGCAATCAAGACTAATACAAGGACTTCTTGTCATCATCCCCTAAATTATATGTATATACTGTATGTCTTTCTGCGTGTGTGGGTGTCTCTCTCTCCCTCTTTCCCTCTCGGTCTTTTTCTTGCTCTCTGTCTCTTTCCCTTTCTCTCTTTCCCTTTGTCTCTTTCTCTCTCTCTCTCTCTCTCTCTCTCTCTCTTTTGTTTTTTTCTCCCCATCAGTTTCTTCCTGTTGCTGTTTGTGTTTCTGTGTGGCCCAACGCCTAGAGGAATCCTGTGTGGCCAATCCACCACGGCTGAATGAACTGTTAACAGGCCTTACTTTTTGAACTACATAGCAGACTGCACAGGAATGTGTGTTGTGTTATTATTTTTTTTTTTTTTTTTTTTTTTACTATTGTCCCTTCCTGTGTCCGTGCTGTTGATGTCACCGCCATTTTGATCCTGCCCCCCAAGGTCAACACCCTTCCCCCCAATGTCTGGCCCCGCCCCTCATCCCAAGGTCAGCCCCTCCCCCAAGGTCTAGTCCTCTGTTCTGCACAGCAGGTGCAGTATTTGGCTGAGGATGTGTTCACGATATGTGTGTTATTTATTTCCTTGTGAAGGTGAATATGGACGCCAGTTGAGTGTTTGTCTGAACTTGTAATGCCCTTGCTGTGAATGCATGCCGTGTGTATTTTTTATTTTTTTTTCTCTGAAGGCAGTGTGTTGCCATAGTTTTTGCCTGCGTGTTTGTGTGTGTGTGTGTGTTTTTCTCTCTCTGTCTCTGCTTTTCTGAGAATGTTCTCCCTTTTAAATCAAATAAAGTTGATGGTCACCTGTTTAAACCTGTGTCCTTGAGTCTGACTCAGCTCAGCTCATCAGGTTGTTTGTGCCATGGTCCTATGCTCTCATCAAACAATGATTATAATGTGTGGTGACATTGCAGTGATAATGTAAAGAAATTACACTAAGAAAAAGTCATTCGTTGTGGTTACACACACACTTGGCATGCCATTAACCCTTTTAGCAGGTGTCATTGCAACAGTGTGACCAATGTTCTAAAGAATATATGGGTTCACTTCTAAGCAAAGCTGCATAGAGACACACCACATGGCCCTGAAAACAAGGATTTTTCATAATTCATGTTGATTTATGCGGTCTTTGGTAAGACTTCTGAACCTTTTCACCTGCTACAGACTGAAGGACAGCAGGCAAGGCAAGGCAAGGCGAGGCAAGTTTATTTGTGTAGCACATTTTATAAACAACGGCAATTCAATGTGCTTAACAAAAATAAAAGCAAAGGACAATATGTAAATGCATAAAAGATAAAATAAGTGTAAAAGCAAAAAATTAAAATAGGGATGTGGTAAATAAAAACTATAATTCTGCAAAATCCTTCACTTTGTGTGTACCCCTTTGTGTGAATTGATGCTGGTTTGAAGGCACCTACCTAAACCTTTGCACAGTACTGCATGTTTTTAGCCATCCACATGTTAAATGTTAAAACACCCATAAGGCTGGAAGGACTTGAGGGCATAAGTTGTTTTTTGATAAGTTTTAGGCAGGTGCACACAAAGTGTACACACACGGGTAAACACAATGTCAGGGATTTTGCAGAATTATAGTCAGATGTATGATTAACCAATTACACCAAATTGGTTGTGTATGTCAGGATGCATACATCCACAGAAGATCTGTGGTAGTTCTTCAAGATGTTTGGCGCAAGCTACCAGACAAGTTCCTTCAAAAACTCTATGCAAGTAGACCTAGAAGAATTGAGCTCTTTTAAAGTCAAAGGGTGGTCACACCAAACATTGATTTGATTTAGGTTTCTCTTTTGTTCAATCACTGAATTTTGTTAATTGATCAACATAAATGATTAACACTTCGATTTTTGAAGGCATTCCTAGTTGACAGCATTTTTTCACACCTGCCTAAGACTTCTGCACATTACTGTATAAATAACATATATACTACCCTACAAAGCCAAAAGATAGTAACCACATATTTTGTCAAAGCTAAGTTTAGACTGGAAATTGACTGTGTTGAACACCTCTTTTGTCTTGTGGCCAAATCTATTGCTTTTTCCTATTAAGAAAGCACATAAAAGCATCACCACTGTTATACCTACAGCATGTTTGACGGGGCATTATGACAACTTTGAAGACATTTTTCTCAGTTTTAATGTTTGCCCAGTTACTTCACTTTGCCTTTGTAGGTCAGTACGCATGGTTGTACTTTTAAGGCCCCTGCCCAGACACCCTCCTCCCCCCTTTCCCCTTCATTGTCCTCTGGCTCCCTGCACCTGGGCTCAGTCAAACAGTTTGCTAATTCTGTCCTAACTTTAAACATATTTTAGAGTCGTCCTAACCTTAAACATATTTTAGAGACGTGTCAGTGACATGTCAGATGTGAGATGAGCTCTGTAGGCCCTGACACAGGTTGTTTCCTGACACCAGTATGCAGCACAGACAGTTTCTTACTGACCCTGACTACACAGCTCAAAGCTACTGAGTCTCCGTAGGCCATTGTTTTATTTCACACCCTTCACTCTGGTAGTCCACATTAATAATGGAATAATTCGGGAGTTGAACATAGCCTAATTGTTGTCTTTGTTACCCTGTGTAGAGTGTTGACAACCACTTTAGCAGAACTTGTTCAGTTCTGTTGCGACTACCTCAACTCTCCCTCTCTCTCTCTCTCTCTCTCTCTCAATCTCTTTCTCTCTCTTTCTGTCTGTCTCTCTCTCTCTCTTTTACACACACATACACTCATATGGTAGCTGGCTGTCAGTGCTAACTGATTCACTTAATTTGTCTCACGCAGTGAAAGAGAAGATTACATGCCACGAGCATTAGGGCTATTAGTCTCCACTCGGATGTGTGTGTGTGTGTGTGTGTGTGTGTGTGTGTGTGTGTGTGTGTGTGTGTGTGTGTGTGTGTGTGTGTGTGTGCGTGTGTGTGTGTGCGTGTGTGTGTGTGAACAGTGAACAGAATCGCACAGAGTAGCTTCCTGTTCCGACAAACTGAACCTGCATTAACATTCTCTATCGATGGCATACATTTATTTTTCTTTTTGAGTCATATCTAAATACTTCAAGTTGTTCCATTTAGCATTCTCTGATTTTTGTTTCTTTTTGAATCACATCCAATGATTTTAGATTGTACAGTGTTGTGGTTTCTGTCTCACAATACATAAATATAAATTAGATGTATAATTATTACAATACATAAAAATAAAATAGATGTAAAAATATGAATAGGTGGATAAATAAAATGCTGCACACACTGAGCAAATTCTCATATACTTCATTTTGCAGGAGAGTAAGGCTGCTCAACTCTAGTATATAGTATATGCTGAAGACAACCCAATGCCTAGATATCTGTCTGATATTCTCCTGTTTAACTATTGGCAGCATAGCCCTGAGGAAGAGAGAGCAGTTTCCTTATTTATTAATCCAAAACACAGTTGAAAATATTTTAAATATTATTTATAAACTCTTCTTTACACAGCGTAAGCTATGGAAAGAATTGTAAAATACAAACAGCATTGTTGTATAATAGTGTATGTAGGCACGTATATGTCTTGTCCATACTGTGCGTCTAACAGTTGCGTCTCACTCAGATCTCGTCTTACTATGTACTGTGTATATGGATGAGACAATAAAAACCTACTTGACTTGACTTGATCTAAGCACAGGAAGCAACAATGTGTTGTCAGGAGATATGTAGACATAAAACAGCAATAGATTTACATTTTTAAAGCACACATCACAAGTTAACAAATTTGTCTGTTAAAACTACTGTGATATCTGTTCCCCCAAGGCCTCTGACTGTATCTCAGCCTCGCCTTGATCTCCCCAGGCCCTCCGCCTCACACAGGCCTTGGCTTCTGTACCGCCGGACCGCGCTTATACTTTACATCGGCTTCTACACCTCTGGACCACTCTTATCCTTTACATTGGCTTCTACACCGCTGGACCTATGTTATACTTTACATTGATTTCTATACCGCTGGACCTCTCTTATTCTTTACATTGGCTTCTACACCGCTGGACCTCTCTTATTCTTTACATTGGCTTCTACAATGCAGACCTATGTTATCCTTTACATTGACTTCTATACCTCTCTCATTCTTTACATTGACTTCTGCACCACTGGACCACTCTCATTCTTTACATTGGCTTCTACACCGCTGGACCTCTCTTATACTTTACATTGGCTTCTACACCACTCTTATACTTTACATTGGCTTCTACACCGCCTAACCTCTGTTATCTTTTACATTGGCATCTACACCGCCAGACCTGTTATTCTTTACATTGGCTTCTACACCGCTGGACCTATGTTATTTTTTACATTGGCTTCTACACCGCTGGACCTATGTTATTTTTTACATTGGCTTCTACACATCTGGATCTCTCTTATACTTTACATTGGCTTCTACACCGCTGGACCTCTCTTATACTTTACATTGGCTTCTACACCGCTGGACCTATGTTATGTCTTTACATTGGCTTCTACACCGCTGGACCTATGTTATGTCTTTACATTGGCTTCTACACCGCTGGACCTATGTTATGTCTTTACATTGGCTTCTACACCGCTGGACCTATGTTATGTCTTTACATTGGCTTCTACACCGCTGGACCTATGTTATGTCTTTACATTGTCTAAATGGCGTTTGCATCCCTAGCTCTGCAAACTTAGGGTTTTCTATTTCACCTGTTTTTGATGTGTTGTCTAGTGTGCTGTGAAGAAGTTTTTATTTATTTATTTTATTTTTATTGTTGTATTATGAACTTTTTTGTCAAACATATTATTGACAGGTCTGTATGTACGTATTTATTTATTTATTTATTTATTTATTTATTTATTTATTTATTTATTTATTTATTATCTATTTGTTTATTTATTTATGTAGCAGTTTTTTTGCAGGTACAATACAAAGCTCTTGAAAATGAAAAACAAGCACAGGGACAAAACAAAGACACAAACCAAAATGATTAGAATTCTACTGGCCAATACTGGTTGCTATGTATAGTGGGAAATACAGTGCTGGTGTAGTTTTTTTCAGGTGTCGATGCAAACACCATAACAGTTTAAGCATTTAGACACAAACCTGTTTTTACACAGACGCAGGGCAGTTAAATCCTCCACTCTGTCCACCTTGTATAGTGTATAGTACTTTTTTTTCTTTTAAAAAATTGAATGAGCCCTTTCTGTGGCAACACCCTGATCCTTCTCCCAGACAAATGAGCACCCTCTCTATCCTCCACATACTCCCTCTGTGTTTGTAAGCCAGAGAGAGTGTTACACATCAGACTGTTTTGGAGAAATAAAATTCCCAAACAACCTTACTGTTCTCACATATTGCAATGCATGCTCTTTTAGATCAAATCTGTTTTGATACATTTTGCTCTGACAAAGTAAACAGAAAAAAAGAGTCAACCATTAGGACGCATGCACTTACTCCCCAGACAACATTATCCTAATGTCTGTCCTAAGCAACAAAATATTTTCGCTTGACCAATATTTCAATATTGACATCATGAGTATTATTCTGAAAAATACCGCATACCGCATTATCGACTGTTGTATTTTCTTTTTAAAAACATATGAACATATGAGTGGGTTTAGGTATTGTTATATGAGTAAAATACAATACCATTCGATCGTCTATAATCAATAACCTAATATTGGTGTCGCCCAATACACAACCGTTCGTAATTGCGTGAATTAGCATTGTAACTCTTGCGTAAAACACAGTGCCACTGAATGTGTTATGTTGTATGCTAATGCAATTCAAAGGTACTTTTTTATGGGTTACAATTTACACACCGTTTACAAAAACACAATACATTTTCTACGTATAAACATGTCACTTAAATACTTCACATTTGAAGAAGACATTTTGCTTATAGCCTATATGCACACCATATATTTTTTAAATCTATACTTTTTCTTTGTTTGGCCATACCGTTTCCATTCCCAACAAATAAGAGTTTCGCAGGAAAATAATCCTACAATAACCAGACAGATAACACATTTCCTTGCAAACTGATATAAATGAGAGAAATGATAAAACTACAAAAACATCCCTGCAATTGAGGCAGATATGGTCAGTGGAAGAGAAGAGTAGAATAGAAGAGTATAGCCTACATTTCCCAGGCTAGACGACAGAGGCCACAGCTGTGCACAGAATGTTTTGTTAGGTTGCTACTTCAACACAACTCCACCATTCTCTAGCGCGCGCTGGGTCTTCTTCGTCCTCAGGAGCCCGAAGTTTGATTGTTCCTCGAGGCTCAGAGTTTCGAGATGCTAACGAGCTACCACAGCTTCAGAGGAGCACACCCTAAACTTTTTACTTTGGCTGTATACTGGTGCCACCTCTTCTGCTGGACACTGCCTGGCTGATGATTTTAGACACGCCTGTAATTTTATTAATTGTTTGATTTTTCAGTACCTCAGAACACCCACCCCCTCCTCACTCACTCACTCTCACACGCACAGACACACACAATGGTGAGTTCGTTTTATTATGAAACGACTACAATGTAAAATTACGCCCTGGGGATGAGCGCAACTGGGGATGGTTGATCCTTTGGCAGAGAGTACAGTAGATACTGGTTCTATTCCAGTAGCCCGAGCTTGAGAACAACTATAAACTGCAATGCGTTAAACTGCCACAACAATAACAACAACAGTCATTTATGGCCTGTTTTTTTCTAACAGATCATTTTCAGTAAGTGCAAGAAAATGTAATCCTGCAATAACGAGTAGGTATACGCTTACAGCAACTGACAACAGCGACCTATGCAGTCAAACAAAGTGCACAAAAATAGCAGGTGTTCCTCCACGTCTAACTGGTGTGTGTGATGTGCAAAGCTCAGCAGCTTCTTTCTTTTTCTTTCCCCACACATGGCCTGAACAAGTAGAAAACCTCATGCGTATGCCAGTGCACAGCATATTGACTTCATTTCGAAAGGGGGATAGGGGTGCTGGTGACGCGCTTTGCCAAGTTCAAGATATTAACATAGTTTTTAAATTAGACCACCTAAATTGATTTGAGTTAAACTAAAATGTGATTTAACAGTGAGCATTCCCCCGGGTTAAATATTGTCTGTGCGTTTGTAGGTAGGCCTGTGTAGGCACTGTGTCGGATAGTTCTTATATTTTAGAGATCCAATGGCGTGGGATTGGTGAGGTGAGACAAAAATTTGAGGTAGGCTACAGCCTGGATAGAGGACGGAGTAGCCTATACCGCTTTCTTGTCTGTGATTGACAGTCCCTTTCACGGCATTCACGGTTTAACTGGCGCAGTGGCTTGAATTGAATAATGGCTCATTTCAGGGGTGAGTGACAAACACCACACAGTGCGCGAGGTAAAACTGTAATTATGTCATTGCGTTCGGAGGGACGGGATTGGGCCGTTGCTGAATGGGAATTCGGATCTCCAGTGGACAGCCCAGCCCAAATGGCACCGTCACCGGTGGTCGCTTTGTCTCACAAGCTCCAAAAACAAAAATGTAATAATTTGACAACAATAAGTCCCCTGCTGACACGATATTATTGGTTGGAATTAAATAGTTAATTCCATACCACATTTTCCTTTTTTTCCGCTTTTGCAAACATAATCATTAGTGATGCCAACATTTCCAACCGTACTGAAAAAGTCATCAACCACAAGTCGATTGTGTTAATTGGAGCCTACAGAAATTTTCAGATACATGGGGCTACAGCGACACAGCAGCATACGCCAGTCAATTACACTAAACTCATACAAGGCCGCCCTTTTCATGAAGAAGTGAGAACATGATTTGGACAGGCGCGTAGTAGACCTACAGGTTTCCAGGCCGCACCTCCCACGCAGTAGGATCGACATGTCAGTTTTAAATGTTGGCTAAATGCCTGGTCAGGGCTCTGGTGTTAGATGAGGTATGGCCTTTTTCGTCCCTGCGACTAAAAAAGGGAGAAAAATCCACACATTCGCCATAGTTGTGTGTAGTTTATTATTATTATCATTATTATTTCCTCTTTATATTATGAAAACAATCAAGCCACATACAATTCAAACTATTACCAAGAATCTGGCCTGAAAAAAGTTTAGACTTCTAATAGCAAGTTGTATTCAAAACACAGTATGGCACAAAAATGACAAAAGTTTAATCACACGCGAATCACGTGACAATGTAGAATGTTCTGGTTGAAAATGTCCAGTGGAAATGGTTATGGCTTGGTGTGTGTGCTACTCTGACCGCTAGGTTACACCGGTCACCCACTCCACTGCTCTCTCTGGTCAAACGTGAACCTCTGCTACTTTGTTTACCAATCATAGGCTACATAGCGCAGAGAGGAAATTGCGTCATCGTTGACAGTCAATTTAAAAATGTATCCTGCAATCAAGATAATGTCCACACGAAAGTATCCCAGGCTAATAGACACAGCCTGAGCTCACCGGGGAAGTGTTTGGGGGGTGTTTCACCACGGTGAACGTTCGGGTCACATTGTAAGTTCAAAATGCAACAATTTCCTCAGTTAATTCACCCCTCCTCCGTCGTCTGATCTCCGAGGCTGTTAAATGAGAAACCCACATTACCCAACCCGAGTAGCCGCTGTGCACCTACAGTTCCACGGGTACGAACATGCTATTAGATCATAGCTACAGAAGTTTATAGTCATTGCAGATTAAGCGCCGGAGCAGTGTGGTGAAAGATCAAAACTTTATTTCTGTGGATTTGGTTTTCTCGCCGCCTTGGAATTGTCATCGCTGCTTGCTGGCGCGCCGTCTTGCAATCTACTCATTCGTGGTTAAGCGGAAAGGCACCTCCCCGCCGCACTGACTGACTCTGAACTAAAGTCCCCCTGCACAATATGCATTACAGGTCTACCACCATCCTGTAGCTCAAGCGGGTCCCTCGCTTTCTTCCAGCGGCCCCCCCCTCACCTTCCAAGCTGCTCCCTGGACGCCAGACCAACCTCGACCATGCCCAGACGATTGGCAAGACCTCTCCCGGACCCAGTGGCTGCTTCTTAAATTTGGATATATTTTGGAGTTATGGTGACCCTTGTGCTAAATGCGCCGTAGAGAAGTGAAATAAGAGTAACCAAGTGGCAGTGCACCAGTAAGATAACGAAACTCTCATCGAATTGCAAGTTTACAAAAACGTTAATTCAATGTTCGATCAGGCCACGAGCATGGGCGATGGGGTCGCCGAGGAGAGAAACCACCTCTGTGGGTCCAACTCGCTGTGCCGTGACCGAGCAAGGGAGTCCAAAAGTCGGACTGATTTGGGGAGCAGATCACCGGTGCAAAGTACAACCGACACCCCGGGGACATCCGCCTCTACTCCAACCTCCTCTAGCGAAGATGGGCACGACAAACTTTTAGGAGTGGACCCCGACTACTGCAGGCGAATATTAGTTAGAGGTGGGTAAAAGAGCTGTTCTTATTCAATACGGGTGAATATGTTTACTGTCACTATTACCACAGTTGGAATAAAATGTAATCCACCCACAATGAGTAAAATATATTTGTCACTGTCACTGAACGAATTCATGAGTTGATTTCGCATTTAAGGGGTAGCATTTAGGGTTTTTTGCATTTCTATTTGTGATATGATGGCTGTAATTAAAGCATTCCATATTATTATTATTATTATTATTATTATTATTATTATTATTATTATTATTATTATTATTATTATTTATATACATAATAATAATAACAACAACAACGATGATAATAATAATAATCAATTGGATCAATCATTATATTGTACTATCCCCACATCAATACAGCCCCCTTAGTATAAGTATTTGTAGTAGCAGCTTTTTGATGGAATAGGGCGAGGGGCATTTGGCCTCTATCGTTTTGGGCAGATGATTCTATTACCCCTGCTCATCTCATTGATATATTTATAATTTTTGTATTAAAGTAGCCCTACTCTTTTCATTATTGTAATGATTGCTGATGTTCAGTGGTTAAATAGCTTAACATCGCTACAGTTATTATTATTGTTGTTGTTGTTATTATAATTGCTAAGCTTAATTGTATATTATTACTTAATGAAGGCTGAGGGCTGAGGCCTACATGCATCTATATATTTTTTGTAAAATGAAAACAGTTTCATTAAAGATGCATAGAGCATGGAAACATAAAATGGTAGTCACGTCTTGGTAATTCATCCCAGGTTTTGGGAAAGAAAAGTCCCCTATTTGTTGTATTTAATAAATCTGTCAGTCACCAAAGGAAAGAGGAAATCTAGGAACTATCCGGTAGAATTGTTTACAGTCTACACAGGGATACATAACGCAGGACTAGGCTACCACAAGCATGTTGGCAAACAAAACCCAAGCTTTGTGTGTGTGTGTGTGTGTGTGTGTGTGTGTGTGTGTGTGTGTGTGTGTGTGTGTGTGTGTGAGTGAGTGTGTGTATGAGAGCGAGCGAGCGAGCGCAAGTGTGTCTGTACGCTAGTGAGGCTGCACGCACACTCAGGAGTGGAGGAGACATGCAGCCTTCATGAATGGCACCTATGTAATTGTTTTCTAGCTTTGATAGCTTTTTCTTAAAAAAAACGATAATTTTTAATTGACATGTCGTGGAAAAGACGATACAAGGGAACATCTGCGCACTTTAAAGGCGATGCTACTATCCTTACTCTACTTTACAGTAGGCTGTACAGTCCTCCTCTGTTTCAGCTGCCATAAAATACATCAAATGTTACAGTAAAAATTACAGCATTAAATTTCATATCACCAAAAATCTCTTGTGTGCATTTATATGGGCATATTACTTATTAGTTAATTGACTCCACCTGTGCTGGGCCAGTATTTTCCATGTTTATAAATGTAGGCGTGTAGATTACCCTTTGTGAAACATACTTGACTTTTTTGTTCAACACCTCTTTCTCCTGTATGTTGGCTCTTTTGGTCTATAAGCCTGCTTACGTTGCCAAATGATTGATGAAAAATATTTGTTTGTGGGAATATTGGTTATTGGTGTAAAGTAAAATACACGAACTTTCATGCATGCCCACATAATTTCAATGAAATTATATGCTGTAACAGAATAGCAAGTTATGAGATAAACACGTTATGAGATAAGATAACTGACTTTGTCTTTCGTAGGCTTATCGCATGCAAGCTGCATGATAACATTTGCAACGATTTAAAACAAATTGAAAGCGCTATGTCGCTCTATAACTCAATATTTGCTTTCCTCTTGTAATGTTCGAAAAAGTAAGGACCTACAGAATACTCCCAACATAATAGCCTATTTTTTAAAAATATGATGCAAAATATTAGCCTATTGTCGATGTGCTTTGAGCTATTGTGCAAAATATCTCTCTGAATTATAATAGATAATTGCTTTTTGGATAAACATTTATACAAGAAATCATATTACGCTCAGCCTAGCTAGACCCTCGCCTATTCTAATTTAATTTCTGAATTCACAGTAGGCGGGCAAACTGCATTGGTATGTAGGCCTATTTGACCATCTCTGTTTGCGGTGTTGGTGCTGGCTGTGCAAGAGGGACTACGTCCAGTAATGGTCGCAATGTAGAGGTAAGCACGCAAGGCCGGGCTGATAGGATGCTCAGAGCGGGATATGAGCGCTTCTGGCTGAGTCGCTCGCGTTAAGCCTGCAATCCCCAGTGTCACTATTTGTTTTTGAAGCTGATGGTTGAATGCGCTGGATACCTCGTGAGAACCCGAGGTCAGCGAAAGGTCAGCAGGTCAGCTAAATAGTGAAGGACACTTAGTGGTAGAGACCTAACCATCATATAAAACATTAAAAACGTGCTATCTATTTGTAAAGCTCGTTATGTTGTGTACATATACTGTGTGTGAAGAAATCTATCATAAAGAGATTTGGCGCACAAGGGCGCGGTTGCTAGGCAGACAGACAGTGAGGTGGGGCCATGTCCCTACATGAAGGCCATTTGCTCCGGAGAATGTGGAGGGAATTTGAAAACTGGTCCATATACCGACAGCGATGGCATCTCCCTCAGGAACATCTGCTCACATGTGGTGGCGCTGGAAAAGCAGATAGTTATGGGCGAATGAAGTTGAGTCCACAAGTACTTGTCGACAGACTTTAGAGCCAAAAGAGTCTATACAGATGCATCTGCATTGTAGCCAACCATTTGACTCCGTCTATAGCAGAATGTTATAACTTTGCTGGGTCATAGGCAGCCAGTCATCTTGAACAATTCAAATCCAAATATTTAAGCAACGAATAATAATAATAATAATAATAATAATAATAATAATAATAATAATAATAATATAGTACATGTCCATATCTAGATAGATAGATAGGTAGATTCAATAAAATAGACTATTTTCAATATTAAACAGACAACAAAAACACTTTCTCAGAAATGTAATAGAGAATAGGCTACATCTTTATGATGCAAATTTACCCCAACCTACCCTCAAATATGTATTCCAAGGGTGTTATTTGTTTATTGACAAAACGAATAACACAAAGTACTGACAATGATTGATAGAATAGTCCATCGTGTCTTAAGGGGGCGTTTGCTATCGAAAATATATTTCTTACAAATGTGTTGATGTCTTTTGGCGTTAATGGTCTCTGTGGAAATCTAAATTACGCACACAGATTGGGTTGCAGTATTTAAGACCGGACATGCAGAACTGAAATAATATATGCCAATCCACAAAAAGTGGCAGTGCTGTAGTCACACACTATATTGGCTTGGGTACACAGCAAAAACTGCAGAATTAAAATTTCAACGATAAACATTTGGGAGTTGAGTTTAACTCCCAGCGTGTAATTAGAAAAAAAACAGGTTTAAATTGTGTCCAGACTTGGGGATATTTCACATTTTAAAAGTGTTAATTTACTTCTGGAAAATGTGGGGCTATATAAACCATCAACAGTGTCAACATTAACCCCTCAGGACTTAATTTAACACGGGTCTTTCCTCTGTGTAGGTCTACAATAAACCTAGGAAGTTCGGTTGTTGAAATCAGGTTGCGCAGTATGCAGTATGGTCTTTTAATTCTTGTCTTGTCTTCCACAGATGCCAAAGGCACTATCCGGGAGATTGTGCTGCCAAAAGGCCTCGACCTGGACAGACCCAAGCGCACGCGCACCTCTTTCACCGCGGAGCAGCTGTATCGGCTCGAGCTTGAGTTCCAGCGCTGTCAGTACGTGGTGGGCCGCGAGCGGACAGAGTTGGCTCGTCAGTTAAACCTCTCCGAAACTCAGGTAGGGCTCTACATCCACGTGAGAGTAACCGATGATGACGAGGTTGGAATGCGACACTTTCATGAGAGGCAACGCTAAGTGTAACATCACAAGTGCAACAAGTTTTTTTAGAAGTGATGTTGGCTGCCTGGCATTTATTTCTCAGTCCAAGCATTCGTTTGGTCATGGCGCATACTTTATACTTGGTTCAACATGGAAATATTGAAACATTGGCAATAAAAATGAGAGTCAATATTGTGCATCAGCAGAGTGCATTTTTATATGACAGTTTTAATATCAATTTAATTAACTGTTTGCTAGAAGCATTCTGACTTAAAGTGGGAATGCTTGAATTACCAGCAAAATGCAACAAATATTCACGTCCAAGTATTATTAAAATAATATAAAATACAAAATAACCAGCCTACTTGCACTCTTAAAACTGATTTTTGTACACTTGGGGAAAAATAGTCGCAATAATGAAAGTTAAAGTCTGTGTTTTAAAGTGTTTTCTGATTGGCCACTGCCGAGCTGCTTCCGTCGTTACAGTAAATGATGTAACAAAGTCTGGCTGTCATTACACTTTTGCTATGATTTTTCATGCGAGAATTCACACTAGCCTCAAAGCCTAGCTCTGTGTTTATATCAGTGTGTGGATTTGCCCAAAGGCACACACAGAGACACGTTAAAGCTTCTCTTGTGTTTGATGCTTGGCCATAGAGACTTCGAACATATTATTGGTCTACAGGTTAAAAGTAAAAAAAAAGACAACCGATGCTCAGTTTTGGCAAGTGTGAATATTTTTCCCCGCAAAAATGTTATTTAATCGATCTTGTGAGAATATGGGTGTGTAGTCCTCAACTGTAGATCACTTTGGATAAGAGCGTCTGTTAAGTATAATGTAATGCAGTGTTTTGTAAAGGTTTAGAGGGATTTGCATGTATATTACACATCTCTTTCTTAAGTGTCGTAGCCTAAATGAAAGCAATAAAAATGGTACCATTTCCAGGGCATGCGTGAAAACAGAGAAGCGAGAAGTGTATGAGATAGCCTACCCAAAGCCATGAGTTTTGATGAAAATAATAACTAGACTCGGTCAATAGGACGGGTCTGCCACTCTCTTCCATAGGCATCAGCGAGAGTATAGGTGGCAGGGTGTGTAGCTGATTACAACAGTAGCGCTGCTGTAGTTGGCAAGCTTGCCACCCGGGCCCTCATTAGGCTACATTAGAGACTAATGTTTCAATTGGTCTAATAAAGCGGCGAGGCCGAGAGAGGCGCTGTAATGGTGCGAACGGACAGCCAATGGCCTGTCTGCCGACGCTGTTTGCCTGTGCACATTGTCGTCTGGACAATGCACGCAATTAGTATTCGCACAGTGGGCGTTAGTGGGCGGGGTCTCTCTTTGTTTTCCTAGGAAGTGGAGAATTTTGGGGCCATGGCAGAGGGTCCCTCACCCTCACCCCCGCCCCACCACCACCTAACGCCTAAGCTGTGGGGCTGACGTCAGTCTATTACATGCCCCATCAAATACGCTGACAGTAGACACTTTTTTTTCCGTTTACAAAAAGAACTTGGCCTATTTCACTCTATGCCAAGACTGGCCGCTTATAGCGCTTTCACGTTTGAAAGTACAGTCTCTCAGTGTTGTTTTAATTGCCACATTAAAAATACTTCTTGCCCTGAAGAATAACAAAAAAAAATTGTCATTGTCTGCCTTTTAAAATAGCACACAGAAACATTGCATTTAGTTGCATTTTTCGCTTGATGAAGCAGTGTGTGTATATTCAATAAACCACAAAATATATGGTATCATGCGTCTTCTACGTTATGTAAAAGGCAACTCATTCCATTTTAACGAATATTGACCAAGGACTTGTATTCTATACCGCATTGCAAAGGCAAAGTGCAGTAACTACGTGAACATAGAAACTGAGAGAAATGCATTAAACATTGTCATATTGCCCAGTCAAACAGTGAAAAATAATAGTTGTGATGCTTTTATGCAAGAAGCAATAGATTTAGTCACAAGGCAAAGGTGGTGTTATAAAGTCAATTTATAGCTCGTTATTTTGTGTGAAAGTCAATAAATCGACATCAAGGTGCCTGCCTTACTGTGTTTGAAGTCGGGGTTGGGTTTGAAATGAATGTGCCCGTGGTACAATATTTAATTTTCTTTTATTTCTCTAAATCAATGGGCTGCTCTTGAAGTTCCCAGTTCTCGCTTCGGAATCTCTGGAGAAGCTGTGAGTGGTCCATACCTGTAACGAAGCAGAGGTTGACAAGAATCCCATTGCTTTAGACAAAGAATATTTTACGGGCAATTGCCCACACCCTCCAAGGCTGACTGGAGAACAGAGGGCGGAGTGAACATTATATTTTTATTATGTCGAAAGACCAACGTGAGACTATAGCCTATAAGGCTAAACCAAGTGAACATTTTCTCTAGAATATTCTCTCGGCTCGTATTAAATTAGCTTTAGTAATGCATTAAAGTGCACTTGCATTCCAGTCAGTGACGTAAGAAAGCAGATCCACCGACCGAGGTGCAATGAGGGAGGTTGTGCTGCTTGCTTTCAGTGCGCGTTGAAAGCCTTTCCATCACTTGGAGTCGGTGCGTCTTAAGTGATTAAATTGCATTATCAGACTACTCCTGCTCTCTTGCTAGTCCAGTGCAACGCACAATGATTCACTGCCGCCTCTTCAATAAAAAAGACATACATTTGCATTCCCAATTCCACAACATGCTTTTAAATCTCACCCTCTGCATGTAAAACTATCATATGACTTTTTGAGTGGCTTCAACAAGCCTCATTGATATTCTGGGGTCGTCACCCACTCCGCGTTAAAACTGCTTCCTCCTAAATCGGCCAGCCTAAAAAGTTGTTCTGCATAATGGCTTGCTCAATAAGAGGGCCACATGATGGTTAATATTGTCGTTTTTGTATATCAGGTTTCCCTCTTTACGGTTGGGTTTCCTCCATGATTTTGGGAACTAGGTGTTTGTAGATCGGCCTCTTTAAACATGGTGGTCTTTGGAATCACCATGCCATCCTACGGTATCTAGCCTCTCATGCTGCGTTATAATTATCTGCTGTAAAGGTGTCTTATTATTGTGCAGTTACAGTATCTGTAAATATTATATGTAGGGAAAGTGACGGTTGATGCTTATTTTTAGGGACGGAGCCAGAGCAGGGGCCGTTGTAGCGCTGGACCCTCCGGGAATCTGATTGGTCACCCCAGGTGCCCCCGCCCCTACAGAATTTTATTCGCTAATACTGATGATTGACAGTTCACTGCACGTCTTTGTAAGAAGCGCCTTTTTTAAGCTGGAGAGCAAAGAAGTGGAAACGTTTGCAGCAGTCAAGTCACAGAGAGGAGATTGAGAGGTTCTACAGTCAAAATATCTTTGTGATGTAAGTTTTAAGGGGTAGTTAACTAGTTAATCAGATAAAATACGCCAGCTCCCAGTCGTGTAAGTGTAGATTAGGAAGGATAACGTAATGAAGTCAGTTATATGTGAGTTACGGTGGACATCAACATTTATATGGATAAATTAGCAAGATACAGCAACAGTCAGAGTTAAGATGCATAAGGTAACACAATAAGGTATAGCTATCAGCATTCAAGACCTTTATATAGCAATCTGAAATCATTTCAGGCAGCAATATTGTCTGCCAGTTCAAACTGAAATGACATGTCTGAAATGCTCCAAAATAACACCCATTTTGTCTGTTGAATTGCTCGTGCACTATTCGTCACACGTGCACATTTTGCATAATAAATAAAAAGATATCATCTGAGCTTTCACATGGTCTCACATGAACTTTGACGTTTTTTTCAATTGAGCATATTGCATTCGAAACATAGCATACCACACATTATGTGAAAGTAATGTAAACTTTGCACTGGTACTAGTTGCTGGTTACCGTGATAAATGATTCACCAGATAGTTGTAATCATACTTTATTCTGCATAACTGCATTCTTAGTGCAATAGCCCAAGAACTCTACAGACTTTAAAAGAGATGTCAGAACATCTAAACAATGTTATTAAATCCACACCTAAAGATATTTCGACCAGAGCTATATTATAATTATATACATTTATTCTAGGCTACTGTAATCCAGTTTGAAATGTTCAGAGAGCTTGTTTGCTCTTGTGTAAAGTACGCCATTTATTTCAGGGCAGTGATCTAAATAAACATTTATAGGCATGGTTGTTTTAGTTCGGAAGATTATATTTTAAGGCTGTGTACAGAATGAGGGTGTGCATAATTTAGCATGTAAGTACATTGTGAATTTTATGTTTGGATTATGTAGTGCAGTATGTTTTTATCAAGCCAGTGAAAACAGAGAGAAGGGCGAGATGTAACAATTCTTTAAAAGCAAATTTCGAAATAATACTTTTCCAGTGAAATAGTCTGTCAGCCCCTGGCTTGGTCTTTCTGCAATCCAAAATGTCTGCCAATGCTTTTTTAGAATGCAGAGCCCTAGTTATTCAGTGCTTGTACAGGTATATGACATCCATGCACCCATGTTTACAGACTGACGAGTAGTGTTAAAATGAAGGAATGAAATACGCTGCACCAATTTCATCTGCAGGACATTTCTCAGAGCATCAAAGATAAATACGTTCGCCTTAAAAATAAGTTATCAGCCACCATAAAATGTATGTTGTGTCTGATAAGTGGTGTTGGCCCATATTTATATTCTATTTAACGAGTTCTGAAAGGGCTTTTGCGTCTTCCATTTACTTGGTACTTTTCCACAATTTGGGCATTTGTTATGTGAAGCATACGCAAAGGCACTATACTGATTTCCCCTCCAGAGTAAATTATTCAGGCTGTGTATATAGGCCTACGTAAAACCATCACCTCATCATAGGCTATGTTAGATAAATTAGGTAGTTAAACGCTAATGTTTTTGTTGTTTCATATTTCAGTGCCTGTCAAACATGTATTATTATTATTATTATTATTATTATTATTATTATTATTATTATTATTATTATTATTATTATTATTGCCATGTGTTATTGGATTTTATGGAAACGAAAATATTCAGAGATGCTGTCAAGCTTATTATTTAAATGGAATATACGCTAGTAATATCTTGGCACATGGGAAGTAAAATGTCTACACGTGTTAGAGTTCTGCAATGGCTGAAGGGGATAAAAGACATTTAAATGGTTATCTGACGTAAATGAACTATTTTAATCTGCATACCGTAGCCTAATAACGCACACACAACCCTACACACTATCACGGAGTCAGTTTGGGGAAAAGTTGGATGTAGTACAATGGAGTACAAATATCTGTATAATTCGTTTTTCAATTGTTGTTATAAGTCCTGTAAAATAGCATATACAGTTCATGCTTTGTCAAAAATAGATTATGTAGCCCATATATACACATTCACACACAAATTATACAAACAATTATATACACATTTCTACATCCAAATACAATGATACGGTTAAGTTGGCCTTACTAAATATGAACCACAGAAAAGTGACTAGCAAATCTGGCGATGGAAGACACGACGACTGCAATATTTAGCATGTGGGACCGTAAATAATTGCATCATGTGTAGGCCTACATGTGTACATTTTTCAGATATTGTACTATTGTACTGTATTTTTTTAAGAGCACACATATATATGATTGAAAGCAACGGATAAGACATAAAAACAATTCATTAGTTAAATTATTTGCCATTTTTAACATGTAGTGTTAAACACACACATAGCTACTAATACCATGTCGTTTGTGGCAAAAGGCTGGTTGTGAAAAATGTGTTCGTTTGCTGTGTTCCGGCTTTTATTTGGAATCACAAATATCTTCCCCTTGAATCTGAGATGGCCAATTTTCGTTGCTTTGGTACCAACTCAACTGTATCAAAGTTTGATATCACACATGCTTCCACAAAACCCAAGCCCTCTAACATTTGCTGGAATGACTTTTAAATTTGACCACTGGCACTTTCGTGACGGCAGTGAGTTATGGGAGGAAGCTCATGAACTTTTAACTTCGAATTGTGGAGAGTATTGTCAGGCGCGCAGGCGCACATCAATCTTACCGAGGCAACAGCCACAGGACAGTTCACTCCTTGGTTATGCTTGCATGACATTTGGAAGGCATACCCAATGCTAGGTGACGTGAACGAACGATGTTGCACGTGGCTGGCTGAATCCGTTCACCTGTAGACACCCCTGCTCGTCACTTTTCCAATAAGGCTTTTGGTTTGGAAGGGGAAATAAAACACCTCACTGACAGCTGTCTTTGATATTTTACGCAAACATTTTTATATTTACAGTACAAATATATTGACACCTATACAGATATACACATGTACAGGCACCTTCTGAATGTTAAACTCTCAACAAAACATTGAACTCACAAAAGCCTTAACTCTGAGCAGCCCAATAGTGCCACATGAGCTCCTTCATTTTGGCAAAGCACGGAGGCTATATAACGTTATAAAAGTGATTACCGGTAGCAGAAATGTAGGAGGGATTTTCAAAATAAAGAAAAAGAAACATTCGTTTGTTCAAGGGTCGCTTAACCATTGCGTAAAAAACATTGACGTTTCGGACAACTTACTGTGTTCCGCATCCCTTTTAAAGTTATAAATGCATACTTTCCCAAGAAAACGATTAAAAAATGCAACAATTTATCATTACCAAAAATGGTTACTATTATGAAATTAGTTATTTTGTTTAGAGAGTATAAATAAAGACAAGGATGATACGCAAATTATCATACAATATCTCTATAGTACAGTACCTCTATACCACTTATCATACCAATATCACAATACCACTTCTTCAGGATATTTCCGTATGGGAATGGCCGTGTTTATATAACAGCTCAGATATATATTTAAAAAAACTTTAGTCGCTGTGCCTTAATTTTAGCGACGAACGGGTCTAAAGATGATTGGGAGCACCCGGACTTTCCTCAGTTGTCGTCCCCAGCAGGTGGCTCCCCGCTCCCGCCGATCACAGCGGGGAGACCCGGTCTCTCACCCCCCTTTGAGCTCAGACATTCACTCAGCTGTTCCTCAGCGGCATAGCCTATAGGCAAATGCATTAACCTTATCCCTGCAAGGCATACCATGAGGGCAAGGTGTCTCAAACGTACTGCTAAGCTTTTAAAATCCAGCAAAACATGCTGTGTAGTAGTAGACTACAGCCAGGAGCCAGTACAATATCACATCACAGTTTTAATCATCTTACTTTTTTAATGGAAACTCTAATGGGCTATTTTCAGTGACCTGTATTGTCAAGAGAGATGAACATGTGCACTGGGAAAAATCGTTTCCGTTGATGGGAGTTAATCTTGAGTTATAGTCAAATAAAAATTCACATAAAGTTTCAAACTCATTTTTCAAAAGGTTGGTCCTATTTAAGTAGTGCCTAGTGTAAAAGATCAAAGAAAAGTGTGTGCAGGATGGATTTTTTAAATTTTGTCAGAAACCTGTCACAAAAACATAATAAGTCAACTGGACAGACAGCAGTCATCTGGCTGATTGAAACGACAACTATCAAACAGTGTGTCCTCTCAAGTGAGTTCATCACATGAATTGCCTCTAAAGCTGTTCAAACACAGTGGACACACTAGACAAGAAAGATGGAGTTCATAGTGCAGTTGAAAAGTCTCATCCGGGGCTGACTCATTACTCTGGCATAGGAGTTCTTTAACGCGGCTCCCCCATCCATAAATCTGCCCCACCCCCCCACCCCACCCTCCACCCCCAGCTCCCAGGCTGGCTAACAAAGGGTATCTGAAGTAGCATACCCAAGTCAGGTCACCCCCCGCCCCCCCTTTCCATTATTCACACACAGACCCAGGGCTTTCCTACCATTTGACAGAGATTTAGGCCATCACAAAGGCCAAAGCTTGTCACCGCTGGGAAGCCCGGTCCGCGAGCAGCGGTCTTTGAGAGCAGATTAACTTCCTGGGCCGGGAGGAGGAGAAGCTAAATGACTCGACAAAAGGGGGGACCAACGTCCAGGGGCGGCTGGCAAGGGCCGAGTCCAGTGGAAACCCGGAGGCAGAGACGGGGAGAGAAGGGTTTTGGGTGTGTGTTTATGTGTGTGTGTTTGTGTGTGTGTGTCTAAGGGGGGGTCATAGCACTGTAGCAAAGTTGGTTGCCACTGGTTCCAAGGGCAGGTGAGGAGTTGGTGAAAGCTTGCTGTTGTGCGTTGAAGGGCCTGCTGCAGTGGCTTCTAGAGCACAGAGACCCCCAGTTGTACTTGTGTAGGAAAGAGTTGATGTGGCTCATTTTACTCAGCTCCTAGACCCATCTGCTGACTTGGGCTGGACTCTGGTTGCAAAAAACACTCTGAAATCTTTGCCAATAACAGTATGATTAAGAACATCACTTGATCCAAAATAAATATTTATCAAAAATAATCAGGACGATGCCCAGAGCTCCACAGGGGCCCACAGAGGACTATAATATGCTTTGGGTGGGGGCCCAAAATTATTTTCTTTTAAGGGCAATTCCTAGTGGTGCCCCTGTTAAAATAGTAATAAATGGCTTGAACAAATACGTGGTACTGGATTGAAGCATCTGAAGCCGGATTGCCCATCACTAACAATAGCATTCAAGTGTATGTTTGTCTAAACGCCTGTTTTCCCCACATTTTCAGCGTGACCTCTGATGTCACTGACTGTAAATCTCCAGCCACCTGTCCTTCAGTATCAGATGAGTATCACTGGCTCGGTTGTGGTTATAATAGCATAGGTGTGTGTGTGTGTGTGTGTGTGTGTATGATGTGTGTGTTGTGAGTTGTTTTTGGTCTGCACCTGTTGGTGTTTCACTGGTTCTTTGTGGTCCTTATGTACTGAGCTTTACAGGAAGACCGTGTTTGGGATGAACCTCCCCTAATACCTCATACAGTTTTGGAAAACAAACACAAAATCCCCTTGTAATCTTTTTCCGTACACAAATATACATAACTTCAATTTAGCCGCTCTATCAATTTGAAGGAATGGTTTCTCTTCTCTTGCCACTGTGTTTGAGGGGTCATCCAGAGCATAGCACATTTGCCCTTTCCCTTACACTGAGTAAAAAAGCTAACCCTAAGTTAAAACAGGATAAAACTAAAATGCATGTCCAAAAAATGCAAAAATACAAACATTTGCAGACGTGTGTGTGATGAATTGTGAATGAGTGAAGCAATTCCATCAGAGTTGATATCAGGAAAAAGCTAAACCCCAGGGTAACACACACACACACACACACACACACACACACACACACACACACACACACACACACACACACACACACACACACACACACAGCCACTGCATCCGTACACTCCCAATACATCATGCCCATTCTCTCTGTCAATACACACACACACACACACACAGCAACCTACAGATATTCAATATACACAGGCATTTAATGCTGGCCTAATGAAACATTAAGACCCCCAACATACAGGCAGGGGGTCTGGCCCACAGAAAGCCTCTTATGGAGAATGCACTGGGGAGGGGGTTCAGGGTGGGGGTCCCTCCATCAATTTCCAGCTACAGTGATACTGGCTGATCAGCCCTAATCTTGACAACAGCCCCCGGTGGATGGCACATTATAGTGATTGCTGTTTTGAAACACGGGCTTGTCTCGGGGCACTGTGCTGACACCCCCCCGCTGCGCTCAGCAAAGGCCACAAAGGGTGTACGCACGCACACGCACACACGCACGCACACACACACACACGCACACGCACACACACACACATATAGTACACACAGAGGCACAGGCACACACGCACATGCCACCTGCACACACACACACACACACATATGGTACACACACAGGCAAACATGCACATGCCACCTGCACACACACAGACATACACACACACACATGCATGCATACATACACACACACACCCACACACACACATTGTGTGCACATTGTGTGCACATCTATACACATTGCACTGCTGCACTTGAGTCTGTGTGGTCATCGCCTTGCCCTGCTGCTGCTGTGTTGCAGGAAGTGCAGTGAGTGCTGTATTCTCTTCCTCTTTTCCAGAGCTGATTGCAGTGAGGCCTCTCTTCATCACAGACACACACACACACACACGCACACACGCACGCACGCACACACATACACACACACCCAAGTAGGTGGTATTCCACAAATTGAGATGTTTGGACTCCCAGTCTATAGGCTGTGAGTGGACCATCATTTCATCTGCAGGACAACAGCAGGAGTAAAATGTGGTTGGCTGGCATCATCATCCACTACAGAGACCGCACAAATGAAATCATCCCCATCTGAGCCACGCCGAGAAACACATGGGAAGCACACAGCAAACATTGGAGTGTTAACATTTCAGGGTTGAAAAATAGGGAGTTGATTTTAACTCCGCATTTTTTTACACTCCACAGTTTTTTTAAAAGTGTCTAGAGGCAAGTTCACGCGGCGATCATCTTTAAATGTTTACTAAACCGTTTCATTGCCTGTGAGGTGAGCAACTACGGCTTCTGTATCATGGGAGATCAGCTAAATGTTACAAAAAAAGCTTAAATCACCTAATTCCCCTTTAATATACACTGACAGTCAATGAAAATGCATCGACGGCGACGAGACAGGAAAAACACATGATTTTGTAACAAGCTGATCACCAATTCACTGAAGAGGAAATTGTAAACATCCGAGTGGTCATCCCACTCTTTTATGACCAAACAAGTGCATTTGTACTCGTTTATATGGTTGGAATCGATACTCGGTAAAAAAGTACAAGAAAGTTGTCTGATGTGTTTTCATTGACTGTCAGTGTAGCTTTCAGTGCTCATGGACGCATGAAAGACTTTGTTTGTGTGAATAAACAAGTCTGGTGATATGCAAATGAAACACGAGTGTTTGGGTGTGTGTGTGTACACGTGTGTGTACACGTGTGTGTGTGTGTGTGTGTGTGTGTGTGATTTTTTCGGTGACTGACGGTGCCTTGAAAGCGAGGGCTGTGTATTGTTCTCAGTGCTGTCCAGACAGTATCTCACGTCATGTCTGGAGGGGAGAGAGGACAGAGGCAAGAACAAGAGAGGATTGTGCCAACATCACAGACAGACATATAGACACAGACACAGACACACACACACATCAACAAACACACACACACACACACTCCAACACACATACAAAGACACAAAACATGCGTGGGCACATACAAATATAATGTACACAATAATAAGTACACATAAAAATAGCAGTAAGCACACACAAAAGGATATGCACACACACATACACATATACACACACACACTTACACACACACAGAAACACACTGATAGAAATACAACTACAAGCACATTGATGGAAACACAACTACAACACAAGACAGTGGTGGAGAAAGGTTACATTTACAAGATCTTACAAACTTGTGACAAAGGATCCCTTAGGCCTT
Source organism: Coilia nasus (assembly GCA_027475355.1). Classification (NCBI taxonomy): domain Eukaryota; kingdom Metazoa; phylum Chordata; class Actinopteri; order Clupeiformes; family Engraulidae; genus Coilia; species Coilia nasus. The sequence goes on along the minus strand of CM050200.1, from coordinate 13,675,484 downwards.
CAATGCCTCAGTTCACGCCAGAGTGCTGCACAACCGTTCCTTGAATGCTGCTGGTGCCTTTGTGTACGCGAGATATGCCATTGTGTGAGAGTCAAATCAGAAGCATTCTTTTCATCTCTGTACAAGGCTGAAGAATTGCAGCCCAAAGCTTCATGTGGTTATCTTGCACAAAACATAATGGTCTTTTTCACATTGTCAGTTACACACTTTCCTGTGTGTTTTGCTGTGAACAAACTGTGGGTTGCTGTAGGTATGTGTATGAGAGGTGTTTCAGCCTGGAGGGCGTGAGTGGTGGGGGGGGGGGGGGGGGGGGGCATAGAGGGTCATGGGGTGTTTCAGGATATGAGGGGAAGAGGGAGGTCATGGAGGGTTGTGAGGTAGTGTGTGTGAGAGGTCAGGTAATGTGTGTGTGAGGTGAGGTAATGTGTGTGATATGTTCTGGGTGGATGAAAGGTGAGGTAATGTGTGTCTGAGGTGAGGTAATGTGTGTGTGAGGTGCTGGGGGATGAGAGGTGAGGTAATGTGTGTGTGTAAGGTGCTGGGGGACGAGAGGTGAGGTAATGTGTGTGAGAGGTGAGCTAATGTGTGTGTGAGGTGCTGGGGGACGAGAGGTGAGGTAATGTGTGTGTGAGGTGCTGGGGGATGAGAGGTGAGGTAATGTGTGTGAGAGGTGAGGTAATGTATGTGTGAGGTGAGGTAATGTATGTGTGAGGTGAGGTAATGTATGTGTGAGGTGAGGTAATGTGTGTATGAGGTGCTGGAGGTTGAGAGGTGAGGTAATGTGTGTGAGGTGAGGTAATGTGTGTGAGAGGTGAGGTAATGTGTGTGAGAGGTGAGGTAATGTATGTGTGAGGTGAGGTAATGTATGTGTGAGGTGAGGTAATGTATGTGTGAGGTGAGGTAATGTGTGTATGAGGTGCTGGAGGTTGAGAGGTGAGGTAATGTGTGTGAGGTGAGGTAATGTGTGTGAGGTGAGGTAATGTGTGTGAGGTGGGGTAGTGTGTGTGTGAGAGGTGAGGTAATGTGTGTGTGAGGTGAGGTATTGTGTGTGTGTGAGGTGCTGGAGGATGAGAGGTGAGGTAATGTGTGTGTGAGAGGTGAGGTAATGTGTGTGTGATGTGAGGTATTGTGTGTGTGTGAGGTGCTGGAGGATGAGAGGTGAGATAATGTGTGTGAGAGGTGAGGTATTGTGTGTGAGAGGTGCTGGGGGACGAGAGGTGAGGTAATGTGTGTGAGAGGTGAGGTATTGTGTGTGTGAGAGGTGCTGGGGGACGAGAGGTGTTTATCTGCAGTGGGAAAGGTGGGCAAGCCTGTAGACCTGTAGTCCTCCTTAGCACAATATCACTCAGCGGCAGTTAGCAGATGGCTTACGGTGTCAAGCAGGGGGCAAAAGTTCAACTCTGCAGGGGCGGAGGTGTGCTCTAATGTGTGTGTGTGTGTGTGTGTGTGTGTGTGTGTGTGATAGAGCTATATCTCACTTAAGCTTTCCTCGCTTGCATTCCATTGTCTTTAATATGCATGCTATGTTTGTGTGTGTGAAAGAGAGACAGAAAGTATGTTTTCGTGTGTGTGTGTGTGTGTGAGGATAGGTGTGCGCGTGCATGCATGGTAGGCTTTCGTGTCATTCCCTGGGTAGTGCCTAATGCAATTAGCTGATTGGATCAGCTTGAACAGAGCCCTGCAAGATCCAGAGAATAGTCTCCACTTCGCAATCCTCTCACCAATCCTAATGCTCACCACCTACAACCACTCAAACACAACAGCACACACATAAACACACACATACACACACACACAAATACACGCACAACAGACCACCAATCCTAATGCACACCATCTATAGCCACTCAAACACACACACACCAACAAATCTACACACACACACACACACAAACACAACAGACCACCAATCCTAATGCACAACATCTACAGCCACTCAAACACACACACACACACACAAACAAATCTACACACACATACACACACACACACACACACACAAACACAACAGACCACCAGCCCTAATGCACACCATCTACCCCACACATATCTACACACACACACGCACACACACACACACACACACACACACACTATATATATCTGCAAGTCCATGCCCCCTCCCTCTCCAATGTCTTGTCTACATACACAGATCATGTATATGATGCACATAAGCCATCAGTTGCAGACCAGGTCAAGACCTTAAACACACATGCATATAGACCAGGTCTAGACCTTAAACACACATGCATGCAGACCAGGTCTAGACCTTAAACACACATGCATGCAGACCAGGTCTAGACCTTAAAAGCACATGCATACAGACCAGGTCTAGACCTTAAACACACATGCACACAGACCAGGTCTAGACCTTAAACACACATGCTTGAAGACCAGGTCTAAACCTTAAACACACATGCATGCAGACCAGGTCTAGACCTTAAACACACATGCCTGCAACAGGCACATGGGTCCTGGACTAGGCTTACTGAGATTGATTTCCAGACACATTTCAGGCTCGATTACATCCACTGTGTGGGCCAAACAATGTTCTTGCTTCCCTCTGAAAAACAAAAACAAGACTATCAAACAAACAAACAAACAAACAAACAAATAAATAAATAAATAGTACTCCTGGCGTACAAATGCGACAGACAAAAAAACCTGCACACAGTGTCTCAGTAGCTTTTCCAGCTTTTTCAGATTTGCACAGACATGCACTGTGTGTACTAAACGACCTTCTTGCCTTCCTCGGAAACAAAAGAGCAAGAAATAAACAACCAAGCAGGTAAATAACTACCACTCCCCGCATTCAAATGCGCCAGCCTAACAAAATGCCCCAGTGTTGTATTCCCCTCATGGGATTTGCCCACACATGCTAGTGTCTGTGACTGCATTGTTATCATACAGTGCAGCTTTGGGGTATAATCTGGAATTAGAGCCGTCTGCTCTGCTGGGATTGCCCCGCTAGAGATGCTGCGGGCAGGCGGCCCGCATGTTTAATCTCCCCGCGCCAGAGAGGCACAGCATTAGCCCGGGGAACAGACACTAATAGAGGAGTAATGTCACAGCTAGTGATTCAGATAGATGGATAGATGAATAGATGGATGGATGGATGGATGGATGGATGGATGGATGGATGGAAGGAAGGAAAGATAGATAGATAGATAGATAGATAGATAGATAGATAGATAGATAGATAGATAGATAGATAGATAGATAGATAGATAGATAGATAGATAGATAGATAGATAGATAGATAGATAGATAGATAGATAGATAGATAGATGGATGGATGGATGGATGGATAGGTGGATGGGATTCATTTGAAAAAGGATTGGAGCGATACAAAGCATTAAAACAAAAGTTTTGCATTGAGAAAGGAAGGCACTCTTAGGTTTCCTCCATTCGCTGTGTAAAGCTGGACGAGTGATTCAGTAGAGGCCACAATGCCCCACTACAGGCATGGCAAGACCATGGGGCAAAGGTGGAGCAGATGTATGTGATGTGTGTGTATGTGTGTGTGTATATATATTTGTGAATATATGTGTGTATGATGTGTGTGTGTGTGGTGTTCATGTATGTGTGTTTTATGTATGTGTGTTTTGTGTGTGTGTATGTATGGTGTTTATGCATGTGTGTGTGTGTGTGTGTGTGTGTGTGTGTATGATGTGTATGATGTGTGTGTGTGTGTAGTGTTCATGTATGTGTGTTTTATGTATGTGTGTTTTGTGTGTGTGTATGTATGGTGTTTATGCATGTGTGTGTGTGTGTATGTGTGTGTGTGTGTGTGTGTGTGCGATGCTGAGGTGGTGGTGGTGATGGTGGAGCACTAATAATAGTCAAAGTGCTTTTGTGCTAAGGAGGATTAGGAAGCTCTATCTGTGCGTATGGCACTAAGACAGGGTTGACCCTTGGCTGAACTCCGCCCGACATGTGTTTCAGTAATGTGAGGGCAGGGCAGGGACCAGACCACGAGGGCACAGCTCTGTGTGTGTGTGTGTGTAGGTGTGTGTGTGTGTAGGTGTGTGTATGTATGAGTGTGAGTGTGTGTGTGTGTAGTGTGTATGATTTTATGAGTGTGACTGTGTGGGGGCAAGGGACTCTGTGTGTGTGTGTGTGTGTGTGTGTGTGTGTGTGTGTGTGTGTGTGTGTGAGTGAGTGAAGGTGTGAGTATGTATGAGTGTGAGTCTGTGTGTGGGTAGTGTGTATGATTTTATGAGTGTGACGGTGTGGGGGAAAGGGACTGTGTGTGTGTGTGTGTGTGTGAGTGTAGGTGTGAGTATGTATGAGTGTGACTTTGTGTGTGGGTAGTGTGTATGATTTTATGAGTGTGACGTGTGGGGGCAAGGAACTGTGTGTGTGTGTGTGCAAGTGTGTGTGTGAGTCTGTGTGTGTAGGTGTGTGTATGTATGAGTGTGAGTGTGTGTGTGTGTGTGTGTGGGTAGTGTGTATGATTTTATGAGTGTGACGGTGTGGGGGCAAGGGATTGTGTGTGTGTGTGTGCAGGCGTGTTTGTGAGTGTGTGTGTGTAGGTGTGTGTATGTATGAGTGTGTGTGTGTGTGTGTGGGTAGTGTGTATGATTTTATGAGTGTGACGGTGTGGGGACAGGGGACAGCTGACTATCTGAAATGTCCTGACCTGTCCTGGCACTGGAGTTCAAGAGGTCAGGTCGTCAGTGATAGCCGCAAGGTGATTGTCAAGCTGCTGAGAGCTGCTTGTGTTGCAGTAGGCGTCTTAGAGCAGAGCTTCCGCCAGGTAGCGGTGCTGCTATAGAGTTAGATGAATGAGGGATTGCGTGTGACACTGTGAAGGTTGCCAACTGCCAACCACAGGCACTGCGTTCTGACATACCTGTTGAACATGCTTTGTATTTATCTTTTTTTCTGTGAGTTTCGTAAAAAAAAATAATAATAAAAAAAATCGGTGGAAGCTTTTACATTACTGACTTGCAAACAGTGGGTCAATACTGCCCTACAAAAGCCAAAAAGCAGTAACTACGTATTTAACCTGGAAATTCATTTTATAACACCTAATTTGTCTTGTGACAAAATCTCTTACTTCTTGCTATTAAGAAAATACATGAAAGGCTCACCACTATTATATACCCAGAACGTGTTTGAATGGGAATTATGACAAATCTTTCAAGCATTTTCCTCAGTTTCAGTGTTCAAGTAGTTATAGCACTTTGCCTTTGTAGGGCAGAATATGCATTAATGTGCATTGTCCTTACAAATAAATAAATAAAAAGAGTGAAAGTGTTTTATTTTAACTAATATTCTGCTTCTCCTATGCATCTCTATGCACCCATTCCTTAATGGCAAGGAGCTGCTTTGCTAAATAACTGAAAAGCTATGTAAGAGTTAGCAATTATAACTAGCTTACTTATTTATAGTTATAGTATTTATAGTTTACAATATTATGCAAGAGTTATTTTGTTTTAAATGTGTATTTTATTAACATACATTGATATGGTAAAGGGTGAAGAAGTTATTATTAATCACTTCTTGTAATTTAAAAAATGGATGGATTATGAAAGTGCACAGTGGATTAATGCAGTCTATAAGCACATACTGACCTCCTACCTTACTGAAGGCACATTGTGTGTGTGTGTGTGTGTGTGTGTGTGTGTGTGTGTGTGTGTGTGTGTGTGTGTGTGTGTGTGTGTGTGTGTGTGTGTGTGTGTGTGTGTGTGTGCATGTGTTTCCACTAAACATTTGTTGTTGTAGTTGTGTCTGCTGTCTTTATGTGCATTTCACATTAGGCTATTACTTGCACATGGTGTGTGTGTCTGTATGTGCATGCATGCCTGTGTGTGTGTGTTTGTGCGTGTGTGTGTGTGTACGTGTGAATGTATATGCATGTTTGTGTGTGTATTTTAGTGGTGTGTTCAAAATATCGATATGGCAATACATCGTTGCGGGCCTCTTCGTGATACACGTATCGTTACGGAGGGGTCAGTATCGATATTTCACATTTATTCATCATTCATTCATCATTCAGCATTCATATTTATTTATTGACACTCCTTCTTAGTTTTCTTTGTCCTACATTTACATTTACAGCTGAGAGAAGTGTTTTAAAACCAGATCATGTAGATCAACTGTTCCTAAACAATAACCTACTAATGGTTCCATAAGAAATAGGTTACAATTTTACTGATTCATTGTCATTTGGTTTTGTAAAAGGCAGCTTTATTTTTTACCACTGGTAATGCCAGGTTAAAAGGCAGCTATTTTTGCACTACAGGCTTGTGAAGAAGGCCATGTTTAAGTTATGTAGTTATATATTACTATGTTTTTTATATTTGAGTTTTTATATTTAAGTTATTTGGTTTTATCATATTCATTTTTTGATATTTTTCTTATATTTTACCTGTATAATTTTCTTACTACTGGCAAGTTCAGTGTGGTGGTGGTAAGTTCAGAAGTAATTGCACTACAGGCTGATAGGCCTGCTTAAGGCCATGCTTAAGTCTTTGAATTTAAAAATTGTATTTTTAAATGCCACTGTTTATGAGTTCAGGCAGCATTACATTGTAACTGCACTGCAGTTTGGCATTTTTGCTATCCAGCATAATAAAAATATCATTTGGTTATAGATATGACTGGTTTCTTAAAAAATGTATGTAAAGTAATGTAAAATATTGGGATATGTATTGCCTTGAAGGTCATGTATTAGGATACACATGTATCGCAATACGTATCGTATCGTGACCCCTGTATCGTGATACGTATTGTATTGTGAGGTTGTTGGCAATACCCAGCCCTAGTGTATTTGTATTTGTGTGTGTATGTTTATGTGCGTGAATGCCTGTATGTGTATGTGTGTGTATTTGTGTGTGAATGTGTATGTGTGTGCATGCCTGTGTGTGTGCATGCATGCCTGTGTGTGTGTGTGTGCATGCATGCCTGTGTGTGTGTATGTGTCTGTGCATGAATGGCTGTGTGTGTGTAATCAGCACCCTGGGTGCCTCCATCAGGTCACTATAAAAGATTACATCCGCTCCAGCCCAGCTATGGGCAGATCCTTGTCACTCTGGGGCTGTGTGTGTGTGTGTGTGTTTCTCTCTCGCTCTCTCTCTGTCTGTCTGTGTGAGTGTGTGTGTGTGAGTCTGTGTGTGCAAGACCTGCAAGCATGTAGCCCCACTACACATCAGGTGGTGTCAAATTCCCATCAATGAATCTGTCAGACGTTATGCTTACAGCGCATACCATACCATCTGATTTCCCTTGTGTTGAAAATGCAGCACACTGCATATTATCTCTAACCAAACTGGGGATTTGCATCTGAAGACAGGGTCAGGTTTAAATCTGTCATACAGTGACATCAGTAAGGCAGGATACCCAATTTAACAAAAGAAATGGTGTACCTGTCTTTTCCTGCTGGTGTTTAGTATCAAGGGTGTGATGCGAATGTTGGAATGGTTTCCATACAGTTTAATGTGGAATTTAAGAATCTTACATTGTTTATGGATGCATTTTTTACTAGAACTCATAGCCATAAAGGTTAACGGTAGAAGGAGACACAATAGACAGCAAAGGTTTGGACGACTGGAAATAACATATCACCCAGTGCTAACGTGCTAAGGATGAGTGCTAGTTAACAGATCACCCAGTGCTAACATGCTAAGGATGAGTGCTAGTTAACAGATCACCCAGCGCTAACGTGCTAAGGGTGAGTGCTAGTGAACAGATCACCCAGTGCTAATGTGCTAAGGATGAGTGCTAGTTAACATATCATAGGGTGACCAGATTTCCAGAGTCTAAAACCGGGACACTATGTGTGACGTCATGCGCGTGCACATTCTCTTAGGCATTGTCGTGTAGTAGTCTAGTCTGCTATCGAAGAAAACCGTTAAAACACGGCCACTGTATACTGCAAGATACATTGTAACATTGACTGCGAAGATTTCGCAGAGCGCACCTACCATTGTCACTCACACACACACACACACACACACACAAACATTGACTCTGAATTACTGGAAACTTCATTAGGCTTTAATTTAACAGTTTTGTATATGCTATCACTGTAATTTGGGCAGCTTGATGTGGTGTTGGGTGAAAACCGGGACATTTTTGCGTCCCGACTGGCTTTTGTCGGGACTCGGGACACGCGACTAAAAATCGGGACTGTCCCGGTCAAACCGGGACGTCTGGTCACCCTAACATATCACCCAGCGCTAACATGCTAAGGATGAGTGCTAGTTAACAGATCACCCAGTGCTAATGTGCTATGGATGAGTGCTAGGTAACAGATCACCCAGTGCTAACGTGCTACGGGTGAGTGCTAGTTGAGGGAAAGGAATGGGTGCACTACCTCTTCTGACATTGGTGGAAATGGATTGGTCAGTTCAGCACTAGATAGTGATTGGTAGTTCGTGTGTGTGCATTATTCTTTTTTTAAAATTGGTCTGTTGTTTGTCAGCGCATATTACTGGACAATAGCAGAAAATGTAGCATAAAAATATATAGTTGGAGTTGATCAAATTTAGCAAAAAACAAAGTTAACTCTCACACACTGACCGTTTCGGAAGCACGATTTAATTTACACAACGTAAATATTGCTTGTGGAATGGGCAGTGTGTAGTTTACAGTCTAAGGTGTAGACCATGGGTTTCCTCCAACACACCTGTTTTTTTATTTTTAAGTACAAGATAAGATACAAGATACAAGATATTTTTTATTGTCATGTGTACATGAATTCTAGAATTCATGTGCAATGAAAAACTTCCCTGCTCAGAGAGTCCCAAAAAAAGTAAAAGTAAAAAGGCAAAAGTAAAAGTAAGGAGGGAAAAAAAAAAAAATATATATATATAAAAACTTTGGAAGCTGCATTTTAAAAAAGGCAGGTTGGAGAAATGATAAGATGAGTGAAAGTGGGTTCCTATGGTGGTTTGGAGTTCAACAGCCTGATGGACTGAGGAAAGAAGCTGTCCCTCAGCCGACTGGTGTGGGCGCGTATGGACCTGTATCTGCGGGCAGATGGTAGTAGGGTGAAGTGTGTGTAGCTGGGATGGTGTGGATCCATTATTATTTGTTTGGCCTTCCTTATACACCGTTGATTGTAAAGATCCTGGATGTTGGGCAGTACAGATTTGATTACCCGTTGAGCAGATCTGATGACTCGCTGGAGGGCTCTTCTGTCTTGGGCTGTAAAGTTACCAGTTAGTATACTTTCTATTGTACAGCGGTAGAAGTTGGCCAGTATCCTGCTCTCCATACCATAGCTGTGCAGCCGCCTCAGAAAAGACAGTCGTTGTCTTGCCGTCTTAGTGATGCAGTTGATGTGATGAGACCAGCTTAGATCTTCATTGATGTTGACTCCAAGGAATTTAAAACTCTTAACCCTCTCCACTGCAGTATCAACGATGTAAATTGGCTGGTGTGACTTTTGTTGGGTCCAAACAACCAAAAGTGTGCAAACGTCCATCATTTTGGAGTTGATTGATTTGAATTCCTGGCTGGGGCATGTCTCAGGATTCCTCATTCACATGTGTGGTATTTTAAAACACTTCTGGCCCAGTTTTGTACAGACGCATTTTCATCTCTAGAATCATACAATACCATAACAGGGTCGTACATCTGCAATTCATCTGCAATTCAGGCCACACAATCACATGTCATCCAGCCTCTTTTCTCTCTCTATGGCTTCAGAAAGACATTTTCAAAAACACGTCATGAATAGATAAAAAAAATATGTGAAGAGAAAAACACAGCGTATGAAGGCTGTTGTGGCGGCCTTGAGCCTTGAGTGGACCACGAGGCTGAC
>CM050200.1:13653209-13658209 GCA_027475355.1 Coilia nasus | reverse complement strand
TTCAAATGACATGGGAGGATAGAAAAAAATTAGGGCACCGCTGTGTGTGTGTGTGTGTGTGTGTGTGTGTGTGTGTGTGTGTGTGTGTGTGTGTGTGTGTGTGTGTGAGGGAGAGAGAGAGGGAGAGGGACAGCATGTTTGTTTGTGTGCAAGATGTGGGAGATTTATCTCTGATTTATCTCACGCTGTATTATTTTTAAAGAGATCTAAACGGTATCTGAGCAGCAGATTAGAGAGAGGCTCTTTGGCACGCAAGCTCCTGATGGCATTTCGCTCATGTGTGCAAATGAACAAGAGTGAAGAGCAGTACAGAGGTCAGGAAGCAGAGCATGCCAAGGCACATGTTTCACAGCCCTACCTAGATCACCACAATTTAAACTCTTATACAAAAAACACACCCAACGTAAAGTATTGTGCAAAAAAAAAAAAACAAGAAAAAACAAAAACAAAAAAATAACTGATTTTTCAAATTAATACAAATTGTTGATCTGAAGTTGAAAATGTTATTTAAATGGATGTTTCTAAATTCGTTTGACTGTCAGAAGACTAGACGAGCCACAAAAATGTGTGCACCTCAAAAATGTGTGCACCCCAAAAATATCTTAGCATTTTGTATGTGTGTGCATGTGTGTGGGTGTGAGAGAGTGGGATGGGGGCATAAGCTATTAGGCAATCAACTACTGCTGTTATCAAAGAGATTTGTTTATTTTCCAGAAACTAAATTGCTCTTGGTCTTTCTTTCTTTCTTCCCCCTCCCTCTCTCCCTCCTGCTTGTGGTCTCTCTCTCTCCCTCTTTCTCTCTCCCTCCCTCTCTTTTTTCATCTTCAGGTGAAGGTGTGGTTCCAAAACCGCCGCACCAAGCAGAAGAAGGACCAGACCAAGGACACGGACAAGCGCTCGGGCTCCACCTCCGAGTCCCTGGCCACCTGCAACATCCTGCGTCTGCTGGAGCAGGGCCGCCTCCTCTCGGTGCCGGCCCCGCCCCCTCCCAACCCGCTGCTCGGCCCCGCCCACCATCACCACGGCAACGGCTCCCTGCTGGGCAGCCCCGTGTCGTCCTCGTCCTCCCCGCCGGGGGGCGTCGGCACGGCCACGCCCCCCTCCGCCTCCTTCGGCCTGTCGCTGCCCTCGCTGCCCTCGCTGGGCGGCACCCCTCCCTCGCCGCGGCTGGGCGTCCCGCCCCCGCCCTCCCTGTGCTTCGCCATGCCGCTGCTGGCGGGGGGCCACCACGAGCTGCCCACCGCCTACGGCTGCGGCTCCTCGGCCTTCGAGCCCTACACGCGCCTGGAGCGCAAAGACAGCGACATGGCCAGCAAGAAGAGCGTGTCCTAAAGAGCAGCACTCGGCACTCCACACTCACCTCCCGCCAACACACCCCTGCACACACACACACCCCTGCACACACACACACACACACACACACACCCCTGCCCACACACACACACACCCCTGCCAACACACACACACACACATACACATGCACACACAGAGATGCAGACACGCACACGCTCACTTACCTGCAATATATACAGATACAGACACACGCACACACACACACACAAACACACACACACACACACACAATGAAACTCACACACACAGATACACACAGAGACTTCCTCCCTCTCTCCTGTCTAGTTCTCTCACTCGCTCCACTTTTTCAATGCGGGCCTGAAAGAGGACAAAACTAAAGATCAGTGTGTGGGAGAGGAGAGAGGTCCCTACAAAGACAAAAGAGAAAGGGAGATGAACTAAGAGAGAGAGAGAGACAGAAAGAAACAGAAAGAAAAGAATGAAAGGATAACAAATTCAGCTCTCCACTGCTCCCCACTTCTCACTCTCGTCTGCTGCTGCTGTAACTACACGTCAGGCGGGACTAACCCTGGACCGTCTAATGGATTTTATGAAACGAAAAAAGATATAAAATAATGTATGTGTATGTGTGTATAGACATGTGTGTCTTTTGTATGTGATTTGTATGTGGGTTGAGAGAGTGGCATGTTTTCTTTCTAAGTTATCTTCATTGCCCCTTCTAGCAGTGTGGGTGTGTGTGTGTGTGTGCGCGCGTGCGTGTATGTCTTCTGTGAATACGGTCAGATAAGACCAGCAGTCACTGTTCGTGTGTAAAAATTGTGTAAATGATCAAACTTCTCTCTTCACCGAGAAAGCAGATAAGAAAGAAACAAAGAAAGAATGAGAAAAATAGGTAAAGAAAAGCCAGCACCACGACACTTCTGAATTGGTTCTGAATTTGTAATTTGCTTTGTTTTCTGTGCAGGAGATGACTTATCAGGTTTCTGTGAGCATTTATTCACTTACACTGTGTGTTTGTGTAGGTATATGTGTGTGTGTGTGTGTGCGCGTGCGCGTGTGTGTGTGTGTGTGTGTGTGTGTGTGTGCGCGCATGTGTGTGTGTGCATGCGAGTGATCATGCTCGTGTGTGCTTGCGTGTGTGGAAGATGTGTTAAGTCATGAACACTTGAAAAGGAGTGAAACTTCATTGAGAAGAAAATGGACACTGTTTTGGAACAGGGCACTCACTGTAAAATGGCTCTTCATAAACTGTGTGTGTGTGTGTGTGTGTGTGTGTGTGTGTACGCATGCACTGAGTCAGTACAGGCTATGACGGAAAAAAAAAACAACCTTGAAACTTCAAAGACATCCACATGAATGGCCTGTATAGGTGTAGAACGTCTCGGAAAGGTTAGAGAACATCGTCTCAACGTCCCAACATCGTCTTGCCGTACACTTTTAAAACCGCCTCACCACACAATATCTCTCTGCTTGGCTTTGGACCATTGTCAGCCCTGATGTGTAAACCACCCATGGTCTATATCATTGGCTCATTTTCAACTTTTGTAAATTGTGCACATCCCACAATTTATTTATCCCACAGTTATACAAATGTTGTGCACATCCCACAATGTATTCCTCAGTCCAGAGGATCCAAGAGAAAAGGTCTGCAAACTTTTATTTATTTCATGGCTCAAAAACGGATGTTTTTCTGTTCTGTTTTCTGTAGATTCTCATTCACCCAGGTCAGGTAGTCGAAGGAGCTAAGTTGTAAGCAACTGGACTTCTTGGAGCTTGAAGAAGTTTCAACTTTCATCCAAAAAGCTTCTTCAGTTCTGGCCTGATGTTGGAAAACCTGGAGCTATATTTCTGGATCACTGGAAGTGGAGCTGTAGACCACACCCCTCATTCAATGACAAAGGGTGACATGAGTCACCCGTCAATGGAATGGAACAGAATGAGTGGTGTGGTCTACAGCTTACGTGACATAAATAGAAAAAGGGATTTGAAGTCTGTGGGCCTGTATCTGGGGCAGTGGTGGCCTAGCGGTTAAGGTATCGGACCTGTGACCGCAGGGTTGCAGGCTCGAATCCCGGGTCACCAGTAGCGCCACTGAGGCACCCTGAGCATGGTACCGTCCCCACGCGCTGCTCCCTGGGTGTCGTTGTCATGGCTGCCCCTCGCTCTCGTGTGTGTGATTCGTTGTGTGCTGTGCATGTGTGATCACAAAGACAAAAATGGGACTTTCACCATGGTGGATATGGTGTCTGAGACACACACCTCAGAGTCGGCTGTCCCCTACTATCTCACGTCATTCGATAAAAGCCACACATGCACACACGCACACATTTCCCTAGTCCATTAGAGAAAACACTTTACAGTGGTTCATTAGAGACAGTCGTGAGCGCAGATCTCCGTGGAGGTCATATCTCCATCTATTAGCCCCTGTGTGAAGGACTCTGCACCCCTACGCAATGCGTCTCACCGATTGAGTCTTTTGTCAGACAGACACACACATAGACAGACAGACTGACAGGCAGAGAGACAGGCAGACAGACAGACAGGAAGGGGAGGGGCTCATCAAGGACAGTCCAGAGCACTGGCCGAAAGTAGAGAGAGGGAGGGAGAGTAAAGAAACAAAAGATGTGTGCACACTGCACAAATGCATTGGCGGATGGACAGCTTTAGTGGCATTCTATTTAAGCCCAGCTGCTTCGTTTGGCTGTGGACAAAGATGAAAACACTACTGGTCATGGTCAGCATCCTGCTACACTACTGTTTGTATGGAGGCAGCTCAAGGCAAGGAGTGAAGGGTGTGTGTGTGGGTGTTTGTGTAAATGTGTGCTTGTGTGTGATGGTGGTTGTTTGTGTGGTGTGTGGGTGTGTGTGTGTGTGGGGGGGCTGATGGCTGTTTGTGTGTGCTTGTGTGTGATGGTGGCTGTTTGTGTGGTGTGTGGGAGATGATGGCTGTGTGTGTGTGTGTGTGTGTGTGTGGTGGCTGGTTGTGTGTGGTGGCTGGTTGTGTGTGGTCAGGCCTGCGACTCCTTTATACCTCTACCTGGTGCTAATGTAAAATGTTAAAAAAGAGAACTCTGCTTAATTAGGACTCTTATTGTGCAAAGCGACACAAGGCCCCTGGCACCCTGCCCTGCCTTGAGCCCCCTTAGTCCACCCCTACCCCACCCACCCTCTTGGCCACCCCAGTCCGCCACCCACCACCAGTCCATCCACCCCTACCTACCACCAGTCCACCCCAAACCTACCCCACCCACCCCCTCGGCCACCACAACCCCAGTCCACCCACCCCTTCTCCACCACCCTAACCACCTCAGCAAACACTGCCACAAAGCAGATATCACACTTTAATGAGTCCCTCATTCCTCAGAAACAGAGAGAAAGACACAGAGAGAGACAGACAGACAAACAGAGACTGTGTGTGTGTGTGTGTGTGTGTGTGTGTGTGTGTGTGAGAGAGAGAGAGAGAGAGAGAGAGATTAGATGGAGGATGGACAGTCTTGCAGTCTGGTGATTGCGCTAAAATGTGTGTGTGTGTGTGTGTGTGGTCAGCTTGCAGCTTTTTACTGAAAACGTAGCCACACACGTGGAGCACAAAGACGACAGGAGAGTTTTGAAATTTTCAGGTTTTTTTTTTTATTTCTCCTCTCTCACACACAGAGCTCCATGCGTCTCCGGCTCAAGATTGGAAT
>CM050200.1:13638209-13648209 GCA_027475355.1 Coilia nasus | reverse complement strand
AAAATAGTAGAATGGATATCTGTATTAATGATGGCACCATATTCTGTGTGAAACCAGAACAGAGAAAAGGCAGATAAGTGGGGCACTTTGGAATCCCAGTGGCATGATAATGTCAAATATATACACACTTAATGTTCAGTAATTAAACTGATCTGTAGCTACATGCATTGTGACTTCCAGTGGTTTTGCATATCAGACAGTCCATACTCTAGTATTGCAAGGGACATCTAGTTAAGTCAGTGATTACCACATCTAAACTGGAACTTAAAGGACATTAGCAGTACAACACTACGCTGTTTCTAATGCCAAATGCAATAAAAAGTACTGAAGACCTTGACAAAAAGGAATATATAAAAGTGGATCAACTGGGTAAAAAGGATTCCCATCCTATTTTGTTGTACTTAGTTTAAAATCTCCTTTTACTCACTTTCTGCCAGACTATTTGAATCTAATCTTTGAGTGTGTCCATCTGAGTTTGCCTTTACAGTGATCTCCCACTATACCGCCGTCCACCTTTCATGGTCCCACTTTTTCGCAGATTTGTTTCATT
Source organism: Coilia nasus (assembly GCA_027475355.1). NCBI lineage: Eukaryota > Metazoa > Chordata > Actinopteri > Clupeiformes > Engraulidae > Coilia > Coilia nasus. The sequence continues at coordinate 13,647,659 of CM050200.1, read as the reverse complement.
AATATATGCATGCTATGTCACTATGCATGCTAACGGAAAGTTCTTCAGGACAATATTATAATTTATGGTAATTATACTGCAATATATAAATATAGAGTAAAATGCAGTAATAATTCAATAATACATTCAGTATATGTATTAAAACAGCGCATGAGAGGGGTATTTTAAGGCTTAAATTATAAAATAAAATGTTTTCTATATGCACTCACTATATCACAGGTTTTCACCTATGGTGGGGGGTTCTGGAACGTAACTATCGTGTTAGCCACGGCATCACTGTATATACAGATGATCTGATCATCCTCAGATGCTGCACCATGCTAAGTAATTCTTCACAAAGCAGACAAGCTGCTGGCACTGCTATCACACGTATACTTCCCCATCCTCCCTCTTTCCACCCCTCAGCCCTGCCCGCCATCAAATCCTGCTTCTTTTCACTGCCTGAAAAAACAAGGAAATGAGAACAGAAAGGGCCAAAGCCACTTCAGCCCACACCAATGGGCAGCTGTTTGCCCAACACCTCGCCTAGAAGAATTGGTAGATGGTTCAGCCTGAGACAAAGCCCTCTCTTTCTTTTCTTAAAAGGAGGAAGCACTGAATTGTTACCAGAGGCACTAGACATGGAATGGAACCTCTTGAGGGGTACTAATACCATCTTGCTTCTCACCGTAAACTCACACACACACACACACACACACACACACACACACACACACACACACACATCCCCCTCCCAGCCCTTTACTTTGGCCAGCACACACAACCTCTCTAGGCCTTTCAGCCGCCGCGAGAGACAGAGGAAATGATTGTTTTTTTTTTCACCGTGTTCACGTCTGGGCAATTATGTTGTTTTCACACCTAACACACAGGGCAGTAGCCCACTTCAGCGGCTGTGCAGAGTGCTCTTCGTTTGTTTTAAAGACACTTATGGGCCACACACACACACACAATGAGAGAAATATTCAATGGCACACACACAAACACACACAGAAACATACATGCTTACATACACACAGACAATTACACACACACACACAGATTATTATACACACACACACACACACACACACACACACACAAACACACACACACACACACACACGCACACACACATACACAGCTGTAGTGGTCCATGTGTTTACCGATTGGCCGTTGGCCGTCAGCACGAGGCTTTTGCTTAGTTAACTCAAATCGTTTGCTGACGGAGGAGACCATATGCCTATGGCACACTAGCGGGTCGGCCTTCACTGCTGCACTTTATGCTGCTTTGGATAGCAAATGACTGCAACCCATAGATGTGTCTAATATGCCACTTCAAAACCGCATACATTTGCCCAGTTCAGTTCTCTCATTTAATTACTTTTTTTACATTTTTTACTGTGACAAAATAGCTTTTTGATCTTGCAACTTTGTTATTTGTCAACCTTCGGTGGCATAATAATCATATGATTTGTTAGGGTTTTACAAAATAATTTTTTGAGCTAGGGTGTTGTCATTGGTTCAAAAAGCCTAACCTTATATATTGTATCGCTCTTCAGTTCAATTTTATTTCAAACTTGGTGGGCATGCTAATTTCTAGCCTCATGAAATGGCTTTCTTTCAAAAGAAATGAATTAATTTAGAAAACCTTTCAAGTGAAATTCTTTTTACTGCACCAAAATTGGCTGCACTGGCTCCAAATAAAGAGAGAAGGAAAATGAAAAGAAAAATACATGAAAAAAAAGTGTGTGTTGTGTGTCCCTGCCTTAGCCTTCATAAGAAATCAATAGAATATATAAAGACACACACACACACTCACACACACACACACACACACACACACACACACACACACACACACACACACACACACACACACACACACACACACACACACACACGTATTACTCCAGGACCTGGTGACCTCAATCTGCACAGGCAGTCTTCAAATTCAAACCAAGGACGTCGCTCACCATTTTCGTGTTTTTATTTTTTTCCCCACTGTGAATCAAACACAGACTCCTAAACATGCCAATGGCCTCCAGTGGCAATTCTGATTTGCTGTTCAGCCAATTAACCCCTTCCAGCCTTTGCCAGAAGACTCTGCACAGAAAAAAAAAATCTGTGCCACTGGGAGTTTGTGTCCAACATGCCATTTTTGTCACCCCGACTCTGTAGAAGTGCTGCAATTGGTTTGAAGGGTTGCTGGTCACAGCAGTGCCACCAAACTCATAATTTCTCTGCTGCAGCACATTGGCTGCGGTCCAGGAACTCTAGAATGGTTGAGCTTTCCACAGCCAACTTGAATGTCTTGGCTTCTTTTCATTCACAGAGGCATGTACAGGCAATTTCAATGTGCTATTTTCAACCAGAGTTTAGCAAAAGTAAATATAAACATGGTTTAAAAATGCAACCACTCATTTTTTGCAGATGGCTACTCTTAAAAGTCTATTTTATTTCTGTAAAATATCCACAAAATTAGGGTGTGTTTGTGACAATCTCTTGAACTGTCCTACAGCATAACAATTGTGCTTACAGCCTGAAAGTTCCCAGGAAGTGTTTGTGTATGTGTGTGTGTGTGTGTGTGTGTGTTTGTGTGTGTGTGTGTGTGTGTGTGTGTGTGTGTGTGTGTGTGTGTGTGTGTGTGTGTGTGCGCGTGTGTGTGTGTTTCGCCTATGCCTGAACACATCCATCTTATATGGCATATAATATTATATAATATGTATTCTCAACAAAGGCAACATTGGGGAAGGCCTTAAAATGGCCTTAAAATTTGTCCTACCAGTAAACCATTATATAACATAAGACTATTTTGCAGAATTCAGTAAATCCCTCTTGACTGAGATTTTTTTTTTATCATGGCTGTGCTAAATGTATAGTTGCTTATCTGTAGGTTTGGGAAAGTACAACGAATGTCTAGCTGTACTATTAAGCAAAAAAGAAAACTATTCAGCGATTATTCACATTGTTATTTCCACAAAATCTTTCAAGACACGTCTTCTGCTCCTGCTGAACATTCCATGCGGCATTTGGTGAAGTTCAGAGATGATCACTCATCCACGGACACACAGTTTCGGTGTATTCAGCCATCGCCATCTTACAAGGTACGGCGACGCGTTTAGAATGTTCCCGTTGGGGCATCACCGAACCCAAACGTTTACCCATGGAGCTCTTGACTGGGGATGGAAGCCTCAGGCCACCCATCCAGGGGCCATCTCCACCGCCCTTTCAGCCTTTTCTTCTGGGGGTCACAACCTGATGACCTCATTAGCAGCAGGAGCATGTTTGGGCTCTTTTCTTTTTACTCCTTTGTGCCCCGTGCTCTCCGGAGACAAGGATGAGGTCTGAGGCCTTGACCACACAGAGGACACACAGCTGTCCATCCAGCTTCTCTTCTGTTACCCTGTGTGTGTGTGTGTGTGTGTGTGTGTGTATGTGTATGTATGTCCGTGTGTCGACATTTATTTTGTTTTGTCTCTATAGTCCATATGTTTTTTTTGTTTCTATAAATCCATTGATGTACAAGTCCATTCATTGTCTTCACAACCATTGCTCTGTTGAAATGGCTTTGTTAAAAACAAACCAACACTAAGTTAAATATAGACAACAACCTGGTTATCCTCGTGACATTTGACATTGTCTTGTTAAACAGTCCTTCTGTCAAAAGAGGCAGCAACCATTTAGAAGGGGGTTATGGGTGGTGCTTACCCTGAAAAACATGAATTTATTGCGGGACAATCAATTTATTTATTTATAAGCATAAACGGTGTAGCACATTGCATTCTAGATTGTCTTAAAAAAAGTAAAAAAAAAAAGTTGTCTTACCAATCTGTGAAGGTCCTCAGAACTTCCCTCTATAAGTACAGCAGCAGGAAGTTCCTTTTAAAATAAGTTTCAGGATGTTAGATCCTGTGTAGTCTCAGTTGTGATCATGGACAAAAAATGAAACAGATAAATTCCCGCAAACTGTAAAACATTGCACTCTTATTCAACACGTATTTCATCCAATTATGACAAAACTCTGTTGTCTGCTGCAGCCTCCTGACTCTTTAGTCTGCAAACTCTACACTCCTTGTCCATTTTCACCTGTGTACTCAAATCTCTGTTCAATATCATCATCATCATCACCATCATCACCATCATCATCATCATCACCATCATCTTCATCACTAGCCTCACATTGATTTTCCCCTCCTGCTTGTTTATGCTGCTTGTTCACTTTGTTATGCACCTAAACACACACACACACAATACCAATGCCAATGCCAATGACACACACACATACTGTACTCACATTTACACACACACAAACACACACACACACACACACACACACACACACATACACACACGTATGAGCCTGTAACATGCTTCCAGGCAGGTAAACACAAAAGTCCATGTGTAAAAGCCAACAGTGAAAACAGACCATGACAGGTGTGTCTTCTTCAACACAAATTTAAGTTTAGAGGGTTTGTTTTGCCCAGGGATATATATGGATATAATGGTAGATATATATGGGATGAAAAACAAATAAGAAATGGCGAGACAACAAGTGTGTGAGAGAAAGAGAGAGAGAACAACAGAGAAACAGACAAAGAGAGAAAGAAAGAGAAGTAGAAAGAGTGAGAGAGAAAAGGAAGAAGGAAAGAGAGTGAGAGAAAGCAGAGCGAAAGAGGCCCCTGCTCCCTTTTGAGCGGACGTGTGAACAAAAGACTGTTGAAACTGTGCACTCCAAAGAGCAGGGTGTTTATGGCTTCTGTATCCATAACCAACAAATCAAGGCTCCCCCAACCCCAACCCCAACCCCAGCGCCCCAGCACCCCAGCGCCCCTACTCCCCCACCCCCTACTGCCCACTCTCCTCTCCCCTCTCCCCCCGCTGTGGCCCTGGCCATATTAGGAACAGCAAATTAAGGCCTCGTCCAGTTGGGTGTTATGACCAATTACGGAGGGGAGCTGTCAGCCCAGATTAGAGGCTGTCCGAAAGGGGGGTGCAGGGGGGTAGGGGGGTAGGGTGGGCTAGGGTTGGGGGTGCAGAGTGTGTGTGTGGGGAGCGAGTGGGAGGGTGTGAGGGGTCCTTTGAGCAACCAAGAGGGAAGCTGAAAAGGAGAAAAATGGGTGGGGTGGGTGGGGGGGGTGAGGTGGGAGCTGTGGAGTTTAATTGCGTGTTTCTCCCACCAGAAAATGTTCAGTCAAAGAGCACCTGACTGTATAACACGTGAGGTGGGTGGGGGAGGAGAAGAAGAAGAAGAAGAAGAAGAAGAAGAAGAAGAAGAAGAAGAAGAAGAAGAAGAAGAAGAAGAAGAAGAAGAAGAAGAAGAAGAAGAAGAAACAGAAGTAGAAGACCAAAAACACCAAGAACAAGAGCAAGAACTAGACATGACAGAAGGAACACAGATCTTTTTTGGAAGGCTGCTCTGACAGATGATTTTTGTACATTTTTGTTTACTGACTGTTTACCTTCTTCTCTGTGAAGATTCTCATTCGTCCAGGTCATGGTAGTCAAAGGAGCTCTATAAAGAAGTCCAGCTGCTTACAACGTAGCTCCTTTGACTGACTACCTTCTTCTACTGGTGACTAAGACTAAGACTAATTAGAAATTAGGTTTTGACTGAAGTGGTGCAATACAGACTTTTTGTTGTGCTATAAAAACAATTCTGGTCAAGAAGCTAGTCAGGTGACAGTATGGAAACGTTGCTGTGAAGGTTTGAAGAGGTGATCAAAGATCATCCATTAGTGTGGCCAACTGTTGTTGGCATCAGAACTCGTTTTTTTCCTTCTGGTCCACATTCTCTCTCTTTCATTCCTCTCCTTTAGTGCTTTCCTCTCTTTTTCTGCCTCACTCTCTCCTTTGACAGAAATGAGGGCATCATTAACTTTTTGCTCCATCGGAATGCTTAAAGACCACCCTGTTCCACACACCCCTCTGCACACACACACACACACACACACACACACACACACACACACACACACACACACACTCAGAGACACACACAAACACACACCTAACTCCCACACACGCATGCACACACACACACACACTCAGACACACACACACCCTTACTCCAACACACACAGACACACACACACACACACACACACACACACACACACACACACACACACACACACACACGCACGCCCCCCTGCCTTTCTCTTTTTCCGCTCTCTGGTTGGGGGCTCTCATTTGTGAAGACCAGGTGTGCAGGGGCCTGGGATCGGGGATGGAGATTGGGAGGAGAGGGCAGGGGAGGTGAATGGCAGGAGAGGTGGGGTAATGGGCTCACACACACTGGGGTCCAGATCCTGAAGCACTGGAGCGTACTGGTCCGTGGTTAGGCCCCACTGCCAGTGCCGAGCGTGAGGAAGAGAGAAAGAGAGAGAGAGAGAGAGAAAGAGAGGGTGGGAGAGAGAGAAAGAGAAAGGGAGAGGGGCAGAGAAAAGGAGAGATGAAGTTTTGAGGCAGACGGATACTATAATGATATCGACAGCAAAGCTGAAAAACAAAGACAGAGTGTGTGTGAGAGAGAAAGAAAGAGAGAGAGAGGAAGAGAGAGAAAGAGAGAGAGACAGGGAAGTGAGCCAAGACGTGAAAGAATGCAACAGAGAGAAAAAGCTAAGAAAACGACAGAGAAAATGTGAAAGAAGTTTTATGTGTGTGTGTGCGTGTGTGTGTGTGTGTGTGTATGTCTATGTATATATGTGTGTGTATGGCGGGGGTTGAGAGGGGTGGGTGGGTTTCGGGGGGTGCGGCGGAGGGAGGGAGGGGGGAGAGAGGGGGGCGAGCAGGACTAATTGGGCGTAATTGAGTTGGATGTGCCGATCAGACAGGGGCCGCGGACATAATGCGAAGTGTCACAGCAGATAAAGAGCGGCCAGCCCAGAGTGTCTGCCTCATGCGAGCGCCTGTAACATAGCCTGCCAGAGGCCAGCGGCCCGCTTTGTCCCCGCCACAAAGGAAGCCTGCAAGCCTGGCAGTTGGGGCCGGTAGAGCTGCCACACTGGGGGTGGGGTGTGGGGGGTGGTGCGGTACGAGGGGTTTTGGTGGGGGGGCGGAGGGGGGGGGGGGGGTACTAGTATAGGGATGCATGGGTGGGGTGGAGCGGTGGGGTGTTGGTGAATGAGGGTGAATTGAATTTTCATGTCTGCCATTTTTGTTTTTTATTTTTTTGGGGGAGCAGGGGTGGTGAGAGTGTGGGGGGGGGGGGGGGGGGTGAGAGTAGGGGTGTGAGGGGGTTTGGGGGGAGTACTAGTAAAGGAGTGCATGGGTAGAGTGTTGGTGAATGAGGGTGAATTGCATTTTCATGTCTGCCATTCTTGGTTTTCCTTTTTAGGGGCGGGGGGGGGGGGGGGGGGGGGTGTAGAGGTGGAGGTGGGGGTGCGAGGGGGTACCAGCAAAGGAGCGCATGGGTGATATGGAGGGATGGGGTGTTGGTGAATGAGGGTGAATTAGATTTTCATGTCTGCCGTTCTTGGTTTTTCTGTTTTTTTGGGGGGCAGGGTTAGCCTGGTAAACCTAGCCTGGTAAACCAGCCCCTCGTACTTCATTTCATTTTGTACAGAGGGTCTGGCAGTGCTGCATTGAGAAACGATTTCTTTCTGGAGGTGTGGACTCTGCTGAAGTTTAAAACAAGTGGCTCTGCATTTATCCAATAACTAACGTCTGGTCGTCACTTATGCAATTAGCCTACCTACGTACTACAATTAAAATGTAGCACACAAAGTCAACATCTTCCCTCACGAACACTCCCTCTGCTCGCTGATTGGCTCGGATTCGCTTGGTTCGAATACATGAATGTCAGTAGCAGCAAGGCCACTTGGAGGGAGGGTTAGTGGTGGATGTGAAAAGCAGGATTAAGTTTGGTAAAAAGGCTCCTCCCCTTCATGGAGTGCAGTGGTGGTGTTGTTGAGGGGGTGCGACTGGTGGTAGAGGAGGTGTTGGTGAATTAGCGTAAATTGGATTTTCAGGTTCTCCATTCTTTCTTTTTTTTTGAGGAAGGAGGTTGTGGTGGTGAAGGGAAATAGCAGACTTAAGTTTGATAAAAAAAATAGCTGGCGTAACAGTTTTTTTGGGTAGTCCAGTCATGCAGCTAGAACAGATGGTTTGTTTAAATTTAGTTTAGTTTGTTTTATTCATTTTTGTTTCATTTTGTTTACTCTGCCCTACAAAGCCAAAAGGCAGTAACTACATATTTAGTCAAATTGACTTTAGACTGGAAATGGACTTTATAACACCTCCTTAGTCTTGTGACTAAATCTCTTGCTTAACATAGTACATAAAGCGTCACCGCTATTATATCGACAACATGTTTGAGTGGGCAGTATGACAACTTTGAAGGCATTTTTTCTCAGTTTCGATGTTCACGTAGTCACTGCACTTTGCCTTTGTAGGGCAATACTGTTTACTGACTTGTCACATCAAAAATCAAACCCAGCCCATTACAATTACAGTCATTACACTTAACAAGACACAGAATTTTAGTAAATGGTTTATTAATGGTTACAACATCTGTAGAGAGCCTATATGGTCGTCTATACAGCCATACAAATAAGTTGTGACCAAACATAGTGTCCATGACTGTTCTTTCCCTTTTTATTGGATTCTGCCCAGTTAAGACTTGAGCTACTCTCTCCTATACTTACTGGTAAATCAGGGTGTTTGGGCTTGCTCAAGTATAGCTAAGATGTGACTATTCCCATATAACAATATTACAGTTTTTGCCCATTGCTTGAACGCAATAGACATATGCTTAAACCAAAGTAACCTAACTTGAAGTTGTGTTACCATGCTTTAAACACAGTGTAACCATACCTTAAACAAAAGTGCTGCTTTACACTTTAGTTGCAATTCTGCAACACACTTGCTCCTTTTTGCAACACACTTGCTCCTGCACACTACACACTATTTCATACATAAGACACTTCGTTCAAAAATGAAATACAGATGTATCATTGGCTAAACATCTATTCAAAATACAAAAAACAGTGTTTTATATAAAGTAGACTAGTGTGTTGCTGCTGATGTGTTTTCATAAGATGCAAGTGTGTGCAATTTTGTCATTAGAGTGACTTTTTGACAAAGGATTGTTAGATTTTGATTGCAGAGTTTCAATTTGACATAGATGTGAATGGTTTATTTCCAAGTGTTGTGTCCTATGTACTTGTGTGTAGAGTTTTGGCACAGCGAGCCAAATTTAGCAAAATGTGTTTAAGCAATGGGCAAAAACTGTAAATGAAATTATGTCATGTTACTGTAAGTCTGGTCACATGACACGCTTTTTTCGTCTTGTCTTGTCTGATCGTCACATGGGCAGTAAGGGAGATTATCTAATGGCTGTGTGGGATTATTCAGGATGTTCGCAAATTTGATTTGGGTTATTGCTCAGTTTCTTTATCCCATCTTGTGGGTGTATCAGTGCTCAGACCACTGAGCGCCATTGGCCAATCACACGCTCTCTGCTCCCGTCCC
>CM050200.1:13590709-13633209 GCA_027475355.1 Coilia nasus | reverse complement strand
AATACATTACACTGCAGTTGAGCACACTGTAGTACATTGCAGTAATAATAATAATGCTAATAACAACAACAACAACAACAACAACAACAACAATAATAATAATAATAACAATAATAATAGTAATAATAATTATAATAATAATAAAAAGAATAGTAATAATAATAAAAATAATATCAATAATAATAATAACAATAATATTAATAGTAATCATAATAATAACAATAGTAATAATAATAATAAAAAAAAAAAATAATAATAATAATAATAATAATAATAATAATAATAATAATGATAATAATAATACAAAATTTCTAGCACTTCTCTAAATACTCAAATTTACAATACATTACAGTACACTTATACCATGGCTTCATTCAATTTCACATTGTGATGCGTCCTTTAGAACGGTTATTAACTTTCTATATACGCACACCTATGAAGTAGTCCCTGCTTTCCGACCTTATTGTGTTTATATATCAGTGCGCCAAGTTCGTGGTGAACTGTAAATATACAAATTAAGACATGACAGCTTTAGCAAATGACAAGCAGATGGAAGAACACAGAGTTGCAGCATGTTATATGCCTGTTAGATCGTCTTTTAGTGCTGTCACGCTGCATTTGGACTCTTTACTAACGTGACATTGCTAAGCAAGGCTTAACAGAACTTTGGAATAGCTAGCTTGACAACCAAAGTCATGGAACTAACAACTGGCTCTTGGCCATAGCAACCTCCAATTTGGAATTAGCAACGGCAGTTTGTCCAGTTAGTTATGAAAAGACACATCTTGTGGCGGATGGAAGTAGTTCTACAAATAAGTTTGTTTTAGCGATTAAAACGTGGAAATGATCACCTGAATTTAACATCAGACAAGTGTGGTAACCGTGGTATAAGCAGGATAATGGACTTCACGGTGTTTGGATATCAGAAAGTAAATGCACTTGGAGGTGTAACGGCCACTCCGCTTCGCGCCGTGGCCACATTACCACCTCGAACGAGCATTAACTTTCTGATATCCGAACACCGTGTAGTCCATTATCCCTAACTTAGCAGACACTTTTATCCGAAGTCACTTACAAGTGAAGAACAACAATGAAGTGAAACAATCAAGAGTAACCTTAGTAGATTAGTGAAAGGTAGTGTTAGTCAGCCCTACTGGTAGGGGATGGGTAATGAAGATAGCTAGAGAGGTACAAGGTGCAGGTGCAGCTTTAGAATTTGGGGTGTTAGTAACGTTACTGTAAGCATTTTTCCTCTTCGGTCGCCCTACAGGTTCGGAGCGGAATTGTCTTTCTTATGTCTCATTTGAACTACAGATCGGAGCAACCCGCTTCTGCAAACTTGCATAGTGCGGTTATAGGCCATGGAGGGCCTCAACGTAAATTCAGAAGTGCCCTTCACCCTGTTATGAGTTGATGAACCACTGAAACGATTTTGGAAACATTATTTTAATGTTGAAAAAAACTACTTAGTGTTGCTATAAGTTAAGAGGTGCTCTACAAAGAGATGGGCTGTTTCGAGAGCAACGTATATGCCAATGTGCTTTTTCCTCCCTGGCAACCAGTGGGTGCCCAGATGCCCACAGAGCGCCTGGTCTGGCTTGCCTCACAGCTGTCTGGCACAACACAGTGCCACATTGTGCCAGGGCAGACTGGTCCCACTTCCTGTGACATCACTGTGACATCATCGTCAGCTCCACAGCAGGAGCCGGGTGAGACAGCCTTCGTTTGTGCCACTGAGTTCCAGACGGCATCCTGTGTCCTGCTCCAATTAGTCTCCCAGGATGTGTGTGTGTGTGTGTGTGTGTGTGTGTACACATAGTCATGTCACTGTGTCTACTGTGTGTGTGTTTGTGTGTAGGTGTGTGTGTGTGTGTCTACATAGTGAAGTCACTGTGTCTACTGTGTGTGTGTGTGTATGTGTGTGTGTGTGTGTGTGTGTGTGTGTGTATGTGTGTGTGTGTGTATTTCTGTGTCTGTGAGTGTGCATTAGTACATGTGTGTGTGTATGTGTGTGTGATGATGAGAGAATGTCTGTGACAACATGTGCCCAGCACAAAGCGTTGCTCTTGGCTTGAGGTCTAGCACCTGACATGCTTGCACACACTAGCATACTCTATTTCACAGAGACACGGGAGCGCCCACACACACACACACACACACACACACACACACACACACACACACACACACACACACACACACACAGAAAATAAAAAAGAAGGTTGACCTTTCAAATTGACTTTTAAAAATCAGTAAAAAATATGGTAAGTGTTTTTTTCTTAATGTTTTCATTAAAGGAGAACTTCGGTGTAAAATGAAAATTGGCATGTTAAAACATCATACCAAGTTGGTATGTGTACTGAGGAGCAAAATTGATGTAGCCTGTTGCATTCAGAGTTTAACTATTTTTTATAGTTTGACCCAGAAGGCTAACAATGGAAGTGGTAGGTGCCCTTAGATGAAGCATGACGACTACGCTATTTTTAAACCATTAAAACAGCTCGAAGAAACTCCACATTCCATTGGTAGTACAACAAAGGCTCTGGCATTCAAAACGAACCACTGAGAATATTGTAAATGTACACAACGTTTATTAAAAAAGCTGTTCTTACATGCAGTCGTTTGCAGTTGTTTCTCGTTGCCACCATGATGAAAGTCCAAACAAGTTGATTGTACTACCTCTCCTCCTATTCTTCCTGCTGGTTCGTGTTCGTCAATCGACCTGTGCAGACTTTCATCATGGCGGCGACGAGAAACTACAGCAAGGTACTGCTTGTCAAAACTGTTTTATTAATAAATGTTGTGTACACTTACAAAGTTCTCAGTGCCTCGTTTTTAATGTCAGGGCCTTTGTTGTACTACCGATGGAGTGTGGAGTTTCTTCAAGCTGTTTTAATGGTTTAAAAATAGCGTAGCCGTCATGCTTCGTCTAAGGGCACCTACCACTTCCATTGTTAGCCTTCTGGGACAAACGATAAAAAATAGTTAAACTCTGAATGCAACAGGCTAAATCAATTTTGCTCCTCCGTACACATACCAACTCGGTATGATGTTTTAACATGCCAATTTTCATTTTACACCGAAGTTCTCCTTTAATGTGTACTTGTATTGTATGTATGTATGGCATACTGTGCTATACAGTATTTTAATGTGTTCATTAATACAAATGCTTATCTTGCCTTAATAAACTATTCAGGTTTACAGCCTAAACGAACACAATGTGTGTATTGGGTTAGCTCTCTCCAGTAGCTGCCCATTCATACTGCCTGGTGTTTGTGGATCAAGTCTGCCTTACATGGACAGCCAGGCTCTGGGAGCAACAGGTGGCTGAGTAAAGAGTGCTAGCGCCCCCCTGAGGTCAAACCATGTAAAGGCCACCGCCTTCTTATAGGACTGAGAGGCCCAGCTGATTGTGGCCTTCATGGCTACGTATTTCACAGGGCAGCAGATGTATTCTTAGCTTTTCATTCTTTTGCTGAAGCACAGACACTCATGCCAAGTGAAAGTGCATCTAGTGTTTCTTTTATTATTCTGAATAAGTGTGTAAAATTGTGATGATTTTCAACATTTTTATTTAGCACCCACTACTTGTCTATAAGTCATACCAGATGACTGGATATGATATGGAGTGGAATAATGTGTATTTGGTTCCTCGCAGTTGAAATAATTGTTTGTTTTGAGCGGGACCTCGCGCTGGAGCGCATGACCCTGTGCCTGCTTGTTTAGTAGTGTTTATACAGCGTGGCCAAGTCATCCAGAGGCCACTACTGTCTGCCAGGCTGGCCTGTCACCTCGCATCCTGTCTCTCTGTCTCTCTCTCCGTCTCTCTCATCTCTCTCTATCAGTCTTTTTTTATCTCCCCTTCATTCTCTCTTGCCTTTCCCATTACTTTTTTACCCATTCTCTTTCTCTCCTCACTTTCCCTTGCTTCTCTCTTTCACCCTCTCTTTCTCACCTCTCTCTATCAGTCTTTTTTTATCCTTCCTTCACTCTGTCTTGCCTTTCTCATTTTTTTGTTCATTCTCTTTCTCTCCTCACTTTCCTTTTCTCCTCCCTCCCTCCCTCCCTCCCTCTCTCTCTCTTTCTCTCTCTTTCTCCCACTTGCCCTTTCTGCCTGTTCGCTCTCTCTTTCCCTCTCCATCTCTCTTACTCTTTTTCTCTCCCTCACCAATTACCTTTTTTTGGTCTTCCACTTCTCCACATCTCTTCTACTGCAATTTTAATGTCTCCTCTCCCACCACTTTAATTCCGACTGTTGTAATTTTATTGACTTAATCTATTTCTGTTCCATGTTCCATTCTTTTCTCTCCTTTTCTGTCTCTTTGTAGTGTATGTATGTCCTGACTGTTTCTAATCCACCTCTCTTCATATTCTCCTCTCGCACTCTTCTGTCTTTGTCTATTTGTTTCCACTCTTGTCCTCCCTTTGCTTTTACTTGAGACAGCCCTTGACAGTGAGAGAAGAGAACCATCTTCGCTACAGACTTATGGACTTAACATCTGTGCCAATGTATGTATGTATGTATGTATGTATGTATGTATGTATGTATGTATGTATGTATGTACAGTTTGTATGTATGTAAGTATGTACAGTTTGTATGTATGTAAGTATGTACAATATATGCGTGTATGTATGTATGCATGTACGTATCTATGTACGTATGTATGTGTGTGTGCATGTCTGTAGGTATGTACGTATATGTACACATGTATGTATCTATGTATGTATGCACATGTGAACTTGTGACCTTATTTGATCCTTGATTGTTGTTTACAAACATTCAAAAAACAGGCGACTGAGTAACGATAAATGTAAACCACATACATATTTGCCTCTACTACGTAATCCTACTACATAATCCTCCTCATCCTCTTTGTAGCTCTAATTTCTAGCCCCGGCCTACCCCGTTCTTAACATATCCCCTGGTTTGTGTTGCAGTGTGTGTGTGTGTGTGTGTGTGTGTGTGTGTGTGTGTGTGAATGCATGTTTTTGTGTATGCAAACATGGCCTTTGTGTGTGTGCACACACATGCATGTGTATATGTGTGTACATGCACACAGTGTGTCCGTGTGTGTGTGTGTGTGTGTGTGTGTACGTGTGTGTGTGTGTGTGTGTGTGTGTGTGTGTGTGTGTGTGAGTGCATGTTTGTGTGTATGCAAACATGGCCTTTGTGTGTGTGCGCACACACACATGTGTATATGTGTGTACATGCACACAGTGTATCCATGTGTGTACTGTATGTGTATGTGTGTGTGTGTGTGTTCATGTGCGAATATGTGTGTGTGTGCATGCAATCTGAGTGCATGTGTGTGTGTGTATGCAAACATGGCCTGTGTGTGTGTGTGTGTGTGCATGTGTTTGCGGGTGTATGTCATTATGTAAGTATATATATTGTGTGTGTGTGTACACATGCATGTCAGGCACATGGCGTATATGTATGTGTATGCATGTTTGTGCATGTGCATGTGTGTGTGTGTGTGTGTGTGTGTATGTGTGTGTATACACATGGGTGTACGTAAATGCGCGTGTGTGTGTGCATAAATGCATGTGTGTTTGCGTATGTGCGTAAATGCGTGGGTGTTTTTGTGTGAGTAATGTATGCATATTTTCCTCTGTGTACTGCATGTCTTTTCATTTACCTTGCCTGACAGCTCTGAGTCAGCTTCACTGTAATAACATCTAAACAGGAGAGATAAAATAAGGCTTGACAGAAAATGGTAAAGACAGAATTAAGAAAAAATATGCAGTATTAATCCCTGCAGGGTACAATTTTAAATATAATATGTATGCAGTATATCTGCATAAATTTAAGGTATTTGAATATACCTTAAAATATTTAAGTCAAACTTAATACATACATACATCAATGAAATATTCTTTTACACATACACACACAGACAAAAAAAAAAACAATTGTGGGCTCGCTGTCCAAAAGTGTATTTTATTTCAACAAATAAACAAAAACAATTGCAAATAAATAAATAAATAAATAAATAAATATTTTCATGCATTTTTCATGTGTGTTTTCATGTAAAAGCTTATAATGGTCCTATGTACTTTTGTGTTTACAGATGTGTGTGCAAGTGGAGTGTAGAGAGGGAGTGGCCTCTTCCTAGTGTGAATTCTAGCATAGGAATGTTGGGAGGATGAAAGTTTTAAAGAATGTTGGGGTCCATGGAATATAATGTGGAATTTTATAACCTTATATTGTTGTAGAATGCATTCTTTTTTAGAGTATTTAAAAACTCACAGCTGAAAAGGTTAAGGTCAACGGAGGTGCATTCCAGAGACAGACACGTTGGATTGAAAAAGTAAAAGTCCTGCCATGTATTCCTTCTACCTGTGCTCTTAACACAGGTGATTTCACTAATTAGCTCATCTACCTAGGATTAACTGGATGAGTTGGATGGAACAAATATGTGGCAGGACTTTTACTTTCTGAACCCGGGATGTCCGCCTCTGGTGAATTCAGACACTGAGAACAGGAGGTCAGTCATAGGACATAACGACTAATATTAAGATTACCATGACAGAGGACACAATGTCATAGAATGCCATAGGGTACAAACGTTTTCTCAGCACCATTAAAAGTCACAACACATCTATGCACATTTGTCTAACTTTATTTAAAGATGGTGGTTTGCATAGTAAAGCAACATGGGAGGTCTTTGATAACTAGGCTGACTGATAGATCAAATGAGGCATGATCCACACAAAAAAACCCAGTAAGCAAATTACATCATCATCACAGGACACAACAGAACTTGTATTTACTACATTGGGATACAAAATATAAAAATACTGTACACATCTGTATGTTGTCAGAGTCTTTTGCCCAGTCCATTTCATAGGTAAGTGTCTGTTTTGTCCTGGAGTAAAGGTTTTCAAAAACTCAGAATACACAAAATTGGTCCTGAAACTCAAGGCAAGAGCCCACACCCAACCCTCTTAAAAGCACCAGTGTCAATGCCACAGACACATACTCACATTTGCACACACACACCCACACCCACACACACACACACACACACACACACATACATGCATGTGCCTGTAACGTGCTTCCAAACAGGTAAACAAGTTTTAAGGTAAACAAATTTAAGTTTAGAGTGTTTTTGCCCTGAGATAATTAGGAATCAAGCACAAAGATGGAATATGGACATAGTGGTAGATTTACAGGATGAGGACACAAAAAGGAGTCTGACATGCATAAAGAAGCCCCTGGGGTCTGGTGAGGGGGTGGGCGTTGTGCCCGATAGTGCCCAGCTGCTCCCGGAGGCTGACTGCACGCGCTCAGAGTGCTGCCACACGGGCGGGTGTGGTGGGATGCCTTCCAGAGGACTGGCAGGGGATAAACAGACAGCTGTGGTTCAGCAGAAGCCTCTCCTCTTGCTCTCTCGCTCTCATCCCCCTCTTTCTCTTATGCCAGCGCTCTCTCTCTCATCCCCCTCTTTCTCTTATGCCAGCGCTCTCTCTCTCATCCCCCTCTTTCTCTTATGCCAGCGCTCTCTCTCTCATCCCCCTCTTTCTCTTATGCCAGCGCTCTCTCTCTCATCCCCCTCTTTCTCTTATGCCAGCGCTCTCTCGCTCTCATCCCCCTCTTTCTCTTATGCCAGCGCTCTCTCTCTCTCTCATCCCCCTCTTTCTCTTATGCCAGCGCTCTCTCTCTCTCTCATCCCCCTCTTTCTCTTATGCCAGCGCTCTCTCTCATCCCCATCTCTTTCATCCTCTCCTCTGGCTCTCTCGCTCTCATTCCCCCTTTCTCTTTTGCTAGCTTTTTTCTCTCATTTGATCTCTGTGTCTCTCTCTCTCTGTCTCTCACTCTCATTCCCCCTTTCTCTTTTGCTAGCTTTTTTCTCTCATTTGATCTCTGTGTCTCTCTCTCTCTCTCTGTCTCTCTCTCTCATTCCCCCAATTCTTTCTCTCTTTCATCCCACCCCCACTCCCATCCCTCCCTCTCTCTCTCTCTCTCTCTCTCTCTCTCTCTCTAAGCGGCCCATTAGATCATCTCCACTCAACCAGCAATCTGTGCTTCATCTCAGTAAACAGTATGGCGAGTATAAACACACAGCTGCTGCTGCTGCTGATGCTATCCATCCCACCCCCTTCACCCTGCTCCACCCCCTTCACCCTGCCCCACCCATTCAGTCTGCCTCACCCCTTTCACTCTGCCCCACCCATTCACTCTGCCCCAACCATTCACTCTGCCCCAACCATTCACTCTGCCCCACCCCCTTTACACTGCCCCACCCATTCACTCTGCCCCACCCCTTTCGCTCTTCCCTACTCTGATCCTCTGCAGCCACGCCTACGTAACCCACCCACACCTACCTCACCCCACTCTGGTCCTCTACAGTCCCACCCACGTAACCCACCCACACACACCTACCATACCCCACTCTGATCGTCAATAGCCCCACCCCACACCTACCACACCCCAATCTGATCCTCTACAGTCCCACTCACACCTACCACACCCTGCCTACCCACTTTACCCTCCGTGCTCCACAGTCTACAGTCGCACCCACCTCACCCTGTGTGCCACCACCTACCTTCCTAACATGGTGAGGTCCTGCCCCACCCAGTTCATCCTGTCCCACCCAAACCCACCTCATCCTGCTGCACCTACTTCACCCTGTCTGACTCAGCCCTCTACTGCTCCACCCTCCTCTTCCTGGCTCCACCCTGCCTTGCCCCTCTGCCTACAGCCCCACCCATCTCACTCATCTCACTAACCCTAACCACCTCTGATCTCTACAGCCACACCCATCTCACTCACCCTAACCACCTCTGATCTCTACAGCCACACCCATCTCACTCACCCTAACCACCTCTGATCTCTACAGCCACACCCATCTCACTCACCCTAACCACCTCTGATCTCTACAGCCACACCCATCTCACTCACGCTAACCACCTCTGATCTATAAAGCCACACCCATCTCACTCACCCTAACCACCTCTGATCTCTACAGCCACACCCATCTCACCCATCTCACTCACCCTAACCACCTCTGATCTCTACAGCCACACCCATCTCACCCATCTCACTCACCCTAACCACCTCTGATCTCTACAGCCACACCCATCTCACTCACACTAACCACCTCTGATCTCTACAGCCACACCCATCTCACTCACACTAACCACCTCTGATCTCTACAGCCACACCCATCTCACTCACGCTAACCACCTCTGATCTCTACAGCCACACCCATCTCACTCACGCTAACCACCTCTGATCTCTACAGCCACACCCATCTCACTCACACTAACCACCTCTGATCTCTACAGCCACACCCATCTCCATCACGTTCACCGATTTCAACATGCTGTGCTCCGCTCTCTACAGCCCCACCCATTTCACTCACCCCCACCCACCCATCTTCCTTTGCCCCACCCTCATCTCTGCAGCCACACCCAGTTCATGCTTTCTCCCTTCACTGTCTGCAGTCCCAACAAAGGTTACCCAACGTTCCACAGCGGGACTAGTCATGGGCTAGTGGTTAAGGAACTGGGTTTGCAGCCTGAAGGTCAGAGGTTCAATTCCTAACAGAGGGTGGGGGGAGTGACTGACCAGTACTCTCAATCACATTTACCGATTTCAACATGCTGTGCTCTGCTGTCTACAGTCCCACCCATCTTACTGTGATATTCAAATTGCACTTTGTTGGAGTTTACTTGGAAATTATTATTAACAACTTAATTTTTAAACATTTCTGAAAATGGACTTCAGGAGGGTTTTGCATCTGTACTCTTCATATTGTCCTGCATTCTACTTAAAATACAAGACACTGGCTACACAATGTGCTGTTCATGCTCTCAGCTGGAGCAGAGGAATAATCTCCTCAGGATGGGCAAGGATACAGCATCACCCTTCCCATCCTCTCACATTACCTCTCACCTCTGCTGTGATCTCATGGCTGTCAGTGTGGGTGTGCTGGAGGTCTCTTGCTTAGCTATCTGGGCTTTGAAACGCCACCCCAGAGGACTGCAAGTGTGAGGGGTTGTAGCCTCCCCTTTTTCCTCCCTTAACGAGGCACTCAACCTGGGGTTGGTCCAGGGGGGGGGGCTGTCTGTGCAGTTAGTTCACTGTAAAGCCACTCTGGATAAAAGCTTCTGCTAAATGGTAACTAATGTTATACCAGCAGGGATTATCACTCATAGCTCACGGCTGCTTTAGCAGAGCAGACATTTTCTTTCTCCTCTGCTTATCCAAGATGGTACAGACAGCAGCATGGAGCCCAAACAACACCATAGCAGTGGTAGCCTAGCAGCTAAGGCATCAGCCCTGCAACAGCAAGCTGGCAGGTTCAAATCCAGGTTTGCCAGTAGTGGCACATGCATTGCTCCCTGGGTTCCCTGGTTATGGCTGCCCCCTGCTCATGTGTGCAAAGGTTTTTTTTTTTCTGTATGTACCGTGTGATCACAATGACCAATGGGACCTGAATTCACTTCATAGTGTTATCTATTTATTGTTTGTTCCCATTCAGAGTGTGAAACTACAGACCTAAAAACATAATTAGCTAAAGATTGATGCACGTTTAAAAGTTAGCGCAAAATATGTGATTGAAAAAGAATTATATTTCTCTAATGCTGATGTTGTCGCTCTAAGGTATTTCACTTGGAAAAGGGGCTCATCTCCATCGCAGCCAAAGAAGTGAACTGAGAGCGATACTGAAAATTAGGCATTTCTGACAGGAAAGGCGTTTCACAATGAGGAAGTGATGATTAATCTCTAGCTCTGCCATTAATTTTGTAATTTTGCTTTCAGATTTGACATATGCACTTTAGTCTCTGTGCATGAAGTTGAAGAAATATTTTCACCAAGCATTACATTATGCATTTTAGAGCAATATTTTACTGTCTCTGTTACATTAATTAGGTACAGTGTAACAAAGTGCATAACAATATGTAACAGTATGTACTTACACTGTACCATAGGGTTAGGGTTAGCTATGTGGAATATGAGTACATAATATTACAGGCAGATACAGTAAAAAAGGAACTGTAACATAAAGTGTTACCTTATAAAGTGTTACCACCATCAATTATTTGTATATTTATTAATAATTCAGCTTGATTTGCGGGGTGTAACTCGCTGTAAGCAGCAAATATAAAGGATTTTGTGAATAAATAATAATCCTGCTGACATGCCAGTGACACACACAACACACACACACACACACACACACACACACACACACACACACACACACACACACACACACACAAGCAAGGCGTGTAAGGCGCGTGAACACTGAACACCGGTTTGTGACCCCTCTCCCACCTCTTGCTGTGTCTGATGACGGGTACGCCACACTGCAGTAATATATTATGACATGTTCACCTTTATGATGCCAATTAGCAAAGGTCAGGAGTTAAGAGCTGAGAGTCGAGAGACGGACCTTAGGATGAACCCCTCGTCCAGGCCGCCAGCACTGTGGAGGCGGAGGATACGGAGAGAGCTGTGTGTGCCTGTGCCTGTGGGTGCGTATGCTTGTGTAACAGAATTGAGAATGGTTCCACTTGCCAATGTATTTAGGTGTGTAGGGAAATTGTCCTCTGGCCCTTTAAGACAAATAGACTTTCCTACGTTAGGATTATGCCCTGCCCAGTTTGTTTTGCCTGTACAATGGTAGGTCATGAATGTATCACGCTGTTCAATATATTATGATTTTGGTTGTTTTATTTACAGTTTTAGCTGTATTCAATGTATATGTACCTAACAAACCTGACATTGACTATTTTTAATAGTCTTCCTGTCCTATTAATACTGGCATACAAATGTCGTTTAATGTGTTTGTGAGGCAAATAGTTGCTAATGCGATACTTCTTTTATTTTTAGTTTTGCATTGCCATTGTGGAACCATGACACCTGTGTTCATATCATTTTCATGACCAGAATAAACCGAAAACTCATCACTTCACAACACAACACAGATAAGGCTGTTACACTTGTGTGTGGGGGTGTGTGTATGTGTCTGTCCCTGTGTGTGTGTGTGTGTGTGTGTGTGTGTGTGTGTGTGTGTGTGTGTGTGTGTGTGCGTGTGTGTGTGTGTGTGTGTGTGTGTGTAGTGTAGTTCGCAGTAGTAGGTTGCAGTTGTAGGTTTGCATGCATATGAGCTGTATGTTCTATGATTTGCACAGTATATCTCAGAATGTCAAGTACTTGTTGTGTATGCTAATCCATAAAGCGATGAGAATCCTCTGTACATGGGGCGTTTTTTTTTTTTTGGCGTGTCACATGTGCAAAAAGCTTGCACCACAGACATGCACAGCCTGAGAGACTTTCACTTCTCCCTCCCATATCCTGCTTATAGACATGGTCTTGCAAGCCCACAGATAAAACAGACCCTGTGACAGAAAGACATTGTCAAGATGTGGGCCCACGACCGAGACAGAAAAACGCCAGGTGAGATTAAACACTTTTTTGGAGCCAAGGAAAGATGGATGGTAATAGATTTAGAGAACTGGTGGAGTAAGTATTCGGCATTAAATTAAAAGATAATGATATTAAAATCTGGCGAATAGGTATGCTGGCCCAGTGTTCGAAATGTTATGCTGGAAGCAGTTCATGTTGTGGAAGAAAGAAATATTAAAGGCATGAATAAGACTCTTAATAAAAATGTAACTATCAGAAAGCAGTTTGCATACTTGTATTTGATAGGTGATTATAAATGGAAAATTCTGGACATAATTTTAAAGTCATGGTCATGCATTAACATTATTGCATTTTTGCTGTCACAAATTCTCCCTTTGTTCAGGCTTTGAAGTGGTGTTTTAGAATTAATTGCTTTTTAAAGGGTCATTAATCTTTGTCTGAGCTTTTAGTGCCAGACCAAATCCAACCAAACGTTGGGTGTTTTTGGACATTACAGTGTATGAAAGTACATGTTTCATGCACAATTAGATTTTTTATTTTTATTTTTTTTTAAAGTGGAAGTGGAAGGTAAGCCTCATGCGTGTAGATTAAGGTGACTTTGCAAGGGGCTGAGCACAGTTCAAGGCCACAACTTCCGATTTCAAAGGGGAAAGTCTGCTCTGAATGGCTCTTTGTCAAACCTACTCAGGTGGCGCTTTAGCAGAAGTGATGTTGGACACTACTAGTTTCACATGAACAGAGGTGTCTACAAAAAAAGCTGGTCTTATTTGAGACAGTATATAATAAAATAAAATAAAATAAAATAAAAAGAACTTTATTCACAAGAAGACAGTCCATGTGTCAGTCATGTCAAGTCAAGCTTTCTTTGTCTGTGAACAGGATCGGACAACGACAGCAGTATCTTCTGTCTGTTAACAGGATCAGACAATGACAGCAGCATCTTCTCTGATGATGAGGATGAGAGGGACATTGAGGTGTGTTCTTGCGCTCTTTTGAGTGCCAACAAGTCATAGACTCACAGTTGGTCTCTTTTATCAGGTGCTGCTTAAGTGTTTTATCAAGAGCTGACTCTGCCTGTTTGTTCTGCAGTGTGAGATATTGGAGAGGCAAAGGGATGAAGCCAATGACAAACTCTGTGAGATTCAACAAGGTCAGCACAGCATGTTAGCTTATAAATGGCTGAAAGAACAAAGAAAACTCAATTTTCACACTTTTGAATGGCTCTCGTACTTGCATGAAGTGTGGCAAATGGGAATTTTAAGTAATTTTGGGAGAGCTGCCATTTAGTAAAGCTTTCTACCAAATGGATATGTTGGCATACTGGATATTAGTGGTTAATGTCACCTCTAATTGGTTTCTATTTTGTCCTCTATCCTTAACTGGTTTCTATTTTATCTCCAAAATAGTGCTCTGCATCTGAGTCTCTGTGCTCTCTATCTGTGCTCTGCGTCTGAATCTTAACTGAGATTCACTACCACATAGTCAATCAGCAAATAATTAACTGTTCTATCACTAATACGTCTTAAACCCTGAGCCAGGCTGTAATAGTCAACATCCTTATATGGATGCTAAAAGCCTGTAACAAAATTTGAGCCAAAATGGTCCCTGTGTAGACTACATTAAGTCTGGCTGCTGCCACAGTGCTCTGTCTGTTTAGATTCTCATTCATCCAGGTCATGGTAGTCAAAGGAGGAGCTAAGTTATAGGCAACTGAACTTCTTTTTGGAGCTTGAAGACATTTCACCTTTCATCCAAAAGGCTTCTTCAGGACTGGACTTCTGGACTTCAGAACTGAAGTAGCCTTTTGGATGAAAGGTGAAACGTCTTCAAGCTCCAAAATCAACTCCAATTGCTTACAACTTAGCTCCTTTGAGCCAAAATGGCACCTGTGTAGGCCACATTAAGCCTGGCTTCTGTTACAGTGTTCTGCTCTGCATGTCTGCAGCTTCCTCTCAGCTTCTGAAGGAGATTGATGCGCTGGAGCTGCAGTTTCAGGTGGAGCGAGCCTGCAGGGAGAGTGCTGAGGCCCTGGCTGTGAAGGTAGACTTGATCTTCATCATGGTAAACCTGATCTTTACCATGGTAGACTTGATCTTCAACATAGTAGACTTGATCTTCATCATGGTAGACTTGATCTTCACCACAGTAGACGTCATCTTCATCATGGTAGACTTGGTCTTCACCATGGC
Source organism: Coilia nasus (assembly GCA_027475355.1). Classification (NCBI taxonomy): domain Eukaryota; kingdom Metazoa; phylum Chordata; class Actinopteri; order Clupeiformes; family Engraulidae; genus Coilia; species Coilia nasus. Next base: position 13,618,635 of record CM050200.1, on the reverse strand, counting down.
AGACTTGATCTTCATCATGGTAGACTTGATCTTCACCATAATACACTTGATCTTCATCATGGTAGACTTGATCTTCACCATGCCTGTCTAACAGATGCCAGCTAGCATAGAACGTTAGTAAACGATCCTTCCTGACACCTCAAAAAGATACACAACTGAGCTAATAGCCCAGCTTTTAGCTCACTTGGTAGTGCGTCTGTCTCCCATATCTGAGTTGTTGTGACGTCGCGGGTTCGAGACTGGATCTAGAGCATGCAGGAAGACCTCGGTTATACCTGCTCCTCATTTTCTCTGGTCATTGCTACTTAAATCTCTGAACTAAAAACATCATACCTCTAGTTTTGACAGGGGTGTAGGAGAACTCCATGGGATCTAACACCATTAAAAACTAAAAAGTGTGTAACTGTTTTTTTATGGCACACTGTCTACTTATGCAACTTGCAATACATTTTATTCACATTTGCCTAAGTCATCTTTGCAGATTTCTAGCCAATCAGAGGAAGGTCTAAAAAATGTTCTCACAGATTTCACAAATGGAGCACTAGATTGGCAAAACCAATGTATTTAATTAAAACAATCAATTCAAATGTCATGTTAAAGAATTACAACCAGAAACATTGGGTCATTAGGCCAGAGGCTGTGGTAAGCAGACACTGTGTGACAGTGCTCTGATGCTCAGTCTTGCCCGTGATCCAGGTGACCAAGGAGAACAAGGTCCTGAAGAGGCAGAGCCAGGCCTTGCTGCCCCTCATCCCAGAGCTGCCAGAGCACCTCAACCTGCTGACCTTTGACCTGGACAGCGATGCAGGCAATGACCATGGTGCTGCAGGAGATATCAGTGCCGACCCCCTCCTGCAGAGCCAAGCTCAGATTCAAGGTGGGTCCGATTGGTTGGATACCCCTCAGATTCTGGGAAGTGAAAAGTTCACTATGACAGTACTCTTTTGTCTTATAAACAATGTTTATATGTTTATTAATTAACCCCAATTATTCATCATTGTTTCATTCTTCATTGGGGTTTATTCACTTGTCATTCTTCTTTGTTTTTCATCTTTCATTTCCCCTTTTATGTTCTTTCTTACTTTTTTGTTCTTTCTTTTCTTTCTTTTTCTTTCTTTCTTTCTTTCTTTCTTTCTTTCTTTCTTTCTTTCTTTCTTTCTTTCTTCCTTTTGTCTTTTTCTACTTCCCACACCTCCTCTTCCTCTCCTTCACTATGCTTTTTTTGCTTTTCCAAAACTCTTCTATTTCTGTGAGTGCCCCACCCCTCCCTTCCTGTCCAATCACATGTAGAGCTGCAGGCCTCTCTGGACGACCTCCTGGCTGAGAAGATGCGCTTGAGTGAACAGGTGGAGGAGCTGCAGAGGGAGAAGGCTGAGCTCACTAAACAGGTGCCCACAAACAGTCTCTCTCTTTGCATCCATGCATCAGACCTGTGGTGTCAACATTAAACACACGTGCTGGCTGTTGACCAATATTGTTATATATATATATATATTGCATCATTACGTCATTACGTTGCATTGTGTTCTTCTGCTCTGGTGTCACTGGACTGCAAGAAATGTTGTCTTGTGTTTTTCTTGCCAAATTGTACTTTGTGCTGCATCTTGTATAAATTGTGCTATACAAGTAAAGATTATTATTATATATATAATAATCTTTTATAATTTTACCAACATCAACCCACCAGAACGAAAGCCCAAGCCTTGTAATGAAAGGGATGCTTGTATGTTTATTTCTGCTGGTGTTTTTTCATTAATTAGCAAGGTTCGCACTCAGTTAAAATTTGTAATATATAAACATGTCTTGGTAATGTTGGTAAAATAGTCTGTCGGGGGAACTGATTTAGCTAACAAAGGAACAAAAGTGTCAGTATGTGTTGCTGTTGTGTCTTCACTTGTGTGTTCCTAAAAGCTGACTGGTGAGGTGGAGGAGAAGGAGGCCATTTTGAGGAAGATGAACAAACAATGCAGAACAGTGAATAAGATGAAGAGAGGTGAGTGGGTCCCTCAAACACAGCATTTCTACCCCTCAACAAATTAAGGATTTTGTGTGTCCATGCATGTCTGCATTTATACTGTCTCTTTCTGTCCCTGAATGTGTGTGTGTGTGTGTGTGTGTGTGCGTGTGTGTGCGTGCGTGTGTGTGTGTGTGTGTAACCATGTGCATCCATTCAGTCTCCCAGCTGGTGACTGAAGAGTTTGCAGAGATTTCACAAAAGCTTGAATTGGAGCAGGGACTGAGACAACATGCTGAGATCTTTGCTCACCAGGTACTGCCCCCCGAGTCTATGTGTGTGTGTGTGTGTGTGTGTGTGTGTGTGTGCGCATGTGTGTGTGTGTGTGTGTGTGTGTGTGTGTGTGTGTGTGTGTGTGTGTGTGTGTCTGTGTGTGTGTTTGTGTGTGTCTGTGTGTGTGCGTGCACATTCCTATCCTGTTGAGGAGTACCATCACGAATATGTGAGTATGTGATTACGACATTTGCAAATTGTTGCAATATTTATCCTCAAGGTTTTTTTTAAAACAAAGTAATACAAAAATATGAACTGTTTGTGTAAAATTCAAGGACAGGTGAAAATACTTCACTCACTTGGGCATTGCATTGGGGGTAATAATTTACTCCTAAACAGGCTGAATCATCCATACGCACAAAAGCACACTGTGTCAGCTAGTAGTTATGGAACCAAGTCCGCTAGCAGTTATGGAAAGTTCTGTTATGTTTTTCTGTCTAAAAATGACAATGGACCAACAAAATGAATTGGAAGCTGTTTTAAAAACTAACCTCCCATAATAAATAAAATACCTTAGTAACAAACCCACAAAATTATGATTTAGAAGGCGGGTAAAGCCATTTTACTGCTAGATTGCCTGTTGGTGTGAGAGTGTGCATCTCTGTATAATTGCAGACATGTCTGTATCTCTGTGTGCATGTGTGTGTGCGCGCATGTGTATGTGTGTGTGTATGCGTGTGTGTGAGTATGTGTGCTCATGTGCATGTGTACATGTCTCTGTTAGTGCGCACATCTCTGTGTGTGCGCACTTCTGTGTGTGTGTGCATGTCGGTTAATGTGTGTGTGTGTGCGTGCGTGCATGTGTGTGTTTGTGTATGTCTGCGCACGTCTGTGTGAGGGCAACAGTTGAAGGCCTATTTGAATGTGACAGCCCTCAACGCTATTCACGCCTTCCTTCCCTGACACCGTGCTGAAAAGGGACGTCAGACAGAACACAAACACAAACAATGCACGCACACAGCCCCTGGCAGACAGGTGTTTAGCAAACACACACACACACACACACATACACAGTCTGTCATTATGCCACAATGAGCCATCATTAATTGCCCGTTGTGGTTAATGGGCTTTCAGGGCTTCTGTATGTCCGTCTGAAGCGACTGGTAATTAGTGACAGTTGCCACGGCCACACGAAGACAGGGGGCGAACGTGACCACGCTGGCATCCGGGGACGGCCATTGAGGCTTTTGTCTTAATTGTGGAGCGTTTAGGAAGCCCTCGTTTCTAAGGAGCTTCACCTGTGAAAGAGACCCCTGCTGCTGCTGCTGCTGCTGCTCCCATAGCTGTATTTTCCACTGTGTGTGTGTGTGCATGTGAGTGTGTGAGTGTGAGTGTGGGAAGATGTGTGTGTGTGTTTGTGTGTGTGTGTGAGAGAGAGAGAAAGACTGTGGGAAGGTGTGTGTGTGTGTATGTCTGTGTGTGTGTGTGTGTGCGTGTGTGTGTGTGTGTGTGTGAGAGAGAGAGAGAGAGAGAGAGAGAGAGAGAGAGAGAGCTTTTTCGATTTCTTGATGTGAAAGATTCTTTGTGTGTGAAAGTTGTTTGTATGCCTCTGTGTTTCCCTTCCTGTTGTTAAAAGCCTGACGGTGTGTGTGGATTCAGTTCTGCTCTTGAATGGGGATGGTGTGTGACATGAGGGACTAATGAGCTGTGTGTGTATATGTGTGTATATGTGTGTGTGTGTGTATGTATATTTGTGTGTGTGTGTGTGTGTGTGTGTGTGTATTAGTTAAACTTTTGGCTTGAAACGAAGGTCACACATGCACATGGACACAACAGACTTTCTCTTCCCATTCCTCTATTGGTTTTCTCGGTTGTTGAGAAAGGCAGTTCCACACAATTCTGAGCAATGAGGTGACCAAGCTAATTTTTTACGGGTCGGTGTTGCCATGGAAACTTTCTCATTTGTCATTTTTTCAAGCACATTGTAGTAAGTGTTCCCAGTAATTTTCATGTGAGACAGTGTGCTCAGTTCCTGTTTGGGGTGCTCCACAAAAACATTGTTGCCTCTAACGGCCAAACAGTTTTAAAAAATCTAAAATCTTTAAACATTGAGACTTTAGCTGATGTCAGACTTAACCTGAGTTCCTGACATTTTCTGGATGTTTCCAGAGGTCCTTTTGTAAGTCACTTTGGATAAAAGCATCTGCTAAGTGTAATGTAATGGATGTGTGGAAGGGAAAAAAAAATGTTCACAATTTTGTTGTCAAAGCGCTAGTTAAAACTCAGGCCATTTGTGAACAGGCTTGGTAACATTTTGGAAAATCAATGTTACCTTAAAACCATTCCACAGTTTTTTTTTTTGTCTTGTTTGAACACGGTTCCCCTCTGAAAATGTCTGGCTGTGTGCCTCAAGTGTGAAAAGTAAAATCTGAAAAAAAAAAAAGTTCTATCAGAGTCGTATTGGTTTCTGAAGTAATCTGAAGTATCAATTCATAATGTAACTATATAATTTTAAGTTACTCTTGTAGTGAAAGTCTCCCATTTCTGTCATTGTGATCACACGGCACAGCACAGCACACAGTGCACACAACGAAATTCAACCTCTGCATTTAACCCATCACACATGTGAGCAGGGGGCAGCCATGACAACGGCGCCCGGGGAGCAGTGAGTGGGGACGGTACCATGCTCAGGGTACCTCAGTGGCACTACTGGCGACTTGGGATTCGAACCTGCGATCCTTGCGGTCATAGGTCCGATGCCTTAGCCGCTAGGCCACCACTGCCCTAGTGTAGTAGTATTAAAACCCCAGCTCCTTCAAAAGTAATCCTGCATGTATTGCAGTGACACTGTCTGCCTGTGTGTGTGTGTGTGTGTGTGTGTGTGTGTGTGTGTGTCTGTCCGTCCATATGGGGGACCAGGTTGCCATCTCTGATTGCACTTGTTTGTGATGTGATCAGATGTATTAATGTGTATTGGTGTGTGTACTGTGCCAGGTGCTGGTCAGGGGTATTAATGTGTATGGGTGTGTGTGCAGTGCCCAGGTGTATTAATGTGTGTGTGTAGTGTCCAGGTGCTGGTCAGGTGTATTAAAGTGTGTGTGTGTGTGTGTGTGTGTGTGTGTGTGCGCGGTGTCCATGTGTATTAATGTGTGTGTGTAGTGTCCACGTGCTGGTCAGGTGTATTAATGTGTGTGTGTGTGTGTGTGTGTGTGTGTGTGTGTGTGCGGTGTCCAGGTGCTGGTCAGGTGTATTAATGTGTGTGTGTAGTGTCCAGGTGCTGGTCAGGTGTATTAATGTGTGTGTGTGTGTGTGTGTGTGTGTGTGTATGTGTGTGGGTGTGTGTGTGTGTGTGTGTGTGTGTGTGTGTGTGTGTGTGTGCGGTGCCCAGGTGCTGGTCCAGAAGCCCAGTGCGGAGGCGGAGCTACAGCTGCAGCAGGCCCTGGAGCAGGTGGCACACATCAGCAAGAACCTGGAGGAGATATGCCTTCATTACCTCAACCAGGTAACTTAGTGTCTGTGTGTGTGTGTGTGTGTGTGTAAGGTCAGTGTAATGCTGTGTAAGGTCAGCTTTAGTTATTAATATTTATAGTTGTAATTAGTAATAACTATCATAATTAATAGTTATTATTTTCTCTCACGTTCTCTCTCTCTCTCTCTCTCACACACACACATACATACACACACACTCTCTTTCTTTCTCTCTCTCTCTCTTTCTCCTTCTGTCTCTTTCTCTCTTTCTGTCTCTCTCTCTCACTCACACACATACACTCTCTCTCTCTCTCTCTCTCTCTTTCATTCTCTCTCTCTCTCTCCCTCCCTCTCTCTGCCTCTCTGTCTCTTGTCTCTCTCTCTCTCTGTCTGTGTGTGTGTGTGTGTGTGTGTGTGTGTGTGTGCACTGGTGCGTACAGGCCGAGCCAGGCTCTGAGCTGCAGGTGCTGAGGCAGCGTCTGGTGGACAGTGAGCTGAGGGGGGCCTCACAGGAGGCCAGGCTGGTGGATGCACACAGGACCATCGCTGAGCTGCAGGGCCAGGGTATAGGAAAGCCCTCTTACATCTCTGCATTCACTTCACACTCAACACACTTACAGTAGCTTTGATCTGAACCATACAGTACTGTCCAGCATTCAAGGGCTACTATTTTATCAGCTTATTTGTGTGTGTGTGTGTGCGTGCGTGCGTGTGTGTGTGTCTTAGATATCACACCTTCTACCACCTTTTTCTATGAGTAGTTCATGTGTCTGAAAACACTGTGTCTAAAATAACCCAAGTGAGAGAGATGGTTTCCTCTTTCATGTAGTGAATAAACAAGTACATAGCAAAATTATTATTATTTTTGTCATTATTATTATTGTTGTTGTTGTTGTTATTATGATTATACAAAAAATATGCAGCACTGTTTGGATCCACACTTTTGCTGTCTCTCATTATCTCCCTAATTAATGGTAAATGGTGCAAAAAAGATTGTTAGTGCCCCACCCACAGTCCTGCGTCATTAATTGTCATCACACTGAAGTTGCTAATTGTCCTCTCTGCGCCCTAGTTAAGCAGCTGCAGGATAGGCTACAACAGAAGACGGAGGGGCAACTAGATGAAATGATCCAATCGAATGATGATAAGCCGAGCCTTTGCCCACCCCCTCCCCCTGCTCCTCCTCCACCTCCTCCTCCTCCTCCGCTGCCCCCACCTGTGTCAAAGGCTGCTGAGAGGTACGACTACAAGCATACACTCGAGTTCATAGACGTCAACCAGAACTTTACAGCATTACTAATACTCAACAATATATCAGCTCAAAAACAAATGCATATATATAATTTAGCTGACATATTGTTGGATATTAGTAGTACTGTAATAAAATGGTACATGTTGTTATGTAATATGCATCCTATTGGTATTCACAGTACCTCAGTAGAAAGTATGTTATAACAACACTATTACAGTCGGTTTTCACAGGAAGTCGGTTTACTCAGGGGTCGGTTTAGGCAAGTTTTACTGTACATACAATTACATCCATACAATTACAGCAGTGGTTTGCCTCCATTCTTAGACCTCTATGTGTGTTCACAATAATGTGCCAATAATGTTTTTTTCTATGTACAACAATCTGATTCCTTTTTTTGGTGTTTTTCTCCCTTCTGTTTTCAGTCCATTGGCTGAGCTGAGGAAGAGAAGAAAAAATGGCGGAAATAACACAGACCCAGACAGTGAGTATTGGATCTGGGTTTTCTATATCTGCTTTGATGGAAAAGCTGCATACGTTTTACCTCAGAGTTAGTGACTTATCAGACGAGCACTATTGTTTTACTTTCCCAGCGAAACAAAATTATAGCACTGATTGCTCCAAATGGCAGGTTGACAATTTTACTTTTGGTCAATTTATCCATGTTTGCCACTCGAACACCTTCCTGAAAAAATCCTTATACATGTTTCTGATGTTAGCGTAAGATCCTGATGATAGGCAATGCTTTGGTGGTGTATATTAGTCCATGTGAACATAGCTGTAAGGTAAATCCTGTAAACCTGGAATGTCTTAATAAAACAACTTGTGATTTTAAAGAGAAAAACTGGATGTGGTTGATAAAAAGAATTACTGGGAGTTTATAATTATGATGTGACAAACTCAACATCAGAATGAGGCCAGATGAGGCAGCGTACAGCACAAGAGATGTAACAGTCGATCACACTGGCCACTCACAAGACCAGAAGAAGATTTCTATGAGAAACTGATAATTTAGTAACAGGAGACCAGAAGCTTCCTTCTGTAGAAGTTGCTTGTTAGAGAAAATGGGTATACCCAGACTTAGTCAGGCATTGCAGAGAGTGAAGACTGCTCTGTCATTTTGCCCACTTGACCACCCTCTGAGGAGTGATTTTGCAGCTGCTACTCATGATGACTGACAATGATGATGTGCCTTCTCTTGTGGTAATTGCCAGTGGCCACAGTGTCCATAGTCTTTTAATATAGATTATTTGGATGTCACTCTTCAAGAGACATACTGCTTGACAACTTAAAGTCAATGGGCCTTATTCACCAACCGTTCTTTACGAAAAAACGAAATGTTCTTTAAACCTCAGTTTAAAGTTTTAACAGAGATTCTGGCATTTACCAATGTTTTCTTACCTGTCTATGTCTAGCTAATGCGGAAACCTTCTTAATAAGAAATTTAAGAAATTAGTAACGAAGATAAGGATGAATGCCTATAAATTGGGGATAAATAGGGCCATGAGACGTATCCCTCTCATTTCAGCTTTCTTGTCTTTTCAGAGGGACGTTCATCTCAAGACATCAAGGCCAGAGCAGTGGATGAAATGATGGAACGAATAAAGAAAGGAATTGTTCTCAGACCCACCCAGAAACCATTACATGTGAGAACACACCTTTCATGTTTTGACACAGGCACAGGAAAAGGCACAGAAGATGATATTAAAACATATAACTTAAAAACTAGAAGAATATAGCTTATTACTGTATAATAATGCAGAATGCCACAGTTTACCATATCACTGAGACATTTAGGTAGGCTAACTGATAAACAATCTCTTGTGCTTTTCTTACAGAGCTGCTTTGATGAAGAGGACAGCAAAGTATATTCCATTTTTTTACCATCATACAATCTTATGTTTCTAGCCCGGTAAACCAGCCATCGTACTTCATTTCATTTTTGTACAGAGGGTCTGGCCTTGCTACATTGAGAAACAATTTGTTGCTGGAGATGTGGTCTCTGCTAAAGTTTAAAACAAGTAGCTCAGCCTTTATCCAATCGCTCACCTCTGGTCGTCACGTTTGCAATTATAGCCTACCTGCACTACAATTCAGATGTAGCACACAAAGTCAACTTCATCGCTCACGAACACTCCTGCTGTTCGATGATTGGCTCGGAATTACTTGGTCCGAATACATGAATGTCAACGGCAGCAACGCCAGACCCTCTGTACAAAATGAAATGAAGTACGAGGGCCTGGTTTACTAGGCTATTATATTTCAGCATACCCCACACGTATTTTTATTCTGCATGTGTGGTCATGGTTTGGAAACTGTTTTTATTTTTCTCACGTCCAGGAGCAGAAGAGTCAGAAGAGAAAGTCTGCCATTGTTGAACTTCAGGGGATGCTGGTAGGATGTGTGCATGTCCTATAGATCACTGTAACAAACAAGTAAAATGGTCTACATGTATAAGCAATCACTCTTATCGAGAATGTTCCATGCGTAACAGGATTCCATGAAGAAGCGAGGGCCGAGGAGGGGGGGCTCCCGCAAGCGCATCAGTCGACACGTGGGGGAGGCGGAGTTACAGCTGGTGCTGCAGAGGAGAAGGCGGGCCATGGGAGATGAACAGGAAGCCCAGCCAACCACAACTAGCGACCCCTCCTCCACAAAAACCTCTAAACAAGAGCCGGTGCTTGCGCCAGGTTTGAAGACAGTCCCCTTGACTTAAATCTCAATGAAAAGTAAAATCCAACTGTAAATTTTCGTCATGCATTGTGTGTGCGTAGGGAGGTATTTGTGGAATATGCCCATTCACACATCATTCGTTAATGTCACAAATACAAAGCATGACAGCGCAAATTCAAAAAGGAAGCAAACAAACAAACAAAAAATAATGATGGCAAGGCATGCAAGCGCATTTCATACACAACGGCAATTGAATGTGCTTCACAAAAATAAAAGCAAAGGACAATATGTAAAAGCATAAAAGATAAAAGCATAAAAACACACAAAATAAATATAAAATGAGTAGAAATCATTAACAGAAAGCATCTGAAAACATTTTGGTCTTAAGTCTAGATTTGAAACTGCCAACAGTAGGAGCATTTTTAATGTCTTTTGGAAGTTGGTTCACCACATTTTGCAGGTATACACACGGATTTAGTATCCTACTGCCTCAGATTGTTTGCTGTGTAGTATAGCTCCATTAGCATAATGCCATGCAATTCAGAGATGAACAGACTGACATATGCTAGTCAATAAAGTGTCATAACGTCTATTCTGGTACCACTTTGACGTGTCCTGTGATATTTGCTAAACTTAAAAACCACACTGTCTTTCTCTTTTGTGTGCACTGTTATATTGGACCAAACAAACGCGTTTCGGCACTATAGGCCATCATTAGCATGTGACATTGCCTTCACTTCAGTGCATCATCAACAGCCCCATATCTCATCAAACCTAACTCCCACCTCATCAGCCAATCAGAAATGAGAATTCTATTGTCAAGGAAGATAAACAGATTTAGTATCCTACTGCGTCCAGATTACCTGCCAAATAGTAGAGTTCCATTAGCATAATGTCATGCTATTCAGACATGCACAGACTGACATATGCTAGTCAATAAGGTGTCATAACTTCCATTCTGGTACCACTTTGACATGTTCTGAGACATTGCCTTCACTTTAAGTGTATCAACAGCCCCATACAGTATCTCATCAGACCTATCTCCCCTTCCAGCAGGTGACCCAGCTGCTGCTGCTGCTGCTTCTGCTTCCGCTTGCCCAGCCTCAGGGTCCGTTCCCTGGGCAGGAGAGGCAGGCAGTGCCCCCGTGCTGCGGAGGCTGAGGCAGAACCGGGAGAACAGGAACTCCCGAATCAGGGCCTCTCAGTGCGTCTGGGAGGAGGTGAATCAGTCGGGTCCATGAGGCTGCTTCTAACAGGCCTACACTCTGGGCTTGGAACAGCTTTACAGCTCTGGACCAAAATAAGAGACCACTGCAGATGTTCCTAAAATCAGCATCTCTACATGTACTGTATGACAGTCATTCATTTCCAGTGTCAGTTGAATTTGGAATTTGGGAGAAATGTTGTCAATAGTTTACAGAATAAAACGAAAAATATTCACGTTACTCACACATATACCTATAAATAGTTAAATCAGAGAAACTGATCATTTTACAGTGATCTCTTAATTTTTTTTCAGAACTGTATGTTGGGTTTGTCTCTTACAGGGCCAGAGTGTCTCACAAAGACAACAGATCTAATTTGTCATGGTCCAGTATATTCCAAACTGAATTTTAAAGTGGAATTACATTTTTATTGGCATATAATCACTTTTTAATGTTTTTGTTCTTAACACATTCTGTTTGTACAGGAAATATGCAGACTAGGTGGAGGAACAGAGAGAGAGAGAGATAGATAGAGAGAGAGAGAGAGGGGGAGAGAGTGTGTGAGAAAGAGAGAAAGAAAGAATGTAACGACTAGACCTGCATTTATATCAGTTTGAGAATTGCAGAGCGATTTTGTCCTAACCATATGTGTCTGACCTTGTACAAAGTCAGAATTTGTAATAAAGATTAAAAAACAAAATCTATATGCTGTCATGTTAATGATGTGTATCGCAATTTCTGAGATTGAGCCAACACAATGACCACAGGGTCCTGCACACATATACCTTAGAGGACTGTTGTACTCAGAAGACCTTTTACAGACACGCATTAGTTAAAAATATAATCATAGTATAAAATTAACAGTATTTTTTCCCTATTTATTTTCTGGTGCCACATACACACACAATGCCTTTGATTACTGAACATGCCAGTTCGGGAAGACGTGGACACAATATTAAAACAGAATTGAATTGTGTATTTGCATACTTGCAATGGGATGTGAATTAACAAAATAAGCCAGTCCTTGTTTGTCAATGCAGAATCTGTAGTCCTGGTCTGTAAGTGCTGTAATGTCATTGCAGAATTTGAGTGGCTGAATTGTATTTGGATTGTCTCTTCCCTAATTCCAACCTATTTAAGATTAGTTTAGATTGTTGATGTGACTGGATTAAATTGCACATTACCAATAAATGACTCTCTGCTTGGTTCCAAAGGGAAGAAGCATTTTTAGGTGAGCGTTTCAGGGTAAAAATGAAGCACCCAAAATACAGTTATATGTTATGTAATTCCTTACATTAATATTTGGTTTGTGGTTAAGTGATGTTTGTGTGAAGAGTGTCGGATACCCCATACTTGCAATACCCTTGAAGCTGGATGCACAGGCAGATAGACACACAAACAGATAGAAAGAAAGAAAAAAAAGAAAGAAAAAAAGAAAGAAAGAAAGAAAGAAAGAAATATATAATATTTGATCAATATCACACATACATAAACATTACATAATCCTGTATATTTACAAAAAAAACCATTTTGATAAATAAAAGCCAATACATGTACTTCTGAGAGAGCACAGCATGACGCTACCGGACCGACCACCCCTCCCCCAAGACTGCATCGATTTGGCCTTGCACAGCTTCTGAAAATTCCTTGAAAAAAAAAAAACTTCTCCAATTACACTAGATATGGCAAAAAGCAGTGAAAGCAATTTGATGGCCATTTCAGTTTTCTCAATTTTGGCCTTGCCACTCTGAGCTTTTAGGCTACCGTGGTTATGGGTTTGATTTAAGAGTCTCCAAAAAGAGCAGCCAGCTCTGTACAAGCACAGAACCGTGTCTTCATGTCCTATTTCTCTACTATCAGAATTTCTTAAAAGCTTAGGAAATTGAAGGGCTGTGGTCTGTTTTGCTTTTTCTTTCTCCTTAGCACATTTCCTTTCCTTAGTGGTTCATTTGACACACAGAGAGACAGGGGGGCACTGAAGGTCGCATACGTTTATCATTTGCTTTGTCTGTTGCAATGATAGCAGTTGACTAAAATTTCAGTGAACTATGAGTAAAAATGACGGTTGTTTTGTCTAAACATAGCCTACCAAGCAATACATAAAAAACTTGTAGACCATGTATGTCAGTAGTCAGTAGTAGCCTATGCATCTAACAACATTATGTTGTTAAAGCTTTTACATTTCAATGTTACTCTGGCCAACAGTTTTCAACTAGAGCAAATATCCTTGATTATTCAGAAATAATTCTGAGGTGATTTCAAAGTGAAAAGGGGCGGGGAGGGGTAGGGGGGGGGGCATCCACAAATTGCCTTAAAGGAGGGAGAGAATGCCCTCGCCAATATGGTTATAAGTAGTGGTGGCGTTTGTACAAAGTGTTCTATAGAAAGGTATTTCGTTCTTTCTTTCACAAAATGAAATCTCCCCAGTGTCATTCCATTTCAATTTCAGTCCATGCTGGTCTGCGCTTGGGTGGATTACTATAGGACCTTCGAGGACCTGTCAACCTCCTAGCTGGGGGGGCGCTGTTTCACAGGAGTACAACATACTCAATGCCCTCTTGTCGCCTTCTCCTCAACGTCTGGAGGAGCAAGGGGAGGAACTTTGACCAGTTGATAGCAAAATAGCGTGTAGCACATATACATTTTGTTTTCCTTTTCACCGTGGGTTGTTTTATTTTACATGAAAAGAGATGTGGTTTATTTATTTATTAAGCTGGCTCTCTCTGGTGATACAAATATCATTCGTTACCCTTGCAATTGGTGAGTTTTGGTCCTCTTGAGCTGTTCACCGGCTAAAGTTAGCGTGCTACTTGGCTATCCAGGCATCATTCCCTCCTGTTTCATCTTATATCTGCCTCGGCTAGCTAATGATGACTTTACACTTTAGGTCAGTTTTTATTAGGTGGATAATTGGTTCGCATCTACAGTTTGCCTGGTTTAAACAGTCGACATGTAACCTGCCAAATTCTAAGCTTCTTGCTGTTCATGCTGTAAATAGACTGGATTAGCAACTTGCTAATCAGCTATCAAGTATACGTTACATGCACTGCACTATTCTGCATCAATATCAGCCCAAACCTAGTTTAGTGGACGTTAATACTTGGTGTGCATAGATCAGTTACACTGATTGTCTTCTCTAACGTACTAGTTTGAGGACATAGATCATGAACTATTCTCCAGCAGTTGTTTCTCTTTTTTAATCGTATGCAATAAAAATGTTTCAATGCATTTGATTGACTAGCCAGCGATAGCTAGCTATGTTGCAAGCTGTGTATCTGCAGCCAGTTTGACAGGTAGCTTGTTGTAGCTAACATTATGGGGAATGCTAGGCCTACGTGGACATCTGAAATGAGCAAACGAGCGTTAACTACTTTATCACACCTGTACACGTATAATGGCATGTTTGAGCGATTGTTTGTAGACAACTGCCATTCATGGCAGTTCTTTGAAATAGTAGGTATGCCTCTGATTTTTGACAGTTCGTATGTTGCAACCTGTGGTGATAAGCCTAAATCAATTATTCTGTCCACGTTGGCAATGTTATCAGTTTCCACTTTCAGGTCAGGTCAGGTGTTCCTGTGTATCACATGACTTAAACACCGCTTTGCTTACCTACCGGTGTCAAGAGCTAGAGTACCGGTAATTAAAGTCAACTTAAGTAGCCAGTTCTTTAAAGAGGCGCGCCACAGAATGTTGGCTGTATTACATGGAGTATTTAAGTTGTACAGTTCATGGAAATGGTTGCATGTCATTAACACCCAGTAAAAGCTATTTTTTGATTGGCAGCACCAGGGATAGGTTACGATATGCACGTGCAGATGTGCGTCACATCTGCTCACTCTGGGCTTGTGCATCTTGAGCGTTGTATTAGCGTTGCATGAGCATAGGGATCTAACCTCGTTTAGTTGAGAAAGTTTCCAAACTGAACGTCTAGTCGGAGTTCATAAGTGCAGGCTGCCCGGCCTCCGCCGCAGCAGAGTGTCGTCTGTCGTGTCGCGTGGAGTGTCTTCGCGTGACAAGGAGAGGTCTCGCTCTGGCGCGCGAGCGCGCACTCACCCGCCTCTCTAATGCCAATGACTTATGTAAGACCGGCTGCCTAAAGTCAAGTTCGTGAGGAGTAGGCTCTTACTGACTGGAGGACTACGCCTGGATTGGGGCTTGTGGTTGTGTTAGAGAGAGCAGCCACATTTTACATGTTCATACAGTGCTGGCCAAAAGTATTGGCACCCCTGCAATCCTGTCAGATAATGCTCAATTTCTCCCAGAAAATGTTTACAATTACAAATGCTTTGGTAGTAATATCTTCATTTATGTTGCTTGCAATGAAAAAACACAAAAGAGAATGAAAAAAAAGTCACATCAATTATCAATTTACACAAAACCCAAAAAATGGCCCGGACAAAAGTATTGGCACCCTTTGAAAAATCATATAATGCTTCTCTAATCTGTGTAATTAACAGCACCTGTTACTTACCTGTGGCACATAAAAGGTAGTGGCAATAACTAAATCACACTTGCAGCAAGTTAAAATGGATCAAAGTTGACTCAACCTCTGTCCTGTGTCCTTGTGTGTACCACATTGAGCATGGAGAAAAGAAAGAAGACCAAAGAACTGTCTGAGGACTTGAGAAGCAAAATTGTGAGGAAGCATGGGCAATCTCAAGGCTACAAGTCCATCTCCAAAGACCTGAATGTTCCTGTGTCTACCGTGCGCAGTGTCATCAATAAGTTTAAAGCCCATGGCACTGTGGCTAACCTCCCTAGATGTGGACGGAAAAGAAAAATTAACGAGAGATTTCAACAAAAGATTGTGCGGATGGTGGAGAAAGAACCTCGACTAACATCCAAACAATTACAAGCCGTCCTGCAGTCAGTGTCAACCCGTACTATCCGTCGGCGTCTGAATGAAAAGGGACTCTATGGTACCCCACTTCTGACCCAGAGACATAAAAAAGCCAGGCTGGAGTTTGCCAAAACTTACCTAAGAAAGCCAAATACGTTTTGGAAGAATGTTCTCTGGTCAGATGAGACAAAAGTAGAGCTTTTTGGGAAAAGGCATCAACATAGAGTTTACAGGAAAAAAAACAGGCCTTCAAAGAAAAGAACACGGTCCCCACAGTCAAACATGGCGGAGGTTCCCTGATGTTTTGGGGTTGCTTTGCTGCCTCTGGCACTGGACTGCTTGACCGTGTGCATGGCATTATGAAGTCTGAAGACTACCAACAAATTTTGCAGCGTAATGTAGGGCCCAGTGTGAGAAAGCTGGGTCTCCCTCAGAGGTTGTGGGTCTTCCAGCAGGACAATGACCCGAAACACACCTCAAAAAGCACTAGAAAATGGTTTGAGAGAAAGCACTGGAGACTTCTAAAGTGGCCAACAATGAGTCCAGACCTGAATCCCATAGAACACCTGTGGAGAGATCTGAAAATTGCAGTTTGGAGAAGGCACCCTTCAAATCTCAGGTTTGCCAAAGAAGAATGGTCTAAAATTCC
Source organism: Coilia nasus (assembly GCA_027475355.1). Taxonomy (NCBI): domain Eukaryota; kingdom Metazoa; phylum Chordata; class Actinopteri; order Clupeiformes; family Engraulidae; genus Coilia; species Coilia nasus. Next base: position 13,602,321 of record CM050200.1, on the reverse strand, counting down.
AGCAGAGCATTGTAAGAAACTCATTGATGGATACCGGAAGCGGTTGTTCGCAGTTGTTTTGTCTAAAGGTTGTGCTACCAAGTATTAGGCTGAGGGTGCCAATACTTTTGTCCGGCCCATTTTTGGAGTTTTGTGTAAAATGATAATTGATTCCATTTTTTTTCATTCCCTTTTGTGTTTTTTTCATTGCAAGCACAATAAATGAAGATATTACTACCAAAGCATTTGTAATTGCAATTATTTTCTGGGAGGAATTGAGCATTATCTGACAGAATTGCAGGGGTGCCAATACTTTTGGCCAGCACTGTACATGCTACCCGTGCCCATACAGTATATGCCTTCATGATGCTGTTAAATTTGCATGTACCTTTACCTAACGTTTACTTCTGTCATATGCACGTCTTTAACTTCTGGGCAATGTCTTGTTTGTGTGTTTTCCCTCAGCTGCCGGTCTCTATTACTTGGCAGAACTAATAGAGGAATACACAGTCGCCACCAGTCGGATTATAAAGTACATGATCCTGGTGGGTATGAGAAGTAGCACACAGAATGGCCGTAGGGCTCACGGTATCACATTGTAGGGTTGTGACTCTGTGAATACAGAGTTTTGTGTTTCTACCTCTAAGTCAGCCAACTTCAGCTTGATAGCTAATGAGCTCTAGGCTGTGATTTCAATACACAGATTTGAATACAGTATCATATTCAGATAGTCTCACTAAATGTAAGTATACATGTCAGTGAACTTGTAGTTTTGCGCTGTGGTTGATGTGCATGCATTTCAATAATAAAGCGATTGCTCATGTGCAGATTTCCATAGTTCTTCTCAACATAGATTTAGGTAGAGATAGATAGATACTGTATTCATCCGAAGTGGGAATTAAGGCACGTTCACACTTACGATTTATATGCATACAGTTGTACCCCACTCTTAGTGTGGGTGTGTGTTGGTGTTGATGTTGTCTTTTGGTGTGTAGTTCTCCACAGGTGTACTAGTGGGCCTGTACCTGTTTGAGGGGTTCCCCACGTTTATGGTCGGGGTGGGGCTGTTCACCAACCTGGTGTACTTCGGTCTGCTCCAGACGTTCCCCTACATCCTCCTCAGCTCGCCAAACTTTATTCTGTCCTGCGGTGAGTGGAGACAAATGTGTGCGCACACACACACATGCGTAAATACACACATACACACACAGCACCTACCTCAGCGAACACACACACACACACACACACACACACTTTCTGTTTTGTATTGTGCTGTGACAGTCCTGTACAGAACTTGACATTTAAAGAACCACCATAGAGGTCCTTGAAGAGCTACATTTCATATACCCACAAATGACCTAAAATCTACATAGTATGATGTACAATGTGCAGAATACTGGCTGTATCACACGTATCTAAAAATATGCTGTCAATGTATTGCATTAAAATAAAGTGCTGTACTGAAAACTCTCTGCATTTTTGCAGTGCTGGTGGTCCTAAATCATTATTTGGCCTTCCAGTACTTTGCAGAGGAATACTACCCATTCTCAGAGGTGAGCATTGCTGTCTCTGTGCACATTACACCATTTAAACTTCTCTGGGCTCTTCTTCTTTGGTATTTCCAGCCAAGCTAAAGCCAACCTTGAAATCGGATCACTTTGACAGTTCGTCAAATGTGTCAGGAATACACAGACAGCCAAACAGTTTTCTCTTTTAATACTTTAGAGAAAACTCAAGGTACATGTGCACCTAGGCGGAGTATTTTTGGGACAAGAGACTTAAGCCTTCCTGACTACAAACCTTATTTTAACATATTGGAGAACACTTGGCACTTCAGTTTTTATTATTATGACTCAATCGTCCTGTTGTTGGGTTTGCTTTCTAAGTCGCAGGGTCCAGGTGGTCTGTAAACATTTCCAGGACACTCAGTAGTGCTCCTCAGGATCTAAAGGTGTTTCAGACCTTAAGTCACTATGCACCCTCTCTTGAGGCACCCTGCTTTAGGTGATCGATCCTTAGCATGTATAGAAATCAAAACAAGGCATGGCCTGACAAGCGTCACCAGACTATCTGCTTTTGTGGTTAATGCATTTTAGAATGTATTCACATGCTGTAAATAAGATGGGAGCTTTAGGCATGAGTGTAAGTGTAGTAGTGTACGTCCACAGTTGATTGTATCAGCTATTGATTTCCAGAAGTGTTGTCTTTGGGTTAATTGCTTTGCCTGAATGAGCCTGATGATTGTCTGCGTTGTAGCCTAATGACCGGTGTGTTGATTAGTGATTGGCGTAAGTTTGCCTATATTGATTCTCTGGTGATTATAAGGTGAGTTTAGAGTCTTTGTTAGACTGATGGTAATGCATTCACCCACATGTCGTTAGGTTTGTGGTAATCAGTATGGTTCATGTGATTAAGGAGTGTGCGGTTAGTTAACAGCCAACTCTGTACTCTGTGGTTTGTTTTATGCTCTTGCTTACTTTGTTCTTCTCTACATATCTGTAGCTTAATTTGTGTGCTCTATTGTAACTCACTTTGGATAAGTACAACCCCAATTCCGATGAAGTTGGGACATTGTGTTAAATATAAATAAAAAAAGAAATGCTATAATTCTCAAATCATACAAGCAATATATGTGTTTGAGAATAGTCCAAGGACAACATATCAGTTATTGAATCTGGATTTTGTTGTTGTTGTATGGGATATTTATGGTCATTTTAAATTTTAGGTCAGCAACGTGTCTCAAAAAAGTTGTGACGGTGTCAATAAAAGGCAGGAAAAGTTGAGTTAGACTAAAGAAAAACCAATGGAGGACACTCCACAGTTATACATGATTTTGTATAAAAAAGGGCTTTCTTTCTTGTCCTTCACATGATTTCAGCAGCCCAACTGGTAGGTGTCTTCTTCATCATGTTTGCCTTTGTATTATGCTTAAAATGTGACAGATCTGGACAGCACACTGGCCATTTTAGCATCTGGTTGCCTTTATGATGGAGCCACACTGTTGGAATTTTGTATAGAATGCAGTTTGACCTCGTTATCTGGTAATATTTAAGGCCTATCTTCAAAATTTAATGTGTGAGTGCCATCTTGTGCTTATCAAAACTTACATATATATAATTCAGCATTAATTGTAACTCTCCAGATGAGTAGGCAGACCATAACCAAGGCACTACTGCACCACCATACCATCATAGATGCTTTCTTTTGTCCTTGGACTATTCTCAAACACGTATATTGCTTTCATGATTTGAGAATTATAGCATTTATTTTTTATTTACATTTACCACAACATCCTAACTTAATCGGAATTGGGGCTGTTTAATGTAATGCATAGGGGCAAGGTAAAAAGTGTTAAAGTGTCAAGCAAGGAAGCATTGTAGAGGCAAAGGGAGTATATACAAGGACATAATAAATAATAAGTATGAAGCTTTAAAAGAAGTCCAATTGCATACAACTTAGCTTTTTTGACTACCACGACCTGGATGAATAAGAATTTTCAGAGACATACAACATTGCTGTACAATTAATGTACACACCAGTCATTAGGGTACAACACAGACAATCATCAGGCTCATTCAGGCAAAGAAATTAACCCAAAGACCACACTTCTGGAAGTCTATAGCTGAGAATAATCTATTGTGGAAGTACACTACACTTACACTCATACCTAAAGTTCCCATGTTATTTACAACGTGTGAATACATTTCTAAAATGCATGTGAGACTGCATGTGTTTATGTATTGGTCTGGTTTGGTTGATTGTGCTGAGTGATTCCCATGCTGTGCGTTCTGTAGGTGCTGGCGTACTTCACCATCTGCCTGTGGGTCATCCCCTTCTCCTTCTTCGTCTCGTTATCGGCGGGGGAGAACGTGCTGCCCTCCACCATGCAGCAAGGAGGTCAGTGTGCAGAACAAGACCGTATTAATAGATGGATAGATGCACTTTATCCATCCCAAGCCGTGAAATTAAAGTGTAGCAGCAGCATGACATGGGGGACACACACAGAGACAATTACAACCTAATGTAGGATGGGAATGAAGGGTGAGAAAAGGGAAGGCTGTGTGTTTTGGTCACAAGGGAGAGTAAGATGAGGACAAGTGTTATAGCGCTATAGTTTTTTTCAAACGTGACGCCCACATATTGCATGTAGTATTGCAAACAGATATCAGGTTATCTGGCTAACAGTTATCTGGAAGGAAGCACAAGCCTGGTCTGCCTTCACAGATGCAAACCACTCCAGACTGCTATCAGCTCGACCCTATACCTGTGTGAACATGCCACAACATGCACTCTGACCACAGCACCAAAGAGCCAGGCTCACTGGAATTGCAGTCAGAGCACATCTTCAACTGTCCTCATGGCACCCCATCACGAGCCCTTAGGAGCCCACGGGCATGTTAAGGGGCAGCAGTTCAAAGGGTCACAGGAAGAAAGAGTGTTATAGCTGTGCTGTTACTGCCCTTCAAAGCCAAAACGCAGTAACTGTATATTTGGGCAAAATTGAGTTTACACTGGAACTTTATAACACCTCCTGTTTTGTGACTAAATCTCTTGCTTCTTCCTATTAAGAAAGGACATAAAGGCATTACCACTATTATACCTACAACATGTATGACAAATTTGAAGGTATTAATCTCAGTTCCAGTGTTCACGTAGTTAGTGCACTTTGCCTTTCTAGGGCAGTATAAACATCATGAGACATTGGCAGCTTTTAGATAGCTATAAAGCTTTCCTAACTGTATTCCTTTCTTCCTCTTTGTCTCTCTCTCTCTCTCTCTCTCTCTCTCTCTCTCTCTCTCTCTCTCTCTCTCTCTCTCTCTTTCTCTCTCTCTCTCTCTCTTTCTTTCTCTCCCTCTCTCGCCCTCTCTCTCTCTCTCCCTCTCTCTCTCTTTCTCCAGATGACGTGGTGTCGAACTACTTCACCAAGGGCAAAAGGGGCAAGCGCTCCGGCATCCTCCTCATCTTCTCCTTCCTCAAAGAGGCCGTGCTGCCCAGCCGGCAGAAGATGTACTGAGATCGTCCACATAGGGGCTGGCGTGTGTGTGTGTGCGCGGAGTGTGTGTGTGTGGGGAGGGGGTGGCGTATGTGTATATGAGTGATGTGTGGGCGGGTGTATGTATGTATGTATGTATGTGTTTGTACAGATGGAGGTGGGGGTGTGGGGAGAGGCGGTCGGGGGGTTGTGGTGGTGGTGGTGATTCAGAGGGAACGTGCAGCCACACAAGAGGCAAAAGCATCCCCTCCCTACCCCGGCCCCACCCCCCCTCTCGGTCTGAACAGCGTGGACCATGATGGACAGCACCAAACATGAGGTGGTGGTGGGGGGTGGGGAGGGTGTATATATGTGGGGTGGCTGGGGGGGTTAAGGGGAGGGGGGATCATGGGGTGAGAAGGTCACAAGGACGTGGGGAGGAGAGAGAGAGAGAGAGAGAGAGAGAGAGAGAGAGAGAGAGAGAGAGAGAGAGAGAGGGGTCCCTGAAGACACGTGTGTCCGGACAGACTCTAGCTCAGTGCTGCCAGTCGGCCAACGTCTGGACTCATCTTGCTGCCTTGTGACGACCGCTGCCAAACCTGTTCATCAAGACGACAACCCCCCATGCACCCACCACCCAATGCCCCCTGGTAGCCCCGCCCTCCAATGCCCCCTGCTAGCCCCGCCCCCTGGTAGCTCCGCCCTCCAGCTACAAGACTCCATGCTCCATGTCACTTTTATACGGCTCGATTGTTGATTAATCAAAAAGTGAGTGTGAGTGTGAGTGTGAGTGTGTGTGTGTGTGTGTGTGTGTGTGTGTGTGTGTGTGTGTGTGTTCGTAGCGGTTGGAAATTGTGTGAGTATGAGTGGGTGACAGAGAACAAAGAGAGATTGTGAGAATGCGTTTAAATACAACTGTGTGTGTATGTGGGTGTGCATAAGAGACTAACTGTGAATGAATGTGTCATTAAGATTCCTGTGTACAGCTTACCTGTCAATCATCAAAGCCGCATAGGCTGCTCTTTTTGGTCATGCTTGTTGTTTTTAAAACTCTAAAACTTACCATAAAAATGTAAGAAACGCTTGATAATGGAGCGATTCTTTTTTGTTGGATTTGTTTTTTGGGAGCATTGTCTTTTTGGGAGGTTTACAGTTTGATCAAGGCTTATGTTCGACATTATACATGTCTGTACGGGATGTGGCCATCGTGGTCACAAATGCACAGTAGTGTCTTAATAAGAGGGATTGTGATTGGTGAGCAAATAAAGTGGCAGTTCAGTGAAGTACCATGTCAGTCTTTAACTGCTTGTTCCTCCTAACTTGATTTATGGATAGATTGGATTGTGCTTGAATTATCCATCAGTTTTGGGAATTGTTCATTGATGCATCAATCCACCTTATTTCAGAACAGCTGTCAGATTAAAAAAAAAAAAAACTTTATTTGTTGTTGCAATCAAGAGTGAAGGGCAGCTTTTGGAGTAAGTATGTAATTTATCAGTATGTAATCTACTACAAATGTTAGTGCTCTGCTGTGCCCTCTGTTGCTGTGCCTGCCTCAACTTGACCTCTGGCGTTTGCGCTGCAAGGCACTCCTTGCTGCCGATTGGCTGAGCTGCAGCAGTGGTTCCAAGGTAGCATGTTCGCCCTGCCGGTGTGAGGTTGGGCAGGGGTCAGGTGCCACAGGGGAGTGTGTACAGGCTGTTGTGTGCGCGCACACACACATACACACATACCAAACACACACACACACACACACATATGCCAACATGGTGCTTTCACCTGGAGAGCCACTTAGCGGGGTGCGAGTGTGAGGAGGGGAGTCCCAGAGGGAGCGGCAGTGCCAGAGCACAGGCTGCCATGTGAGCGCCCCAACCCATCCCACCTCCGCCACAGCCACAGTCCCACCCCAGCCCAGCTATAGCTACAGCCACAGTCACAACCCCACCCCCGCCACATTCCCAGCCCCGCCACAGTCACAGCTACAGTCACAACCCCACCCCACCCACAGTCACAACCCCACCCCCGCCACAGTCACAGCTACAGTCACAACCCCACCTCCGCCACAGTCACAGCTACAGTCACAACCCCACCTCCGCCACAGTCACAGCTACATTCACAACCCCACCCCTGCCACAGTCACAGCTACAGTCACAACCCCACCCCACCCACAGTCACAACCCCGTCACAGCCAAGTCCCACCCCACACCAGCCCACAAACAGTCACAGCTACAGTCACCACCCCAGTCCCAGCCCCGCCAGTCACAACCCCAGCCCAGCTACAGCCACAGTGCCTGTTATGCTCCTCGGGGTCTGCACAAGCCTGCAGTCACACACCAGAACCATGATATATGCACACACACACACACACATACACATTCGTCAAGAACCAAGGACTACACACACCCCCCCCACACACACACATATGTACACATTTCTCAAGAACTCAGGACTACACACACACGTACAGACTTCCCAGGAACCCAGGACTCCACACACACACACACACACACACAAACACAATTCTCAAGAACTTAGGGCAACACACACACACCTCTCACTAGATCATGGCTCTCTATCACACAGAAAACACAATACCTCATACATGCACTCACACACACACACTGGAGTCCAAGAACTCCACACTTACACCCAGACATACCTCTCAGTAGAACATGGCAGTCTCAAGCACAAACACTTGCCACTTTTGAGAGAGCAAGACTGTAGAATATGGGTAATACACACACTAAAAGAACGTAATACACATACACAGTACACACACTTCTTGAGTACAGGAGTCCACACACGCACACACACACACATGCGATTGGCTGCCCACAAATGCATAAGACAGATAGATAAACTGTAAAATATGCACACATACACACACACACACACACACACACACATGCCACTGCTTGACCAGTTCACACCTACACCAGCTAGGAGAGACAAGGCAGCACGGTGTTCGCTCTTTCTCCTGCCTGTCACCTTTCTCTCTTAACTTCTCCTTTCTACCTTCATCCCTCTCTTTCTCACACTCTTTGCTTCTGTGTTTCTGTCTCTCACCCTCTGTGGCTCATTCATCAGGCACATTGTAAGCGGGCAGCTGAAAGGCCTACCAGAGGTGTTCACTCTTACGTCCCATCTGCTCAGGGCGGCAGTGTCTGAAAAACGATCTGATGCAGAAACTGAGAAAATGTCATTTACAAGTTTGATTTTTTATTTGATTTTATCAGTAAATGCCATTTTAAAAGTATTCTAGCTTGAGACTTTGTTCATTTATTCACAGGATTGCTTTTGAAAAAGCTAGGGTTTCAATGCAACTACCGATAGTTCCCTGTGTGTGTCTCAAATACACTAGTAGCAGACAATCAGCAGTCAAAATATATCCCCAAATCAGTATTGCTCTGTTTATTGAACTCTATATAAAAAAGAGATGCATGCAATTTTAAACGGAACCCATCTTCCCTACATTCCTTAGCATACAGTGATACAATTTGTCCTCCTATTTAGAATATAAAATGAGTATATAGCATTGCCTCACAATTTAGAGGGATTATTTGAAATCTGTATTCTCAGAGAAGAACACTTAAAGGCAGAGGAGGAAAAGTGTGGCTCTGTAAGGTAAAAGCCCTGTCACGCTGTCATGTAGATGTTGCATCTAGTCACATAAACAACTGTCCATAAACAACTGTCCACACCACAACTGTCCAGCTGGGTAGATACTGTAAGTCAGTTAGTGACATCACCTGATTTAAGAGCACATGACAGGAGCAATATACAGTATGGCTTTTATTTCCTGAAGATGGAGTTCTCCATCTCTCCTTAAAGACACACGTCAGCTATGTCCACACGTCCAGTTTTTGCACTGGACTGAGCTACCCTCACTGTACTGGCATGGAACTTCAAAATAGATTGTGGTAGAAATGTTTTTTTTTTTTTTTTTTTTTTTTTTTTTATAGCAAAATATATCTTCGAACATTGTTGAATTAAGAGCCATTAAGTGCCAATTAAGGGTTCTTAAGCCTCGTTCTCCATCTCTCCTTAGAGACACACGTCAGCTATGTCCACACGTCCAGTTTTTGCACTGGACTGAGCTACCCTCACATGAGTGAGTACTGGCATGGAACTTCAAAATAGATTGTGGTAGAAATGTTTTTGTTTTTTTTTATAGCAAAATATATCTTCGAACATTGTTGAATTAAGAGCCATTAAGTGCCAATTAAGGGTTCTTAGGCCTCGTTCTCCATCTCTCCTTTAAGACACACGTCAGCTATGCCCACACATACAGTTTTTGCACTGGACTGAGCTAACCTCACATCAGTAAGTACTGGCATGGAACTTCAAAATAGATTGTGGTAAAATGTCGTTTTTATAGCAAAATACGTCTTTGAACAGTGTTAAATTAAGAGCCATTACGTGCCAATTAAGGGTTCTCAAGCCTCGTCTACATCATATACCCTTAATTCACACTTAATGGCTCTTAATTCATCACCGGGAGACCGAGGAGCGGAGACAAGGCTAAAGACCCCTACAGGGCTCTACACAGCAGCCTTCTTCTCTAGTGGTGGCCAGGGGGGAGCTCTTCCACCAGGTGCATGGCGATGTCGGTCCAAGGGGAGGCCCCGGGCTGTGGTGGGTGACAGAGGTGGGGCAGGTCCAGCACCGAGTGGCTTTGGAAGTCCAGGGGGGAGCCCAGGCGGGAAGGGTAGTCGGCCGAAAACAGCTCTCTCTTCAGGACATTCAAGGGAAGTGCAGGGGCGGGCCGGGGCTTGGTCTCCCAGCATGCTTTGTAACACGGACCGCCGTCCAGTTCTTGGGTCAACGTGACGCCCCGTCGCAAGTCTGGCACCGGCGGTTCTGTCTGGGGCCTGGTGCTGATCCGCACCTCTTGAGCCCGGCTGATGGAGGCCTTGGGGGCTCTCCTGGGGTTGGGGGAAATGTTCCAGGCTTCCCGTGGTGTTATTGGTGGGGCCTCGCGCTCTTTGGTCTCTGTGGAGGTGTGCTGGCCGTGGCAAAGTAGAAAGCAGCCCCTCTCTGGCCCCCACTGGAGGGGCACGCCCTTTTGTTTAGCCCAGGCCTTCACCCTCTCCATGGACACGTCCTGCCTGACAGACTGAAGCATGCAGGTAAACAGTGTTGTAATTTAATCATTAAAAACTGGGACAATCAGGTATGTTAGCTAGCCTGGTAAACCAGCCCCTTGTACTACACTGCATTTCGTGCAGATGGTCTGGCTGTGCTTCTGTTGACATGGTTGTCTCAGGCAGCATCTTGGGGAGTTGATGTGCTGAAGTCAAGTTTGGTTTAACTTCCTTTGGTCAAGCAGCCAATGAGGTATGTGTATATTGTCATTTATGTTTCTATATTTTGTATGTGTCATTTTAGTATGTAATTCATTTTTTGTCTTCTTTTTAGTTCCCATGGTATGTGAGGTATGTATGTCTACCATACGTGTTCAAACACATATTAAACAGCCAGTAAAAAGAGCTACAAATACCTTCTCCTGAAACTCGTGGCGATGCTGCCAGAACTGCAGGCCCTCTTTCAGCCTCTGGAGCTTCCTCCTCTGCGTCCCCTCAACCATCTTGTCCTTCTTCCACATGGCGTCTTTCAGAAACCTTTCAGAAACACACACACACACACACACACACACACACACACACACACACACACACACACACAGTACACACACAGTCGGAGGGAGGCAATTAGTCTGGGCTTCCAGTCACAGTACGGTGGACAGTCAGTTAAGTGGGCTCCCATTTTAACTGTTTAATGTACAGTTTTGGCCATCCAAAATTAGGTGTCTGAGCTGAAAAGACTTGCAGTTTGCATAAACTAAAGTACAAAACTACAGCTTTTTTTTTTTTTAAGCGTTTTGTTTAGCCAAATAACCATGGATGTGCGTAACTAGTGTTGCCACCTGTCCTGGTTTTACCTGAATGTCACGGTTTTTAATGGTCTGTCCCGGGGAAAAAACTATTCTCCCGGGACACTGACACCCGGGTCGCTGCTTATAAGCAAAAAGGTTGATTGGGTTGCCAAAATGTCCCGTTTTTTTGTCAGACATAGGTGGCAACCCTATGCTTTGAATGAAAACACTGATACAGTTACAGATACGGTAACAGAAAGCATCTCACTACTGATGAAGACTGGAGATTAATTCCCTAACTGTTGACACATTAGGCACCTCATCATGAGATGGCATTCACACTTCCATGCTTTTATTACCTCAGCCAAGGAGGTTGTTTTTACCTCCACCAAGGAGGATATGTTTTCAAAAAGTCATGACCGTATCGTTCTGACATTTTGACAGCATGTTGATATTGCCACTGCCTCGAGGTGATTCTTTTTTGGTGAAAGTCAGTTCATTCTTTACTTCACAAAAAATTCTGAAAATTAACAAGATGTTAACATGATTGCAGTATGATCTAACATGTATTAATGCCTTGGCTAAAAAGCAAAAATATACCACCAGGTGCACCGCATTGGTCCAACTCCTCTCTGTGTCTGTCTCTACTTCTCTCTGGAAGACTCACCGAGCTACCTGCCGGTGGCACCAAATTGTGGCCAGCTCCAGAGGTCTGTGTCCGTTGGAGTCCCTGAGGCGAGGGTCAGCTCCGGCCTCGATGAGAGCCTGCACACACTCCAGGAGGCC
>CM050200.1:13558209-13585709 GCA_027475355.1 Coilia nasus | reverse complement strand
ACACACACACACACACACACAGACACACACACACACACACACACACACACACACACACACACACACACACACACACACACACAGACACGCAATCGTCTTTTCCATTATTGTGATGCACTTTGTTCTTACTTAACCCCATGGACTGAGGGGCAGGTTGGAGCGAGACCCTTTGACGGAGGCAGAGCCTCCAAAGACAGATAATATACGCTGTGGATAAGAGAAGGAGGGAGTCCCTTTCATAGCCAAGCATCGCTCAGTCAGGGCACGGGGCTCCAGATGAGGAATGTTAGAATTTTCAAAATCCTTTTATTACAAATCTTAAAAATGCAACAAGGTCAACTTGCCACTGTTTTCAAAAAGTGAAAGTTAAAATGTTTATTTTTCAAAAAAATGTGCAAACTGTAGCTTGCCATTTTCAAGAGTACACAACACATTGTCGTAGCACCATCTTTCCAGAAATACATCAAGAACCTTCATAGATCTATAAAAATGAAAATCACTCAAAATCATCATGACATCTTTCAAGATTAAAAATCACCATCAAGAGACTGATGAGAAATGTTTGAACAGTCGAAGCCGAGAGAGTCAACAGAGAAAAGGAGACTGAGAGAGAGAGCAAAGGAGTGAAAAATAAAATAAGAGAGGAAGAGAGAAAGAGCATGACAGCAGAGGAAGAGAGAGAGAGAGAGACAGAGAGAGAGAGAGAGAGAGAGAGAGAGAGAGAGAGAGAGAGAGAGAGAGAGGAAATGAGGAAAAGAGAAAGAGATATAGAGAAGGGCTAACAGAGGAGAGAAAGAGGGAGGTAGGGAGAAAAAGAGAACATTTATGTTCTCTTGATGAGAGGGGATGAGAGGGGGGAGGTCATCAGCTCCACTCAGTCCTGAAACTGTCTTCATATTTGATGAGCCTCACGAGGACGCAACGCCCCAAGGGCCACCCAGCCATGTTAGTGTAAGTGCGCTGATTCTCCCTCCCTCCCTCTCTCTTTCTCTCTCTCTCCCTTTCTGTCTCTTTCTCTCTCTCTTTTTCACTTTTTCTTTCTGTCTCTCTTTCTCTCGCTCTGTCATATGTGTCTTTTTCTTTTCTATTTCCTCCTTTCTTTCTTTTTATCATATCACCTTGTCTGTCTGTTTATCTCTCTCTCTCTCTCTCTCCCTCTCTCTTTCTCTCTCTCTCTCTCTCTCTCTCTTTACGATGCACTCAGGCGGGCAGCAGTGCTGCTAATGCACTCTGGCACGTTGTGCAGCTCGGAGTCACAGAGCGACCTGACCGTGTGCACTGACCGTAGAGCGACCCCGTCCCCCCCCTCCGCCACCTCCTCCACCTCCCCCTGCTCCTCACTGTACAAGAGCGAGGGAGCAAGCGAGCGAGGCGAGGGAGGAGTGGAAGAGAGAGGGATGGAGGTAAAAACATGGGGAAGATGGAGAGAGTGGGGAGAGTGTTGATCTTATGAAGGACGTGAGAGCAATGCATCGCATGCTGGGGGAAAAGTAGAGAGAGATGGAGGGAGAGGAAAATGAGGTAGATGGGGATGGATAGAGGTAGAGAATGAAGAGAGTGAAACATGAGGAAGAAAGGGAGAGAAAGAAAGGGAAAAGGAAGAGAGGGAGGGGAGGAATAAGGAGATATGGCTACTGCAGTCATCTCACATTACACTTTGCCATCATACTATAGAAGTCATTTGAAAAATGACAACATTGCTCCAACATTACTTGTTTTGTATGTGTGTGTGTGTGTGTGTGTGTGTGTGTTTGTTGTATGTTGTAGTTTGTGTAGACCTTTCTAGACCTTAAGTTTAATGTATGAGAAGTGAATGTAGTCCACAGTATCATATATAGTACAATAATATATTCCTTTCTGTGTTTTGCCATCATTATCTCAAGTAAATTAAAAACCACGAGTGCATGAGTGTCAAGAAATATGTGAGATAGAGATTGTGAGAGGTTGTAAAAGATACAAAACTGGAGGAAATCAAAAACAACAATAAAAAAGAAGTATAAAAAGTAAAGATAATAGATGGAGGGGTGAGACAGTAGGAGAAGAGAAGAGAAGAGAAGAGAAGAGAAGAGAAGAGAAGAGAAGAGAAGAGAAGAGAAGAGAAGAGGAGGGGGAGACGAATAGAGGAAGAGAACAGGGGTAATGAGAACATACAGGAGAGCAGAGGAAAAGAGCAGCTCTGTGACTGATGGAGGGTGATGCATCTTTGATAAGCCCCCCCGAGCTCAGGATAAACATCCCATCTGTTTGGGCTCCCTCACCCTTGAGCCCCCTCACCCATAAGCCCCCTTACCCATAAGCCCCCTCAGCCATGAGCTTCCTACAGAGACACCCTGCTAATGCTCATGCTCCTCTTCTCTCTCTCTTTCTGTCCCTCTCTCAATTTCTCTCTGTCCCTCTCTCTCCCTCTCTCAGTTTCTCTCTCTCTCCCTCTCTCTCTCTTTGTCGCTCCCTCCCTCTCGGTTTCTCTCTCTGTCTCTCTCTCGGTTTCTCTCTCTCTCTCTGTTTCTCTTTCTGTCTCTCTCTCCCCCCCCCCCCCCCCTCTCTGTCTCTTTCTCCCTCTCTCTCTTTTGGTTTCTCTCTCTGTCTCTCTCTCTCTCCCTCTCTCTCCTGGTTGTCACTCTCCCCAATTCATTCTCTCCCCTACCTCTCCCCTCAACTTCCTCTCTCTCTTTTTGGCCAAGAGGAGGAGAGGAAGTTGAAGGGTTTGGGGTTGTGGTGAGATGGGGGTTTGGGTGTGGGGTGTGGATGTGGGTCTGGGCGAGAGAGTGATGGCAGGGGCAGGTGTGCTGGTGTGTTTTGAGCTGTGGTCACAGGCGTTCCTTGGCGAGGGCACGGTCGCTGCCACAACACTTCAGCATGGCCGCCCCCTCAGACGGGACAGGACGGGACGAGACGAGACGGAGGAGGCACGCGTCAGCGCAGACGAGTAGATTAGCCCTCCTGGCTGCATGGCCTGTCTACTGCGATCATTCATATCACGCACATACACACGCAGGCATACTCATATGCACGCACGTGCACACACACACACACACACAGTAGTTGAGGACACACACATGCACGCACGCACACACACACACATGTATACCCACATGCGACACACATACACACATGAATGTGGACACACACACACATATCCACACACCCACACACACATGGAAACATGCCTACCCAGCTGGGTAAAGACAGATGTGGGTGAAGAGAGAGCGAAAGTACTCATAGACATGACAGAAGAGTCATGTGTGTGTAGAAATGAGAGAGGAGGGGTGTGTGTGTTGACACAAGAGAGGAGGGGTGTGTGTGTAGACACAAGAGAAGAGGGGTGTGTTGTGGGAGATGTCTGCAGGTGGTCTGATAACCTACAGTGGTTCCAGGTGCGAGTACCGATCAGTTATCCTCCCCACTGTTGCTACCTGCAGACTATGCATTGGCCACAACAGAGTGTTGCAAACGTGTGTGTGAGTGTGTGTGTGTGTGTGTGTGTGTAAAGGCTTATAACCATAACTGCAAATATTTGATTGGCTACATTTGAGAGATTCCAGTGGCAGAGTTCAAAACATATTGACCTGATTATTAATAAAGAAGTGTGTGCAATAAAAAGTGTGTGTGTGTGTGTGTGTGTGTGTTAGTGTGTGTGTGTGTGTGCGTGTGTGTGTGTGTGTGTGTGAGCGGGTATTTTGGCAATAGCATCCTATGCAAACACACCAACCCTGTCAGTGTCTGTTTGCCCAGTGAAGCTAATGTTTCGTACAGGAAACAGACATGTGATGCTGCCCTGTAGCCAACTGATAACTCTCTTATTTCCACACACACACACACACAAACAGACAAACACACACACGCACACGTACACATGCATGCTTGCACATACACATACACATACACACACACGCACAGACAGATACCCACACACATAATGCAAAGCACACCAACAGCATGCACAGTATTAGATGATGTTCCATCTTTGTATATGTGCATGTGTGTGTGTGCCCATGCATATATATATGTGTGTGTGTGTGTGTGTGTGTGTGTGTGTGTGTGTGTGTGTGTGTGTGTGTGTGTGTGTGTGTGTGTGTGTGTGTGTGTGTGTGTGTGTGTGTGTGTGTAGGGAACTCCATGGTGCATGTGAATGAATAAAGTCACCATGAGGTCATGACACACTCGCTGGGTCTCAGAGATGATCGATACATCAACTAGCAGGGCAGCTTGAAAAGATATTGATTACAGTGACACAGCAGTAACACACAGAAAGGCTTCTCCCCACAGGCCCCAGTAAGGCCACTGATACTGTCCCGTGATGTGAACGAGATGAGATGAGAGCTTTGAGATGAGAACGTTATTATTCCTACGAGGGAAAATTGTCTACACTATGCCATAGTGACTGTGGACACAGTAAATCAAACAACACATGCACACAAATGCACATGCGCACATACACACACATATAAACCATGCAAATAAACACACACACACACAAACACACGCACATATATGAGCAAACGCATATGAACACAAACACACACACACATATATATAATATAAAACATGCATACAGTCAACAGACACATGAACACAAACACACGCATATGAACACACACACACACACACACACACACACACACACACACACACACACACACACACACATGAACAAACACACACACACACACACACACACACACACACACACAAACACACACACACACACCCTCTCTCTCACACACATATATATGAAAACATGCATACGAACACACAGGCACATGAATACACACACACACATACACACACTCACACACACACATGGAACAGACTGTCACGCACTACTGCCATTAGCTCAGAAATGGACCCACAGGCGATGACTCTGAGCCAAGAATAATGGACGGGTCAGACTGGTGGGGGTGGGGGTGCTGCAGGGGGGGGGGGGGGGTGGGGGGTGGCACTTGTCCTGCAAGGTGTCATGATCCAGACTCACAAGTCTGGAAGCCCCCACCAACCCCCAAACCACCCAACACACACACACATATACATACACACACACACACACCCCAACCCTTGTGTCTGGAGCTTTTAGCCCCTCGCACTCAGCTGATGATCTGCTTTAAAATATTTAGGGGCGCTACAGTATGTGCGTGGGTCTGAGTGCATGTGTGCATGCAGTGGAGTGGGCCAGTGGGAGTGTGCATGTACAATATGTGTACAGTTGTGGCAGTGGTGAATGTGTGTGTGTGTGTGTGTGTGTGTGTGTGTGTGTGTGTGTGTGTGTGTGTGTGTGTGTGTGTGTGTGTGTGTGTGTGTGTGTGTGTGTGCATGTCTAGGTGTATGTATGTATGTCTGTGTGTGTGTGTGTGTGTATGTGTGCATGTCTGTTTGAGTGTGCCTGGGTGTGTGTCTGTGTGTGAGTGTGTGTGTCTGGTAGTCTGGTGTCTGGTAGTCAAGTGCAGATTATGTATGCAGATCAGTTAATATGGGAGTAACATGTTGTCTCCTCCTTATTTTTGTGAACAGACTTGCAGGCAAGTTTTCCTTTACCTGTAATTAGGGTATATGTTGAGTTACACCTGCCTGTGGTCATGCATCAGTGTGTTAGTGCAGTTTATGAGGTATACTCAGATATGTGTCTTTTCAGTGTCCTTTGTTTTCTCCAGACAAGCTGGTTCTGGTTCCTGAGGATAAGACAATTGTTTTTGCTTTCATTGTTGAAAGCGTCCTTAGATACATTGGCTACATGTTTATAGATGTGTGGCTTTATGTTTTATGAAAGATAAATATTAATCGAATGAATTATTGTACTTGTAGTGAAATCTCGGCAAGGTTGTGTGCATATGCGTATGGGAAGAGAATGAATAAAAACGTGTGTGCATGTGTGAGAGAGTGAGAGAGAGAGAGAGAGAAAGAGAGAGAGAGAGAGAAAGTGACAGTGTGTGTGTGTGTGTGTGCGTGTGTGTATGCGTGCAAACATGGGAAGGAGTGAGACACCTTGCAGGAGCTTTAGATTATGATCGCACGTGGCAGCCATGAGCTCATTTGGCATTTATTTACATGTGATGCTTTACACACACACACACACACACACACACACTCTCACATTAACTCATGTATACACACACATTCAGACTCACACATACACACACTCACACAACACACACACACACACACACACACACACACACACACACACACACACACGCACACGCACACAGACACACACGCACATACACACACAGACTCATGCATTAGCTCATGTATACACTCACACTCACACTCTCTCTCTCTCTCTATCTCTCTTACACACACACACACACACACACACACACTCACACTCACCATCACACAAACACATACACACACACACACACACACACAAACACACACAGACTCACAGTATACACTCACACTCTCTCTCACACACACACTCTCTCTCTCTCGCACACACACACACACACACACACACACACACACACGCACACACACACACACATACACAAACACACACAGACTCACAGTATACACTCACACTCTCTCACACACACACTCTCTTTCTCACTCTCTTTCTCTCTCGCACACACACACACACACACACACACACACACACACACACACACACACACAGACTCACATTAACTCATGTACACACGCATGTGGCTGCAGACATGTTATTTATAGATGCTTGCACTTTAAATGTATCTCCACATGGCAGCAATGAGTTGAGAAGGCATGCATATCTAACACTGTGACACACACACACACACACACACATGGTAGCACATACACACACATTATTTCATGACATACACAGCACACATGCATGGTTATCTACTACTGTGTACACACACACACACACACACACACTAACACATTAACTCATGCATGTGTACAAACACACACACCACACACGCAAGCATTAACTCATGTATACATGGACACATAGGGGCAACTAGTCAAGCTAGCTTCACAGTCAGGCTTCACATAGACAGACATGTGTAGTACAAACAGACAGACAGACAGCCAACAGCCAACAGACAGACAGGCAGACAGGCAGGCAGACAGACAGACAGACAGGCAGACAGACAGCCAACAGCCAACAGACAGACAGGCAGACAGGCAGGCAGGCAGGCAGGCAGGCAGACAGACAGACAGACACAGGTACAGTAGGGCTGCCTGGGGTTTGAAAAGGAAGTTGCCATCAGGCAGAAACACAGACACACATTAGCAGGCTGCTTACTTGAGAGGACTGGGTGGTCAGCTAGACCAGAGTAGTGTGTGTGTGTGTGTGTGTGTGTATATCCGTGCGTGTGCATGCGTGTGTGAATGTGTGTGTGTGTGTGTGTGCGTGTGTGGAAGTGGTCTTTGGCGAGTGGTGCTAATCTGTGGAACATGGGTAAGGTGCAAAAATATTTGCAGAGCTCTGACATGGACATCCCTTTAGAGAGAGCACTCATGGGAAACAGTGATAGGAGTGACCTTGTTAGGCTGCATCCTTCCTATCTCAGGGGCTATAACTGCACTAAGTTTGGAGGAGGGGGCCGTCTTTCTGTAGTTCGAATGAGAGACAATTCCGCTTCCAACCTGTAGGGCGGACAAAGATGAAAGCTACTTAGTGTTGCTTTAAAGGAGCACTTCAACAAGAAACCGTTTAGCTCTTTTCAAATATGATAGGTCACCCAGAGTTGCATATGTCGGCTGCACGTGAAAATGTTCTTCTACCCCAATTGCTTTTATTAGTCAGTGAAAGAAAGTAGGCGGAAAAATGAGTGGATAAGAAAAAGGCCAACAAAGTGATGTAAGTTTGTTAATTAGAAAAAGCCAAACCACAGTTGTGATTACCGGAGAAGTCTCATTGCAGCACACATTCACTTAGCGAAGTATAGGTAAGTATCTGTGTTTGTTTACAACTTTTAAATCTTCTATTTGGCTATGACCGAATGGGCTTCGAATGATTGTAGCCTGTGACTAGCATAGCCGAGAACCTGTCATTCTCCCTGCTCCCTCTCCTCCACCAAACTAGAGCAGCCTGAAACAGAAGCACTAAAGCATATTTTTCACCCAAACCGGCTCACAGGGCATTCATTAATACTAGAGACCACCGCAAAATTAAAGAATAAACGATGCAAGTACACCTTTAAGTCTTTCATTTCCTTAGTTCCTTATCCCTCTCTCCTTTATTCCACTCTGTTCCCCCCCTTCTCTCTCTTCTTATTGGCTACCTCTCTTTCTCTTCCTCTCTCTCCTCTCTTGTTATTATTCTTGCACATGTCCCGACTGCCCTTGATAATGACCTTGAGATGATATAAAGACCCTCCTGCGATGGACTAGGACCAGAGTATGTGTGGGTGAGGGGAAAGGAAAGGTGGACGCTTTATTTTTAATAGACATGCACGCAAAGCTGAACATCATAAGCACTGGCCACTTCCGACACACCAGTACAACTGAAAACACATCGCCTGTTCCTGGCAGACCAGCATGACGATGCTGAGAGCTTGTGGGTTTGCATATGTGCCTGTGGACAGAGACCAAACTACAGGAGGCCATGCTGTGGATGAGCCATACACAAACATCAGTTCACCACTCCAAGCACACACACACACACACACACAAACACACACACACACAGATAGAGGGAGAAAGGGAGAGAGAGAGAGAGAGAGAGAGAGAGAGAGAGAGAGAGAGAGAGAGAGAGAGAGAGAGAGGGGTGGGGGTCAAACGCATGCACATACACACACACACACACACACACACACAGGGAGAAAGAAAGAGAGAGGCAGGAAAGGAGAAAGAGAGAGAGGTGTGTGTGTGTGTGGAGGGTGGTGGTGGTGGGGATTGGGGGCAAACGCACACATCTCTCCCCAGCCTGCAGTGGTGATGCTACAGCTGAGCGGTTGGCAGCAAGATGGCTCCCGGAGCAATCCCTGCCCCCTGGAGCACCCGCAGTTATATATAACATAATTCACATAATCACCCGCAGTTCTATATAACATAATTCACATAATCACCCGCAGTTCTATATAAAACATAATTCACATAATTAACCGCTAATGAAGCACTGCCCTGAGCGCACAAACAATCTTAATTAATGGGCATACCCTCTCTCTCTCTCTCTCTCTCTCTCTCTCTCTCTCTCTTTTACTCTCTCTCTCTTCCCGTGTGCGTGTGTGTGTGTGTGTGTGTGTGTTACAAAGTATGGAAAAAGCACACATGATGGCATATGTAGCCCTGTATTTCTCTGATGGATGACAATGACGAATGGGAATCACTTCCATAGATATGCATAAACGGCAGATGCAGTGCCACTCCCCCATATCCTTCCTTTAGCAGGTGCCTTGATACATACAGGCTGATGGCACAGCACAGGCATGCGTTCTTCATCATAATGACAACTGATAAAGTACTGTGTGTGTGTGTGTGTGTGTGTGTGTGAGAGAGAGAGAGTATGTGTCTGCATGTGTGTGTGCACGTGTAGTGGCCATCAACTGATGGGTAGAGCCAGTGGCCATGTGTGTACCCTGTTTTTTGAGTCTTGAGTGTGTGTGTGTGTGTGAGTGTGTATGTGTGTAGGTGTGTGTTGGTGTGTGTGTGTGTGCATGTTGTTTTGTAAGTCTTGGGGTGCGTGCCTGTCTGCTCTGGCATGTCTGACTTGTGTTTTATCGGAGCCAGACCAAGTCCACAGGGATATTTCCATGTGTGTGTATTCGCATGCGCGCATATCTGTGTGTGCATGTGTGGGTAGTGTTGGTATGTATGTGTGTGTATGGGAAGTGTTCGTGTGTGTATGTATGTGTGTGTGTGTGTGTGTGTTGGGGGGTGGGGGGCTGTGTAGGTAGTGTTTGTATGTACTTGTGTGTATTGGAAATGTTTATGTTTGTATGTGCGTGTGTATATGGGAAGTGTATGTGTGTGTGTGTGTGTGTGTGTGTGTGTGTGTGTGTGTAAGTGTGTGTGTGTGTGTGTGTGTGTGTGCATGTGTGGGTAGTGTTTGTATGTGCGTGTGTATATGGGTAGTGTGTGTGTGTGTAAGTGTGTGTGTGTGTGTGGGGAGGAGTTGTGTGTATGTGCATGTAAGTGTATGTGGTGGACATGTTGAGCAAGACTGGGCTGGAAGGCCTCATTTAGATCGCTGAGTTAGTGCTTGAGTCGTCCTAAAACGAACTGACATCTCACCTCTTCCTCAGCTGCCTTGGCAGGCTTTTAAATCTCCCTCTCTCTCTCCCTCCCTTCCTCTTTCTCTCTCTATCTTTTCCCCATTCTTTTTTCTATCTTTATATAAATATATGTATATATATCTTTACCCTCCTCTCTCGCTCTCTCTCTCTCTCTCTCTGTATGTATATACATCTAGCCCCTATCTCTGTCTTTAACTCTTTCTTTCTCTCTCTTCATCTTTTTCTTTCCATCTCTCTCTCTTCCTCTCTCTCTTCCAGCCTTCCTTCTCCCCTCCTGCTTCCCACTCAATGGAGTCTTTCGCTTCAAACCTGGGAGCTCTCCTCCCTCTGCTCACGGACGTGTCTTCATTTGTCATTAAAGTCAAGCCGCTCTCCTCCTGCTGCAAGTCTTACAAAGGTTCCTCCCAGCCATGTGGACAGATGTCTGACTCTTTCTCGCTCCCTGGCTCTCTGTTTCACACACACGTGCACACCCTATACACACACTTATTGCATGCAAACTTCCAGGTTCCTTGTCAGGTTATTTTCTTATTCTTAGACACGTTCCTCCTATTGTACTTCTAAGGATTCCTGTATCACACAATGATACAGCATGTTTTTTTTTATGATTTGAACACAGTAAAGTGTGCTTGTGGAGCAGGGGAGACAGGAAGACAGAATTCCATCACTTGTTTGCAAACAGTTTAAGGTCCGCTTATACAATATCAGCACCATGGGGGCAGTTAGGCACAATTCGTTTCATGTGCATGGACGCCCTCTGAGAGCGTAAGTAATAGATTAATTAGCTGATGGCAGGCACAGCTTTAAAGGCTCCTCGTCCGTCTCCTTTAAGATTCGCTGCGGAAGCCGACAGTTCCCTCGCCTTCATCAATGTTTAACTGTGTTTGCGCTTCACGTGGGGCTGTGCGCACCACAGAGGGGTTGGAGGGCCAGCGGCGGGCCGGCTTGCTGTGCTGCGGGGTTCGGGGACGAGGGACTCCAGCTGGCTTGCTGTTACTTAGGTCTGCTATCATAATGCCACATACGTCGCTGAGCGGCAGAGACATCAATTTCTATCTGATTACACGCGATTAGCCACGCATGGGGACGCTTGCAATGCCAACATTTCCCCATTATTCTTGCCATAGAAATTATTATGAAGAGTAAAGGCAACTCCAGTAAATCACTGTGATAGAGCTGTTTGACGATAGCCTGCTGCCGCGACGTTGGGTGCTGTCGTAGTCCATAAGCTATAGGCAAACCTATAGGTTCGATATACTCTATTCCAGTACATCTGTGAACTTGAGCCAGGGACGACGAGGACGCCATGCCCTCGGCAATGGGATGTAACTTAGCTATGCATCCGCGAACTAAGGAGACCTGACACTGCTGGCTGCATTTTCTGCTTGGCGCATAAGCGAGCTGAAAACGCGGTGCTATTTTGGTTGATGTTAATTTGCTCCGTGTTAGAGCCCTGGTTCACGGCTCGGTCAACCCTCCCTGATACTATACTCCCGTTTGTTTCCGTAAAGGTTCTCCCGCCACATCATATTACCGCTGACGAGCCCGTGAACTGTGAATGCACCGCGCACGGGGAGATGACTACACAGGGATGTCTTCTGCCCATGGTCCTAGACATAGTCAATTTCCGAACAGACTTACTTTACAGTATTTTTCTATTACTGTATTTTTAAAATTACAAATATTTGTTACGAATATAAAAATGCTAAATATCTTCATTATTTTTACACAAGTGATAAATAAATATTAAATATTTTGCTCTTCCACATAATTTATCTAAAACACAATAATAATAAAACATACATTAAGATTCTCATTCAAATACTTAATGGTGAAAAATAATAGTAAATCTCTTACCTATTCATTTAGTTAAGAAAACAAACTACAGGTTTATAACACATATCTAAAAAAAGAAACTCATCCTCATTTTTGAACTATAAAAGAACACGAACCAAAACATTTAGCGCGATAATTTAATTTCCTAAGTAGTTTACAAAATATTGGTACCTGCATGCTTCCCCTATTCTATCTCTTTCGTAGCTTCCAAGTATCTTCCGTGTGTGCTCTTCGCTTGTGCGTGCGATTGACCGCGCTCTCTTGCTGCCGTGCTCAGTAGGCGCGCTGTTAAGTCTGGCGGAAACGCATCCCGGCCAATGCGCGCCTTTAATCATTTTCTTCTCCTTATTCACTGTGATCTCATGCATCTTTCACGGTCATAATTTCGAAATATGAATTTAGTGGAATTATACATTTCAAATCTAAATGACATATAATTTTAAATGCCCCTTTTCTCTTTATGTATAAAAAAGAGATGTCCCTGTTCAGAAAAAAAACTCTTTTGTGTGCTATAGTTTTGTAGGACCTGTGTTGTAAGGTATTTAATTATATGTCATGTGGGCTATAATAGGTTTTAATTTATTATAAGTTTGCTTAGTACAGAATAGATCTATGAATATGTGTATTTTGGGGATTTAACAGGCTTATGTGAAATGGTCGACAAACCCGCAGTGGCATTTACTGTTTACATTTTTTTATATTATTATTTTAAAATGAGAAAACCAGCTGATTTTTTGTGAGAAGGCTAAATATATGTCTTAATGTTTCTTTTAACCTAAAAATCTTTTAGTATTCATTGTACACATAGTTGTCAGCTGTTTATAATGTCCAAGGCAACATACTTTCTGTTATTAATGTTTACAATACTTCTGTAGGTAATTCTGGTCTGGTGTAGCAGCCACTACATTTGTTTACTATTATTTTTAACATAAGTGGTTGGATTTGCTCTGTTTTCTGAGTAGCTTTATTGTCACAGCTAATCAGCATCGCACTTATAGACCTATATTTAATACGTATTTTTTTTCTACTCGTTTTAACATCACATTATTTTAGCTGTAAAAATGTAAGAAAAAAATAAACAATAAAAAAGTCATGGCTCTCACAAAAAGGAATGCGGGCTACGTTGTACATTTGTCTTGAAACATGGCGTATCTCTTTAAAAGGAAGTGGGGTGGTGGGGTTGCTGCTGCACAGAGAGCTCGTGGAGGTAAAGTGGAGGGTAGCACGTGTTGTAGCACAACACAATTAGGTCATCTTGAGTTCACGGGGATATTTTTTTTCCAAGTCTTTTTTTATGCCTGTTGCCAAAATATTTTGGCCCGGGGATGCAGTGTTTGCACATCCGAGATTCAAAAATATTTTGATATTTTGCTCATACTACATTTAACATTTATGCGACAGACATAGTCAGTGCAGATCATATTTTCTATTTTTAATGGAGGATTGTGGTAGTCATACTAATGTGTGTAATCAACAGAAATTCACACTCGTCAAACACTGTAAGGCCAATGCATTTTGGCCTGTATATTTATATTTCCATTTATGATCCTCACGTGCTTCAACATGAAACAAATGAGGATATCCCGAAAAGACCAAAGCCGTTTCCTTACTCAGACCAGGAGAGGATCACACACAAACACAGGAAAGCCATTATTCCTTCCAAGGAACGGAGGAATGACCACACTGTGTTTGGAAATGTTGCTAAAGCATCCAGAGTGGAGCAGGTGCGCGTGAATTGAGGCGCGCTGGACGTGCTCCTTCAGCGCGCATTAACCCGCCTCATGGGCTAAAGAGGCGAGCTCCTCTGGTTCACGGCCGTTGCCATAGCAACAGCAGCAGATGTTGAGCTGCATGTGATGGGATGTGAACTATTGACCTCTCGCTGAGGAAAAACACTAGCAGCCATAAATATAGCTAAAATAACGCACTATATAAAAAAGTAACTTGACAAAATATGTTTGCCATAACCTAATCTATTGTTTAGTTTCAGTGGTTATTTTTATTGTTAATATGTCCGTTTATTTGACATGGCAAACATACAAAACACTTATATTTTCAAGATTAGAACACAAAAAAGCAGAAGTATTAGGACGCTTTTCTTATTTTTATGTGACAATGACAAGACCTTTATATAGACACAGGCCTTATATATGAGATGCATACCCCTGTTTACAAAATCACTGTGAGCTGGCACTGTTGATTCACTGTTGACAGTGTTTTTTTTTGCCAAGTCTATAGAAAACAAACAGTTTGGTGGTGCAATACGGTTGAAAAATATTAAACGAGCACTGAAGGAATAATGGAAATAATTCTTGCTCTGCTGCTACCTTCCGCCTCTCCCTTGGCCTCCTTGTAATTAGTACGTTTTCACAGGGAGCATGTGTTGTGAAATGGCTCGTGAAAATCAGCTGTGGAGACACGCTGCCAAAAGCCATCTCCTGTCCGCAGCGGCCCGAGACTCACATCCGCGAGCGAGCGCACACAAGTCTGTGTGCCACTGATACATCACAACAAACACAATGGGACCTGACGCGCGTAGGCATTCTCTGCTGCACCAGTCATAGAATAGTGCCCCCGTCCATACACAAACACACACACACACTCACACACACACACACACACACACACACCTTGCCACCTTAGCTCTGCATTATCCTATACTACTTCTTCCAGTCATCCCTCTCTTCGTTTTTTTTTGTCACTGTATGTCCTTCATCTCTCTCTCTGTCTGTATATGCTCCATCTCTCATCTCTCTCTCTCTCTCTCTCTCCCTCTCTCTGTATATAGTGCATTTCTCTCTCTGTTACCACCATCATCTATCTCTTTCTCTCTCTCTCTCTCTCTCTCTCTCTCTCTCTCTCTCTCTGTTACAATCTTCATCTCTCTATCTCTCTGTTACTGTAGATTGTATTCCTGGTTAGGTATGTTTCACCTCATTTTTCAAGTGCCAGCTTGTCTTTCCATCTGGTTTAGTTCCCCATTAACTCTGTCTGTCTGTCTCTGCAGTCTTCGTAGCTGTTAAGCAAGTCAGTGCAGTGGTTGAGGTGACTGGCCTACAAACTGAACTAGACATCCATATGAGATGTAGTTAATTACAGCACACAGTATGCAGATGCAAATGAAGAATGTGTCAAGAAAGACAGACAAAGAGACAACAGTAGAGGAGAGAATTGTGGAAAAGATAAGAGATTGAGAATACTAAATGCGTCTCGAGCTCTCAGTTTTAGCACCCCCCCCCCCCCCCCAAAAAAAGGCGAAAACATCTAAATACAGTGGTGTAAATGGACCCCCCCCCCAAACACACACCCACCCACACACACACACACACACGCACATACTGCTGTAGTCATTCGCCGTCACCAGCGCACGCATGCATGCATGCACATGGTGGAAAGGCGCCCTACCAGGCGCGAACTCATTATATATACACAATCAATCTTTAATCTGCTACTCTGAAACAGAGGTAAGTGCTGCCTCTCTCTGCTGGGCCATCAAACTTTCATGCGGGTAATCGAGATAAACCCCAAATGGAAGGGACTGGCCCCCTTCATTTTTTCCCCTGCCCTACCCAGTGCGGAGACACAGACACACAGAAACACACACACACACACACACACACACACACACACACACACACACACACACACACACACACACACACACACGCACACACAGACACACACACACAGGATAAATAGGTGAGAAAATAGTCTGAGGGAAAAAAAACTTGTGGATGTGTCAGACAGTGAGAGACGAGTTTTAGGAATTCTGTATTTTAGGTGTGTGTGTGTGTGTGTGTGTGTGTGTGTGTGTGTAGCTGCTGCGTTATGGTTTTTAGTAGGGATGACCAGTGACCTTCGCTGTCCCTGACGCATCTCTAGACAAACGGGTCAATGCCCCTCAAATTGAATCTACAGTTAGACATGGCTCAAAGATAGTGACACAATGATAACATTTGCTGGTGTGTCAGTCAGTTTCCAAAATGACTGAAAAAAAGTGTTTGTGCCTCCTGTGACACACCTCACACAACTGAAAGGGGATGCTGAATATGACTAGGACTATGACTATGAATATGAATGTGAATATGAATGCATTTGTGCGCATGTGTTTTTGATTGCATGTGTGCGTATGCTTGTGTGTGCGCAATGCCCGGAGGCATAATGTTTTATGTAAAATATCAGATGGAATGTTTGGATGGTAGAAGGACTAGTCCAGGAGAGAGCATGCACACACACCCACACACAAACGCAACACAACAACAACAACAAGAATAACAACAACAGTAAAAACAACAATAACATTTGAGATGTGTGCTATTTAAAGTGTGTAATAAAAGATACACTGTAAAACACCACAGCATTCGTGTATCTTCTTCTTGTGGGACTGTGCGTCCAGCCTGCGCTTTACAAAGTCGCACGTCACTTCCCCTCCTCTCCTGCAGAGGGCGCTAGTCTGCGGTGAACTCCTGACCCCACCACTAGCGCCTGAGGGGACACGTGTTAGTTAGAGGATCCCCTCCGATTAATCAGGGGAATGCGATCCCTCGCGCCCACCATCGATCTGCTAAAATGAGGAGATGGATTGTGTCACATTCAGCTAATGCGCAGATATGGAGTGAGTGATGAGGGTGAGGAGAGAGGAAGTGACAGAGAGAGAGAGAGAGAGAGAAAGAGATGGCGGGTGTTGTGACTGACAGAAAGAGAGAGCGAGAGAGAGAGATTAAGAAAGAAAGAAAGAAAGAAAGAAAGAAAGAAAGAAAGAAAGAAAGAAAGAAAGAAAGAAAGACAGACAGACAGACAGACAGACAGACAAAATGATGAATGCTTTCATGTCGAATTCCTCATCAATTGCATGACAAAATAATAATAGTGAGGCTTAGCATATTGATCTCCACAGACAACAGGCAGAGAGAGAGAGAGAGAGAGAGAGAGAGATAGTGAGAAAGGTGTTTGTTTAATTAGAAAAGCATGATGAAATAGTGACAGAAAAGCAAAAGGCCACTGAGGTGTTGTGGAGATAACGTCAGTGGGTGGGGGTGGCCACTGTAACTCTGGTCATCTCTGACAGAACTGTTCCTTAGGGCTCATTCACACCGACTTGAGTGTGTACAGCACGTAACTGCATACAATATGTTTGTATAGTGACAGAATACGCTCAGATCACGCGTGTGGTGTGAATAGTCTAATTTGTTAACATGCATTCTAAACGAATACGGACAGAAAACGGGCACGCGCTGTATACGCAGAGTGTTTGGTGTGAATGAGCCCTTAGGCTAACGTGTCTCCCGGCAACTTGCTGTAGGCCTATTACATAAACAAAGACAAGAAATTTGGGTTGGGTCGAAATCAGTACTGATCTTTTCAAGGCATCATCCAGAGCTGTGGGCCACTGGACTGAGACTGGACTGTTCTTCTTCTTCTGTATTTTATCTGACCTCTACATGACCTCCCAGAGAGTGACACTAAACCCACCGGACTGGCTGACAGGAAGTGGAAGAGGAGATGACAGCAGAATGGAGGAGAGGAAGAGAATGAGAGGACGAAATTAGAGGTCTCCAGCAATAAGTGGAAAAATTTACAGTAATACTAGTAAGTCAAGTAAATAGAAAAAGAAGATTTGCATGACACGTTTTACATTGTATTTTCATGTATGTAATAAATGCAACTCTTTCAACATTTGAATTCTCAACTCCTTGATTATAAGGCTGAGTTGCTGAAGGTAAACCCTAGAAAGATGCACCTTGAAAGTATTCCCACCATGTAAATGTAAGTAGCTTCCTGTCTGGTACCTCTTCATTTCTCAAAGATGAACAGGACATGACAGCGGCTTTAGGAACAAAGTGACCGGCTGCACACTCATAAATCTCCCATAAGTTTTAACGTGCAACGTTTCGACCCAACTGGGTCTTCCTCAGACAGGGCACTGTGTTCCTTGAGTTGTGTTCAGCCCCTTTTGCCCTGCACCTCACCTGTGTATATGTGCACACTACTGCGACTTTTCTCTATGACTATGGCTTTGTAACATAATTCTACTCATTTTTTTCACCTACAGATTGTTGATAGTGAGTCTAAAATCAAATCTGTTGTTTAAAACCGTTATGAATGTTACAATTCTAAACCACTTCCGTCGACTTTTTTGAACCTTATCACGTTTTCAGTATGGCGCCCTCTGCAGTTTTGTGCATCATATATCGATACCCTTATCAGGCATGAGTTGCTGTTATATGAAGCCAACCAACACAGTGGAAATAATCATAACATGTTTTGTGAACATGAGCATGGGATTTTGATGTGAACCATGCTAAATTGGGACCCCAAAGATCTTGTTCTGGTCAAAAATAATAAAAATGTTCTGATCATAAAATATATCCAAGACCCAAGACCACCTATTGATTGCATCTCCTTAAAACCTGCAGTGGGTCCTTCTATAGAATTAAAGCAAGACATTTTTAATGTCCGCTACAAAAACTCGTCTCTCACATTTTGGTCACCTTTTTGCGCTCAAATCAGACAGTACATAATATTTAGCTGTGTCAAAATGGCCACTGTTCCCTCACACAGGGCATTTAGGCAGCAGCATTTGCTGGCTTTGCCCCTGCCCCCTCCTCCCTTCCCCCCTCGGGGGCCAATGAGATAGCGGCAGACCCCTCGGGTGCCAATGAGATAGCAGCAGACCCCTCGGGGGCCAATGAGACAACGGCAGACCCCTCGGGGGTGTGTCTCATTAGCTATATTCCATGTCTGGCTGGGGCCCATGGAGCGCGCTCAGATGGAAGTGATGAGATCGAGAATGAGGGCTCGTGATGGGGGTGGGGACATCAGGCGACGCCCAGAGTGGCACCCTCCCCTGTTATTTATTCATTCCACTCTTCCTCTTATGGGGTTCCACACACTTACAACTACCAAGCAATGTAACTTTTCATCCAAGGTTTTTTTTTATAGAACATTTTATGTCTGTAGATGGACGAGGCAAAACAACTATCATCAAATGGTTTTCTACAATATTTCTTTTGGTTTGTACTATACCGTACTGTGTACTGTTGTTTTGGAAAAAGACATTTTAGTGCAGTCTTTACCAGCATGACTCTATTACTATGTCACCCATTCTTCAAGTGCTCTCAACCAGTAACCTGTGCTCCACTGTCTCTGTAAACACTCACCTAACATACAGTGCATGTTCTGCTGTTTCAAGTAATTTCAGTCCTCCCCCACACCACCTACCAAACAAAACAGGGCAAACAGAGTGTTTCTTTGCGTGGGAGACTGAGTGAAAGAGATTAGGGTGTGGAAGTCATGTTTATGTCCCAGTTGCCCCCTGATGTGTCTCTTACATATATGTGTCCAGATGGTCCGGTCATAGAATGACCATGTGCAGTAAAGATGTGTGTGTGTGTGTGTGTGTGTGTGTGTGTTTACTGAGAAGAAGGGTAATGCACACCAAGACCTGTTGAAGAGGTGTTAGCTACTGGCGAGAGTTTGGTTTCATGCCGATGTTCTGTCAAGTTGAGCTGCTTCATCGAGATGAGATATCCATAGCCGAATTCGATAGAGCGCTACTGTCATACTAATCCTACGACTTACTGACCCTAACTTACCCCGCTGCGTTTGCATGGTAGCCCAACTTGACAAGTAGTCCAGTTTGACAGAACACTGGAATGAGGACTTGTACGTATGTGTGCCATCAAGTCAATACTTTTTTAGTTGTTTAAGTCTGGTCATCTCTCTCTCTCTCTCTCTCTCTCTCTCTCTCTCTGTCTCTCTCTCTCTCTCTCTCCCTTTCTCTCTCTCTCGCTCTCATTCTTTCTTTGTGTGTGATGTGTGTGTGTGTGTGTCTATGCACGTGTGTGTGTCATATATGTGTGCATGTGTGCATGTGTGTGTGTGTGTGTGTGTGTGTGTGTGTGTGTGTGTGTGTGTGTGTGTGTGTGTGTGTGTGTGTGTGTGTGTGTAATGCAATGCACTGTGCAGAGGAGAAAGAACAGTGTTCAACAACCATCAAAGTTGAGAGAGAGACTGATTAGGATTACTGAACACACTGGGCTTGCAGAGACAGACACTCTCCAACCAGGTTGACCCCCTCCATCCAGCCACCAATCTGGGCTGCCATAGTCTAAAGGCGCGTGCATTGCGTTTTGGGGTGACTCAGGCTGAGCCTGTTAAAACCACTTGAGCCGTAGAAGGTAGTGGTAATGAGCACATTTATGCACAAATGCTCCCCTCTGCCCCACCATGGCTGCCCCTCTATGAGAAAGTGCCATTATTCAAATGAGTAGTGAGTTGAATAGCTGGCTCAGAACACCCTTGTCCAGTTAAAGGGTCAGCACAAGAAATAAGAAAATAATCCAACGCTTGATACTGTGATGCTTCCTCAGTAATGTAGGAAAATAGCTTACAGTGGTGAAAATATGATGATCAAAAGCTTATAGGCCTGCCGATACCATCTGTAGCCTCAGTCGTGAGTAATTAAAGTAGACGTGAAAGACAAAGTCTTTTAGCTTTTAATTTGATATTACTGACAGTTATCACAATTGGTTAGCTGGGACAAGTGGCAATGCTCATGAAAGACAACAAAGCAGGCAGTGTCTAAAATCTAGATAATTAAAACAGGCCCTTTCTCTTTGGTTGCAATTTGGCTGAGTGCTTTCTTTGGTCACTCTCCCTTGTCAGCCCATTATTAACCAGTTTTTATGCATTTAAATAAGTTTCAAAAAGTTTATTTGTATCCAAACCCCACTATTTCACACAGCCGCTTAAGGTCATTACATTTGGAAGAAAAGTTGAGCACCAAAACATTTGCCATGATATATTAACTTTAAAATGGACTAATTTCATGCCGAGAACAGCAATCAAAGTCAATTTGCGAGCTGATTGCATGTTATCAACTGCAATTACATGTTTGGCCAAAACCTACCAATGCGCTCTTTGAGAAAACGCTTCATCCTCTTTGATAGAATCGTAGATAAAAATGTTGCGTTTATTTAATGACGCTGAAACAGCACCCCTGCTGCGAGAGGACAAACGCCTGCTAGAAAATGAAACGCCTTGAACGCGCGCCCCCCGCCTGTGTCGCTCCTAGCGCCGTGACAGCTCCCCTTGCGTAAATGGCCGGGTGGTGAAGTGCCAACACGCGACAGCGACACTTGCCAATTACCGCTGATTGCACGTGAGTGTTTTGAGTATAGCCAGTTCGGCGTATCCGCCCGCCAATGGTGAAAGAAGGCTCTATTTTGCCATGTTTTCCCTCGTTTAAATTGGTCTTTCTTGAAAACGTAACAGACCTCCCGCTTCTGAAATCATAATTTACCTGTCAGAGGCAGATTGGACCCCAGGAGAGACCGCTTCCCCGGTGATAATAGTGGACCTCTTCTATATTTTTGACTGCCATCAAGATGGGGTGGTAGGCTACTCTGGAACATTTTTGACTGTCTAGCGGCCGCCTTTCCTGTCCCTCAAACTGTTGCTGCTAAACCGTACTTTGAAACACTCCTGTGGCGCTTGATACATTTTAAGCTGTGTGCAAAGATATCACAGGGCGCTCCTCAATGAACTTGACGCCAAATGGCATGACAGCGTTGTTCAAAGGGTAGAGCGATGTCGTGAAGAAGTCTGTGAGATATTTAACAAAAATCTGCTATATGTTCGCCAAATTCCTGATGTATCTTAATTTTCTTCACCAATAAATGTCGACCAATAAATGTCGATTTTATTTTGGATTATGTAGGCTACAGTCTACCCAACTAAATGTTCTAAGCATATTGTACATATTAGCATCACATATAACCAACACCTAGGAAATTGTAAATTGTAAACCATGCTTTTTAAGCCATATTACATACTGAATAATTAAGCAATAATAGTAAAAGGCTGTTCGTTTAGGAACTGCTGAGAAAGACTATTTATTCAAGGGAAACAGGAAAGTATTATACAAGGCTGCCCTCTCGTGGCGAGTCTGGGAAACCATCCTGCAAGCTCATTTGTAGCTGACGTTTACTGTCTGTAAGAGTATGTAGGAATAAATAGCACTTTATTTTATGAAATATTGATGCCTGCAATGAATTTACATATCCATGGTGTGACACCCGAGTCACTTCATTGAACACCACACACACATACACACACAAAGAAACAAAATAAACTATTACCTCACTGGACATTGTTTGGACATTTATTTTGATTTAACAAAAACAAAAAACATATGCAAAAATATAACAATTTGAAAATCTATATATCTAAATGAATCTATATTAATTCACATTTGTATTCATATGGCTGTACTATAAACACAATGTTACAGCCATCACATTATTACTGCAGGGTGTTTGCGTGTGTGTGTGGTCTGTGCATTCATTTAGGGAACCACAAGAAAAGACAAAAATACACAACACATATTATCACCACCTAATTACTCACACACACACACACACACACACACACACACACACACACACACGCTCGCGCACACACACACACACACACACACACATACACATACACAAATGTTGTTGTCATCCCCCTGTCTGGCTGCTATTGTGAACTTTTATTCCAGCAGCCTCCTTTCATGGCCACCATCCTCTCTATCTTGTCCAGCAGCTGTGCCATCTGCTCCTCTCTCTGCCTGCCATGGCTCAGGATGTGGTACCGGCCCCCGCACCTCCCCACCAGCCGCTGGAGCTCCCCGTTCCTGAGGAGGTGCTGCTGGGGACCCTCTCCCAGGGCCTCCCCCCAGGTGAGCACCACCAGGCTGTGTGCCCAGGCCTCGTCCCCCAGCGCCCCCACCGTGGCCTGCACCGCCTGCCGGTAGGCCCGCGTGACGGACAGGTAGGCCGGTATGAGGAGGAGGAGGGCGTGGGGTCCCGGCTGACACTGCGAGACGCTGAGCAGGACGTCCTGCTGCTGTGCAGGCATTGGGCGCCTGCCGGATCGCCACTTGAGCCCGGTAGGTTCCACGAGGCTGACCTTCCTGCCGGCCACCTGACCCTTCCATGGTGCCCCGCGGCTGTCTGACCCTTGGCCCAGGAAGATGTTTCGAGCCGGATGACGTGACGACCAGGCCTCCCCCAGGAGCACCAGTCTCATCTCTGGGACAGAGGGGGCTACTTCGGGTGTGATGATGAAAGCGCTGTGACATTCTTGGTAGTCCTCTTCATCACTGTCACCGTCATCCTCACCCTCACTGTTTGTTCTCACTGTCACTCTCTCTCTGTCTCCAGGGAGACTTCTAGTCCGGTTCGCTTGTGTCTTCTGCACATCAGTAGCTTCCAGCTCCCTCTCTTCATGGTTGACCACAGTGTCTCCTTGGCCATTACATGCATCCACCTCTCTGCCATGGACTGATATCAGCCCCTCCAGTCGATTCTTCATGGCTGTGAGTTTGAGGAGTAGCTCTGTTTTTCTCTTTTCTCTCATTTTGTCATTTGCCTCATTTATATTTTCGTTCTCTTCATCGTCCTCCTCTTCTTTATTCTTCCTCTCCTCTTTTAACCCTTGATTTTCTCTCTCTTTCCTTTGCTTTAGCAGAAGCTCCAGGGTTTCCTCTGCTTGGCTCAGTTCTCGCTCAGTCCTTTCCACATCTGCCACGTCCCTCCTCCATCCCTGAAAGACGTCTCCTGGAGTCTTAGTCTCGTTTACTAGTCTGAGCTCCGTGTTATATAGGTATTTCTCCCACTGCTCCAGCTCCAAAACCTTCATCTTCATGTTGTGCTGCTGCTCTCCCAAACTCTTTTCTCTGCTTTCAATCTCAAGTTTTCTCTTATCCAGCTCTTGTGTTTCTCTCATAACACCCTCCTGTGGCTCATTCGTATTTTCAGTCCAGGCCTCAGGGTTGGTTTTCTTCTCCATCTCCACTTGGCTATGGACCTCTTTCTCCTTCCTGTTTAGATGCTGGTATTTTTTCACTTCATTCTCCTTAATGCTGATGAGGTTTTCTCTGTTGCTAAGCTGTTTTTCTAGGTCTTCTAGTTCTTGTTCTTTTTTCGTCATCCACTGCCTCTGTTCCTGGAGGTCTTGCAGTTGTTTCTCAAGGTCTTGTGACCTGTTTGCCTGATTCTGCTCCTCGCAGACCAGTGCCAGTTCCTGTTTCTGCACTTCACTCTCCCTTTTCTCCAAATCTTCCTCTTTCTTGAGTAGCCGCTGTTCCCGCAGGCCATTCTCACGGTTCTTGTTTTCGAGGTCAACAACTCTCCTGTCAAGGCTTTCCTCTCTCTGTGCCAGTTCTGCAAGTTTTTGGCCGTCGTCTTGAAGTCCCTTTGCTGTCACGTTTAGCTCCTGCTCCTTCTGTTTCAGATTCTCCTCAATCGTAATGAGTTCCTGTTCCCTGTTTTCTAGCTCATTGATTCTTTGTTCTAGTTCATATTCTTTGTTGTTTAACTCTTGTTCACGGATACCTTCCTGTTTAACTATTTCTTGCTTTTTACTCTCAATCTCTCTCAAGGCATTTTCCAGTTCAACATGACATCTTTCTGTATCCTTTTCTTTGCTCATCAATGACTGTTCCCTTCCTTGAATCTCTTGTTCCTTTTTCTGAACTTCGCTTTCCTTTTCATCCAGTTTTATTCGTCGGGCCTCCAGTTCACAGTCTTGATTTCTGACGTAAAGTTCTTTCTCCTGAATTTCTGCTTCTTTGTTCCCCAGAATCAAGACCTGTCTTTCTACATCTTCTTCCTTCATGGTCGATTCATGAAGTTTATTTTCTAGCTTTTTTTCCTTATCTGAAAGATCGTGTTCTGTGCTACTCAGCTGTTGTTCCCAGTTCAGTAGCCGTTGCTCTTTTTCCTGTAGACTGTGTCCTTTCTCGCTAAGCTCCTGGTGTTTATCGTTCAGCTCTTGGGAAATGTTTTCATATTTTTCTTCTTGCTGTTTTAGGGTGTGCTCTCTCTGACTCAGCTCATTCTCCCTCCTCTCCAGAATCTGTTCCCTTCTCAGGCATTCCTCCTTGGCTCCCTCTTCCAGCCTCTGCACCTCTCCCCTGGCCACCTCAATCTCCTCTTTGGCACAGGCCAGCTCATGTTTACGGGTTTCAAGCTGCTGTTTCTCATTTGTAATCACCTCATCTGTCTTTTTCAGCTCTTCCTCCTTTTTCTCCAGGTTTTCTTTTCTCCTTTCTAACTCCTGTCGTGCTCTTTCCAAGTCCCTGTGAGTCTGTTCAGATGCAGATTTTAGATCTTGATGGCTTTTTTCTAACCTCTCTTCTGCTGCTTCCAGTTCATTCCCTTTCTTTTCCAGCTCCTGAGCTTTCACCTTTAGCACCTGGTCTTTCTCCATCAAGTCACTGTCCATTTTCTTTAGATTAAGATGCAAGTTCTCTAGGTCTCTTCCTTTAAGGCCCAGTTCCTCAGTTTTCTTCTCAAGCTGGTTGTCTTTGCTTTCAACACTGAGTTCACGTGCAGTCGTTTTTTGTTCTAGGTGTTTCAGTTCTTCCTCCTGATTCTGTAGTTTAGAGTCTCTCTCTTGAAGCTCTAGCTCTTTGCCCCTTAGGTCCTCTATTTTTAATTCATAACTTTGTTGAAGGTGCTCTACATCTTGCTTGTGTTGTCCAAGCTCACACTCCCGTTTTCCCAAGTCTTGCTCCTTGTTTCTAAGGTTATTGTCTTTTTCCATCAGCTCCACTTCCCTTCTGCTAAGGGCTTCTTTGTCATTTTGCAGCTCCTTCTCTTTGTTTGCCAACTGCAGTTCGGACATCTTGAGCTCGGCCTCTCTTTTGCTCAGCTCCTGCTCTCGCTCAGCACCTTGCAGCTTCAGCTCGGCCTGCCTCTCGGCCAGCTTTTGCTCGTAGTATCCTTTGATCTCCTTAATCTGGCTCTCTGCTCGCTCCATCCTCTCCCTCATCTTCTCCACCTCTCTGCATTGTGTTTCATTCGTGAGTTTCAGCTCGGCATTTTCCCGCTGCTGCTGCTGCATGGCCTCCAGGTGCTGTGCCTCTCTGGCCCGGGCCGTCTCGTGGCTCTGCTGCAGCAGCTCCTCCATCTCTGCCTGCCTCTTCTCCTGGTTGGCCCTGTGGTCCTGCAGGTCCCGCTGAAGGCCCTCGCACCTGTGCAGCACCTGCTGGAGCTCCCCCTCCACCTCCCGCCTCCTCTCCTGCAGGTCCTCCACCCTCCTCTGGCTCTCCTTCAGTTGCTGCCTCACCTCCACCAGGTGTCTCTCCGCCTCTCGCTTTTCCTCGTCCAGGTGTCGGATCGTTTCGTCCTTTGCCTCCAAGGCTGCCCTTCTTTCCTGCTCAGCCCGTTGAGCTTCCTGCTCGTTCTGTGCCTTCATTTTCTCTTTAAGCTTCTCAGTTCTTTCGATCTCCACCTTCAGAGCCTCCTCTCTTGCTTTGTGATCTTCTGTCAGGTTTTTGACGAGCAGGGCGTTCTCGGATTCTTTTCTCTGGGCCTCGGCCACCGCATTGCTGAGCTCCTTTTGGATCTGCTTGACTGTCTTCTGCAGCTGCTCTGCGTCTTTGTCCTTCTCTTGGTGAAGTCTCTTTAAGAGAATGATCTGTGCCTCTTTTTCGCCAATTTTTCTCTTCATTTCTGCTTCTCTTTTCACGCTGCTTTCTTTGTGTGAGGCAAGCAGTCTAGCGATCTCCTCTTGTTTTTCACGAAGTGCGTTTTCCAGCTCTTTCTGCCTCTTAAAACCCTCAGTGTTTTTCTTCCTCTCTCCTTCAATCTCTGTTTCCTTGCTCTGGACCAGTTGCTGAAGCCTAGCCAGCTCTGTGATATTCTGCTGAACGCTGACTTTTAGTTTTGTCATTTCCTCCTCTCGTTTAGCATCCAGCTCGTTCTGCTTGGCTGCCCTCTCCAACTCCTTCTGTGCACTCCGCTGTGAAATCTCTGTAATCTCTCTCTCCTTATCTTGCAGCCGCCTCTTCAGCTCATTCTCTTTGTCCTTCAGTTTCTTTTCCATCTCGGTGTTGATCTGTGACACCTCTTCGTCACACCGTAGTCTGACGTCGTCTGCCTCTTTTTGCGTCTGCTCCAGCCTCTTCACCCACTCCTCGGTCTCTCTCCTCCATGTGCGCTCCATTTGTTGCTTCTGCTGCAGCAAGTGCAGGTGTTGCCGCTCCGTCTCCATGGCCTTCATCAGCTGCTCCTCCACCTTCTCCGTCAGCTCCTCCACCTCCCGGCTCTTGTCCTCCGCCTCCATGGCCGCCTCCTGCTTCTCCCTGAAGACGCGCTCCAGCTCCATGGCCAGCCGGTCGTTCTCCAGCGTCAGGTCCTGGATCTCCCTCTCCTTGTCCTCCGTCAGG
Source organism: Coilia nasus (assembly GCA_027475355.1). Taxonomy (NCBI): domain Eukaryota; kingdom Metazoa; phylum Chordata; class Actinopteri; order Clupeiformes; family Engraulidae; genus Coilia; species Coilia nasus. The sequence continues at coordinate 13,558,493 of CM050200.1, read as the reverse complement.
CAGGTCATCCTCTCCTCCAGCTCGCTGGTCAGGCTGCGCCGGTCCTCCCCTCCCTTTTCGGGGGTGTCCTCCTTGCTGGACTCGTTGTCCCCACCCCCACCACCACCACTACCCTTCCCTGCACTGTGCCTGCTCTTCTCCCTCTTGCGGAGGATGCTCCAGCGCAGGCTCTTCTCCTCGCGCTCCCGGAGCCTCCTCAGCTCCTTCTCCTGCCTCTGCAGGCGCTCGGTCAGCTCGCGCAGCCTGAGGTGGTGACGCTCGTTTTTGGCGCGGCCCAGCTGCTG
>CM050200.1:13553209-13555709 GCA_027475355.1 Coilia nasus | reverse complement strand
GGGAGGGGGGGTCGTCCGGATGGGTTGGATGATTCTGAATGGGGAAGAGAGATGAAGTAAGACACGTCAGGCAAGTCCCAAATGGGAGTTCAATCACAATTGTATGTTTTTAACACACACACACACACACACCACACACACCACACACAGACACAGACACACACAAACACACGTGCGTGTGCACACACACACAACCACACACACACACACAGAGCTGTACCATAACAGAATTTCAATTTCATTCAATAAGATATGATACACATACACACACACACACGCACACACACACATTCAAATGCACAAACTCCAGATGTTATGGGACATGAAAGGGCAAGAATGGCTCATGAATCACAGTGATAGATCTGCACAAAGACAAAGGAAAGGCCCTTGGGCCTACCTGCTCAACAAGATAAGCAGAAGCATTCACTTCCACATGAACTCAGGAGCACATAACTGACAAACACTGAAACAATAATGGCGTAGGTTATCTCATAACTGGGTGTACCATGACCATGCATGTTATGACCTCCACATGCTGACTTGGGGCATTCTTAGGTTGACTTGGGGAGTCACGGGGGTCAAAACAAGGAGTCGAACCAAAACAAAATAAAACCTTCACTGCCTCCTGTATGATTTACGGCTTCTTAGCCTCGTTCGAACATTTCTTATAGAAGAAATGTGTAAGGTTTATGTGTTTCATATACAGTTCCACTTATGTGTTTTGTAAGGTTCTGGATACAAGGATGACTATTCTGAATCAGCACAGCAGAGGAATTTGCGTTATCGCAATAAAGGCTGCCTCAGAGGAGCCTGTGTCTTGTGTCACACACACCTACTGTGCTCTTCCTTACAGTTTCATAAACAGTGTCACTTTGATATTGCGCCATATTTCATAAGTGCCACATACATGTATGTTGCTTGCAAGTTTTACCTAACACATATAATGCTTACCTCATAAACATGTTGTGTATAATTCATCTGTATCTTTTTGATATAGGCTATGAATTCTTAGCAGGAAAGCATCTTAAATCTCAAAGAAAGTCTTTGACAACATTGTTTTATGGCATTGGACACACAACACGTTTAAACAAAGAATCCTTCTCAGCCATATTTATGTGCACAAACTAATATGGAAGATGTTTGCGCTGTACTGTGCTATACAGTGTGGGTTTCACCTCTAAAACTGATGTGCTGTTCCTCACAGTGCTACCAGTTTCAAACAGAGGCAACAGCGATGGCGTCTACTTTTTCTTTTTCTCTTATTCCCCTTGTCGTCTTTTTATGAGTTTGTTTCTCTCTTTCTTTCCCACTCCACGTTTGTGCCTGTTGGGCCCTCCCATTCCTCGTGTCTCTCATGTATCATACTTTCTCTGTGTATGTGTACATGTGTGTGTGTGTGTGTGTTTCTTTCATAACACACAGAAGCTGTTAGCTCATTTATATGACTCATGTATTCCAGGGGGTGTGTTGGGGTGGCTATGAAATCATTTTTTTCCCCTCTTTAACAATTTCAGGAGACAGGTGAGAACTCTACTCCTGGGCTGTTTGCTTGTGTCTCTCATGTATCACACTTCTCTGTTTCAACACAACTAGACCCTCTTTCGCCCCACCCCCTCTACTCTCTCTCTCTCTCTCTCTCTCTCTCTCTCTCCCTCTCTTTTTGTCGGTCTCTATCTTTGTCTCTCCCTCTCTATCTCTCTGTGACTCTCTCTCTCTCTCCTTCTCTTTTTGTCTGTCTCTCTCTTTCTCTCTCTGTCTCTCTCTCTCTCTCTCTCTGTCTCTCTCTTTCTCTCTCTGCCCCCCCACTCTCTCTCTCCCTCCCTCTCCCTCTCTCTCTCTCTCTCCCTCTCTTTTTGTCTCTCTCTTTCTGTCTCTCTGTCTCTCTCTCTGTCTCTCCCTCTCTATCTCTCTGTGACTCTCTCTTTCTCTCTCTGCCCCCCCACTCTCTCTCTCTCATCCTCTCTCTCCCTCTCTCTCTCTCTCTCTCTCTCTCTCACACACACAAACACACACACACACACACACACACACGAGGGATGGTAGCAGTGCTGCTGCATAACTCACCTGCCCTGCTGGGACTCCTGTGTACACTCCCCTCCATCTTTCTTCTCTTCCTTCCTCTTCCTCCTCTTCCTCCTCTTCCGTCTCTTTTATCTCCCGGAGGGACAAAGCTCTCCTTATCAGTCTCTTTCAACCCCGGTATCTGTTATCAGTCTTCTTTGCTATCTCTCTTTCTCTCTATCTCGCTGTGCCGTGGCACTCTCTGCTCTGCAGGCTTCTTCACTTCCTATCTGTCGAATGTGGAAGTGCAGCGAGGCGAGGTCATGTGACTTCAACCTGTGGTTTTCTGTGAGACTTTTAGTCAGGCACACGCCTTGCATGCCACACATATGCACAGCAACACATACACACGTGTGTGTACACACACACACACTGATACACACACTGATACACACACACACCCACACCCACACACACACACACATGGACACACATACAC